>OY856187.1:244144862-244177564 GCA_963693315.1 Diogma glabrata | reverse complement strand
GATTTGTTATATATGCAATTTTGTGTCTCAATTCGGCTTTTTCTTATCGCGTACTCCAGCACCAAATTAAATAGGACGGGCGCGAGTGCATCACCTTGTCACATCTGATGTTATATCGAAAGGATCAGCAACTGACCCTTCAAATACTATTCTACAGTTTGATCCCGATGTTGTGCGTTTGTAAAGAGAAATAAGTTTCTCGCGGATGCCAAGGCATATGAGTGTGGACCAAAGGTTTGTAACGACGGAATATTTTCAATTTTTACTCTAAAATTTAATTTATTCAAAGAAATTCGCTAATAATTTGTTAATTTATTTTCTTCAATTGTAATAAGCGTAGAGACATTTGTTTGTACTACTGTATTTTTTTGTTTCAATTATTAATACATTGCAAAACATGTTTTGCATAAATGATTGTTTATATTAGTGAAAATTGTTTGTTACAATAATGGAAACAGAAAATCATTAATATGTGTATATAAGCGATCAAATTGTTTGGATCCAAATTAGTTTTTAATTTTTTTATAATTTTTTCTTTTATTTTATTTCTTTATTTATTTCGTTTTATTTCTTTAATTAGAGCAAATTTTCATAATATACTTTGAGAATATTTACATAACTTAAATATTTTGTTCGCGTCCTTAGAAAATATTGCGTGTTCATTATAAATTATTTTAGTTAAATAATCACTGGAAATAAAACAAAAAAAAATAATTATAATAATAACACAATAATTTTAAATTACTCTCGTAATTATTTTCATTCATTTTATAAAAATTAGCACAACTATAAAGAAAACATTTAATTTGTTTTAGCATTTTTACATTTAATTTATAATTTAATAAAAAAGCTTGTGGTAGTTATTAAAAACCAATTAAAATGAAGAAAATAGAAATTGAATATGACATATTAGCGATCAACATATTTTGTTATGTTCATAAAATTTTAAAGTTATGTTCTCTCTATATAGATATAATCTATATGTGTAATGTGTACTTCTTAACAATTTAATTACTATTAAGGATGAAAAGAGCAAAACAAACAAGTAAAAAGAATTCAACAAAAATAAAACCAGAATATATGTGTAATATTTTTTAATTACAATAAATAAATAAATGAATAAATATTTAATATGAATTGAATTAATGAATTTTAAAAATTTTAATTTTAAAACACAAATTCTATACTTTATTAAAAGTTTTATACCCTATTACAATGAATTACGCTTATTATTTATGATTTTATTTATTTGATTTTATTGTTATTATATTTTAAAATAAAAAATTGAATTTAATAATTTTGACTTTTTAGGTTTCCGCCAAAACCTTCTATATTTTCAAGCCTAATTGTTCTTTTCATATAGGAAAATCAGGTTCACGATTTTGCGTCATTTTGAAATATAAAAATCCATATTATAAAAAATTTTCAAAAAATATAGGTTTATTTTGAAATATAAAACCCCATCTAAGAAAATTTAACAAATAACGCTAATACATATTTTTGCATATGGCAGGGCTCTTTATTTTTGCATATGGCGTCAAATAATTAGGTCCGGAATAAAGAAAGTTTTGGTTCCGTACAAAAAAAAAACTTATGATGAGACTTGAGCGTCCGTCCCTACTACATAATCGATTTTCTCACAAACTATAAGTGCTACCAACTAGAAATTTTTCACAGTTATAAAATGTTTTTGTCGTCCACACCTACTGAAAATAAAAAAAATTGCAAATGTTTGATTTTATTTATATTTTAAGGACATAAGGAGGTAGCAAAACTAAATTTTACTTGATTCTCGATTAAGGAATCGAGATTGATAATTTGAAAATGAATCGATAAATAAATAAAATAAAAATTGATATCAAACGTCGTTTTAAACTTGTTACGACCCGTCTTTCCTATGAATCTAAAACATCATCCGTTACACCGAATTTTATAGACACCTGACTTTTCAAAGGCTTTTAATTTGGTAATATTTTTGAAAAAAAGCTTTTTTCTATGATAGTATATGAAATAGTACTTTGTGTATCGAGTTGCACAAAGTTGATTTTTTCCGCACGCGTCGTAATTTCGTCCAACGAGGCGAACCCGAGTTGGACAAATATACGACAAGTGCGGAAAAAAATCAATTTGTGCAACGAATTGCACACAACGTTTTTTGCAATTTCGAATCACAATTAAACAAAATTCTTCTGCAACCAAATTTTTTACAACCTACAATCATATTAAAATATAAGTAAACATTTCTATTATCAACTTAGCATTGAGAAAATTTTCCAGTGTTGTAACGTATAATACGGTAACGTATAAAACACGTATTATACGTACGTATAAAACGTATAAAACGTACAGTATAAAACACACAATTATTTACGTTTTATACCGTATAAAAGTAAAATCCTTAATAAATAAAAATACATTTATATAACATTAACGCGGGCGTTAACTCGTATCGTACTCGTGATATTTAATATTTATAAAGCCTAGATTTCGGGACTAATAGGAACATTTGCTTTAGAAAATATAGCGTCGGCGTGATAATTTCTTACCCAACTATTCCTATTAGTTCAGAAAACTTCCACATTTAACGTAAATGCTTCTTTTCAAAATATAATTATTTATTTTCAAAACAAATTTAGTCTGCAATAATTTGATATTTCCAACCATACCTATTGTTCATCAATGACCAAAAATGAATATACTCAATAAACTTCTCACTAAACTTTTTCGTTTGACGTAAATACATATTATTTTAACTATTACAACTTCTGTATAAAAAGAAGATTTGATCTGCAAGAACCTGTTATTTTCAAACTGTGTCTATTAATTGGAAGTGGTGCAACCCGGACTCACACAACAAATTTTTTTTAAAAACATCCCTCTAATAATCTCTAATAATTTCCCTAACTGCTATGAAAAAACGACATTTATTCTGAAACAACATTATATTTCCAGCTGTTCTTATTAGATGGGAGGAGCTGAAATTGGATTGAACCATATTTTATATATTCAATAACATTTCATGATGCCAAATAATTAAGTTCATGAGCCAAATGTTTCTCATCCAAAATGCTTCCAATTAAGTATTAAGTAAATGTTGGAATCACAATGAAAGAAAATCATATAGTATACGTGTTGAAAAATTCAAAAATAATTTAATTGCTTGAGTCTAAGTTCTCAAAAAAATCTCTAATATATAATTCAAAATTTTCAATATTCAAATCTAGTGAATTAAAAATTATTAACCGGTTTAATGTACAGTAACATAGTCTTTCGTATAAAGCATAAAAATATACATTCAAATAACATCTAGAATTTAAATATTTTTTGTTATAAATTATAAAATATATAAATAATTTATAACTACGTAATTATATTTTTACTAAAATATATATATTTTTACTAAAAATATAATTAATATCTGAAGTAAGAAGTATTTTTAATTTTTTATGAATGAATTTCAAAAACAAAATCATATTATATGTTTTATACGTTATATACGTTTTATACGTTTTATACGTTACGTATTATACGTGTAACGTATATTAACAACCCTGAAATTTTCCATGCGTTCTTATTTTTCACTTCTACAAAACAAAGCAAAAGGTTAAAACAGTGCGGAAAAATAAAAAATCAAAAAAAACAGTGTGGTAAAATAAAACAGTGCGGAAAAATCTTACTTTTTGACATTGTTGACAATATCGAAATACGTTGAATTGTGATTCGGAATTGCAAAATAGTATATTAAGAAACTAGTTTCATAATCGACGATTTTATCGCACGCAATCTGTTTAGAAAACGACCCGCGTAGCGGGGAGTTTTATAAAGGATAAGTGCGATAAAACGTCTTATGAAACGAGTTTTTTATACTATTTTGCATTTTTTGTCTTGAAATTTTAAAAAATGTGTATTTTATTAAAAAATAGTCAATTTGAAATTTTGTTATTATTACTAATTATTTTAATTAATTAAAATATTTAACACTAATTTAGATATTCTGATTAATTTTGTTTACATATTTATTCGTTTTAATGTTCACTGACGTTTGTATGACCAATGTAACCAACCTTGTAAGACAAAACTTTTGCGTATCGTAATGAAAGCCATGTCGATACGCATTTGGGTTTCGAAATGACTTTATTTTAGACGCAAAATAGAAAAAGTTAATTTTCAACACGCTTAATCCCCTGTGAAAATGGGTTCGTTTTCACTAGTGTAAAAAGAATAAAAAATTGTAGTTGCTATGGTATCTTCATATAATTTTATAAAGTTAATAAAAATAAAGCAACCATTAAAAAATAGACTATGAATTTTAAATGTTATTTTGTCGATTTCTAATTTAATAATTTCTAATAAATAGATGCAAAAAATGTTTCACTCCATACCAATTGCTCCATGTTTATAAGTCCTATATTCGTCCCTGTATGAAGTACTGTTGTCAAGTTTGGGGTGCTGCTTCTGTTTCCATCTTGGCTCTCTTGGACTCTGTTCAAAAGCGGGCTATACGATTTGTGGGCGATCGAGTTTTGACATCAGAACTTGATTCCCTACAACATCATCGCACTGTTGCTGACCTCGTTGTTTTTTACAAATATCGTCATCAACAGTGCTCAGATTAAAATACTTTTATATTTTAAGGATGGCTCATAAATTCAATATAAAAATAAGAAGAATTTTATAAATCTTTGCAAACAATTGTTGATTTTAAAATACATGCAGTACGGCATTTCTTTGGAACTGCACATGGAAAGGGTCCATCGGATGAGATTGGAGGCACACTTAAATGAGAAGCCCGGAGAGCATCGCTTAAAGAAAAAGAAATATCAACAGCAACAATATCAATTCATTTGAAATGATAGAAATTTGGTCGAAAAAAATCAGCCACGTATGAAATTTTCATATGTGTCTTCAGGAGATGCCGAACTACAGGAGCAATTTATTTTGCGGTTCTCGGACATTAAAACAATTAGTGGACCTCAAGGATCTCAGTATTGTTTTACGGGATAACACTACCCGCGATAAAATAATTGCCAAAATGTTTCCCTTTTCCGATAATCAAAAATATTTCAATTCAGAGGCAAAAAAAATATGTAAATTAATTTTTTAATGTATTTGTTTGTAATATTATTATTGTTTCATTAAATTATGATTTTTATAGAAAAAATATTTATTAATAATAATAGACTTATGCTTATGCTAGTGTTAAGATGTTGAAAGTAAATCATAATCTTCGGTCGTTGGAATCTCCAATTCTTATTCTCAATAAAAACCTGTTTTTCAATGAGTAATGTACAGAATATGTTTCAATATTTAGTACAGATGTTAAAATATAAAATTTTAAATATATTAGATTCACATTTAGTAAAGCATAATTCATTTGATGTAAAAACACATGTGCATTTTTCATATGCTAAACTTTAAAAAATCGTATAAAAAAATCCATATGGAATCTCTCCCTTTTTATTTTCTTAGGTTCATAGCTACATGTGTTGACTTAAATATTTGTGAAAAACAAAAAAAAATGACGATTTTTGAGATATGAGCTTTGAAGTAAACCAAGGTTTAACGCGCCGCCTAGGGGAAAAGAGAAAAATTACTAATTTCCAACTTACACATTTTGATTATTCAACAATTTTTCCCTTTATTTGCAAAAATATACGTAAATCGCATGAAATTTATGGGATCTATTAACAAAACATTGACACCATTACCAAAACTACGTGAAAAAGCCACAAAAATTCACCCGCTCATAACTCCGATTCAGAGTACTCAAAAAATAAAACCAGAAATTACTTTTTTTCTCTCGTCAATACCAACAATATATCAAAATTTCAAATTTTTTAAAAATCAAAAATTTATAAATCGACAAAAAAATGTACGTTTTCAAAATAATAGCGCTGCAACAGAAAATGTCGATATAAAACTAGTATGTTCGTGAAAAAATTAATTGAATTGTTTCCAAAGTTTGTTATCAGTTGACTGGCAGTTAAGAACAATGGGGCGAATTGACACGTTTTCTTTGTGGATTTTCGGAGCCCATATAAAGTGTTGGAGGCAAACCGCTTTAATTAAATTAAATTTCCATCCAACTGTCATTTTGAAAGACACTTTTAAAAACATTATTTTCTATGATAGTCGTTAAAAAATAATTTTGTTGATTTAAACAATCAAAATATTTATTTCAATTAGTAATTAAAAAAGGCCTTTAAAATAAGGTGAATACAATGAGTTTTCGTTACAAATGTTATGAAACTTTAATTGGAACTTTTGTAATAACACTTTTTATTTCAGTATAACTTTTTAAAGCATCTTCTCCATTCTCTCGACCAATTCCAGACATTTTATATCCTCCAAAGGGAACCTGTGACGATGTTGCATGGTACGTATTAACCCAAACAGTACCAGCTTTGAGTCCTTGAAGAACATAATTAGCTTTATCCATATCCTTGGAGAAAACTGCTGCCGCCAATCCATATTCTGTATCATTAGCTCGTTCAATTACTTCGTCTAGTCCTTTGAAGCGGATAATTTGTTGAACTGGTCCAAAAATTTCCTCTTTAGCAATTCTCATATTATCGGTAACTTCTGAGAAAACAGTTGGTTGAACGAAATAACCATTTGAATCAACCTTGCCGCCACCAGTTACTAATTTTGCACCTTCTTTTTTACCACTTTCTATTAATTCTAAAATTTTATCGTATTGTTTTTTATCGATCTGTGGTCCGTTATCTGTTTTTAAATCAAACGGATTTCCAACGATTCGTTTCTTCGCTATTTCACCACTTCGTTCAACAAATTCATCATAGATTTTGTCTTCAACAAATGTTCGTGAACCAGCTGTACAACATTGTCCCATATTGAAAAATACAGCGAAGTGTGATGTTTCAACCGCATAATCCAAATCCGAATCAGCAAAAATAATATTCGGGCTTTTTCCTCCCAACTCAAGAGAAACACGTTTCAAATTAGAGGTACCGGCTCCTTGTTGAATTAATTTACCCACTGCAGTCGAACCGGTGAATGCAACTTTATTAACATCATTATGTTGAACAAGAGCTGCACCTGCATCACCATAGCCAGGAACAACATTGACAACTCCTTCTGGGAATCCAGCTTCCTTACACAACTGGGCAAGATATAAAGCAGTTAAACTTGTTTGTTCAGCTGGTTTTAAAACAATTGTATTTCCTGTCGCGAGAGCAGGTCCCAATTTCCAGCCAGCCATCATCAAAGGAAAGTTCCATGGAATAATTTGTCCACAAACACCAACTGGTTCATGACGAGTATATGCAATAAAATCGCCATCCATTGGAATTGTTTTACCTATAATAATGTAAATTTCAATGCTTGACTGAAAATTGGATTCTAAGAATTTTAGCTTACCATGATTTTTGTCTGCCCAACCAGCGTAGTAGCGAAGACTTTTAACAGTCATAGGAACATCAGCGGCATATGACATACTATATGGTTTTCCATTATCTAATGTTTCTAAACTCTAAGGAAATACAATTTATTTATTTTATATATGTACATGTGAGATACTGAAATTTTTGTTTAAATGTATACGTACTGCCAAATAGACATGGTCTCGTTCTATTAAATCAGCAAGTTTGTTAAGAAGATTGCCTCTTTCGGAGGCATCCAAACATCTCCATGGTGAGCCGAATCTATGTAAAAGTAACAATTTGTTTTAACAATTTGTTTTTAAAATTTAATCAACTATTTTGTCATAGTTGCTGTGTAAATTAATGGCAAGGTATATACAAATTAAATTTGTGAATCCAATCTACGTCAAAGATTCTGTTTATCACCTAAAATGCCTACCATGCATGCAACATTTTAGTACAAAATGCAAATCAGAATTCATGTAACAAAGGCATCAATTCTTGTGGGGACGGATAAGCATGCAGGTATTGGTATCGATGCTTTTTTAAATGACCAATTTTATGCTTTTAAAATAACAGTATCAGCTCTGAGTGTAGTATATTATGAGCTCCTCAAAACCAGTAAAACCATCACAGAAGATCGCTATCGATTATAATTGCTCTTGAGATGTTTTTTGAAAGAAAAAAAAACGCATACGCAAAAAAATAGTATTGCAGTATGACAACGCTCGACCACATGTTGCAAAACCCAGAATATTAACCAAATATTGCTCTAAGTACTGGCAACTATGACTGGACCATTAACATACATTTACTGGGTGGTAACCTCGGAAAATACATGGCTGCCATTCATCGGCCCATACAAGGTTCAACAGCTGGCCTAGTAACGGACCAATAGTTATGATCAGTATTGGCCGAGTACTGGCAAGTGGCAACCATGACTGGGCCAATAAAAAAGACATAAAATATTATCATATGTAAATTTAAATACAAAATATGAAGGGGCAGAAATCTCAAGCCTTTAAAATATCTAGACTTCGGTCTGTGTTAAAGATTTTTATATAGTTTTCGGCAAAAGGCTTTTATGGGTACATTGTTTTTAGTTTTGGGCCAGCGCTGTATATTAAACCTAAAACTCTTTGTAAAAGTACAAGCATTTTATCTATGTTTAGAAGTTTAGTACAACACTAACACGAAACATCAATACGTTGTCGGTAAATTGTAACGACGGACTATTTTCAATTTTTACTCTAAAAAATAGTTTTCAAATTCAATAATAATTTTATTAATTTTCTTCAATTGTAATAAACGTAAACATTTATTTGTACCACTGTACAATTAAACATTTTTGAAGTGAAAACTTCTTTAGCCGCGTTAGAACTTTTCTATGGAGTAAAATTTGTATATTCGCGTCATCAAGTTTTATATGCATTTTTGAAGAACAAAAAGATATTTTTTAAATTATTTCTATCTGTCTATATTTTTTAAATTAAATCTATCTATCATTCCTTAACGTTTCAAATTGCGTTGTGAATATCGTGCTCGACTGATGTTCTGTAGGTAGTGAGTTTAATTCCGGGTTTGGTAAATATTTTTTTATTGTTTTTTTTTAATTATTATTAAACACCATTCAAATTATTTTTTTATTCATGAATTCATAAAAATAACAAAAATTTCTTTATACGAATTTTAAAAAATTGATCTATAACGCAGTTTTTTAAAGTTATATTGCTACTGTCTTTTGCAATTTGCATTCGAGTCATCATGCTAAATAAATATTGAATATATATAAAATTGAAAGTATGTCTGTTTATCCTTTATGCATTAATACAGTAATCATCATGGAAATTTGGGAAGTTGTTGTGTACACTTAATTTGCTTTTTATTTAACTAGCGTTTTAAACGGTAGTTTGATTTGATCAATGTTTTTTTGTTAAACATAATTTTTATGAAATTAAAGATAACATAAGAAAAATAGTATAACCTGAAACATTTACATTTGTATATCAAAATTATATGTATTGGAATTTAACATGATGTTACAAATTTTATCATCTTCACCAAATATGTTGTCAATTTGGAATTATATATAATACATGTTTCTAAAATTAAGTGAAGACTTAATACTTGTAACTTGATACTTGATAACATCGATTATATCGATTTTAGGCTCACAACTACGAGATGGAAATTGAATAAATTCTATACAAAGAAGCATAGCTTATGTATGATTAAACATGGATGTCAATCATGGATGGCACTAAGCCGATAGTGATTTGTAAACGGCAACAATGCGCATTAATACCAATGAATTTGCTTAGCTTTTCGCAGGAATATTTGTAAAATTTAAACTTGTTGATCTATGGGTGTGACAACCACGCGTACTTTAGTCCCTGCTATTGACATATGAGTTATCTTGAGATTTCGTATACCACTGACAATAGCAATGCAGTCTAATTAGCCAAAGTGATATCTTAGGGGCGCTGGTGGATGAAGTATTTTTAATCAACGAAACCATCCCTTACTCTAAGTTATGGGATATTTTTTGATGATATACTATTTTTTTAAAATAAAATGTGTTTGGTAGTAGAAATTACAAGGTGAGTCACAACAACACACCAAAAACTTTTAAGAACAAGGTCCCACAACAACATGCTTTCTAAGGTGTTGATAGACGATTTTTATATGATATGTTTTGATTATTTTAAATATAAAAATGTATATAATAGTTGCTTGGAATACTGATAGATGTAAAACCCAGAATAATTTTAATGATTTTAATTTAAACATTCTGAAATTTTAATTTGCGATGCTACAATAATTGTAAGATACAAAAAAACACAGCTATTTCACAGATTTAAGTTTTCACTTCTGTCGGCAGTTCTTAACACTGCCTTTTTTTTGATGATTTAAATAAACTCAATTTTAAATAAAAAAAACAAGTTTTGCATAAATGATTGGTTGTATTAGTGGAAATTGCTTGTTATATGATGGAAAATGAAACAGAAGATCGATAATATGATATATAAACGATCAAATTGTTTGGATCGAGTCAATTAGTAAAATTTAAATCAATTAGTATATAATTTTTAAATCAAAAATTAGTTTATAAAATTAAATCAAAGAGATTAGTGATTAATTAAATATTTATTTATTTTCATTTATAAATTGTTTAAAAATATATCAATTTTATACCAGAATGTTGAGTTTGTATTTTGTGACATTTCAAAACCATAATTTGTTTTAGTGATAATTTGAATTGAGATTTTAAGCCAAAAAAAAATATTCATATATATAAATATGACAGAACCAAAAACAATCGAAAGCTTAAGTTTTTTAAGAAAAAATAATGTTATCTGGACGTTTTGTGTTTTATTTGGACATGCAGTTATTTACAATTTGAAAACATTAAAATTTTGCCCATTTAATTAAATAATAATAGTTATGAAATGTTGTAGGTATATGTAAATGTGTGAACTCAAATCGTTACGAAAAGTATAATAGAAATATAATAACATGTCACAGATTTCCAACCGATACAAAATATTTAAATGCATGGTTAAAAGCACTAAATTTAAAACCTTGGAAACCGCAGAAACATGATGTAATTTGTTCGCAGCATTTCGAGGAAAATTGTTTAGATCGAAGTTCACCGTTAAGGATACGTCTTAAGAAAACTGCAATACCTACTATTTTTAATCAAATGTCTGGGAAACCGTTAATAAAGGGAGTTATCACAGAAGATAAACGAAGACGGAAAATAAAACATGAATAAGACAACATTCAAGAAATAAATTAATGTAAGCTTCTTTTTGAATTTTAATTTATATAATTTTTGATTTGTTTTTAACTAAATTATTTTGTTTGTTAGCCAATTAGAAAGTTTCTTTAAAACTTCAAAGTGATTCATGATAAGGGATTTGCAAGTGTTAGTTTGTCGTAGATTCAGTTTTCATATATTTTTGTGAGTTTTCCGGTGTAATATAATAATATTATTTATGTAAAAGTTCAAATTATTAGAAAATTATTAAATTAACGTAATTTTGTGAAAATATAATATACACACAACAAACTACTCAAATTATCTCCCAATTTTCTGTTCAATTACATTTCATGTCATACAAATAATTAATTTAATCTTTTCAAAAAAGTGGTGATTTCAAAATATTATAACAAAATTAATAATTCAAACTTTTTTCAAAATTCCAAAAATACTCCAAAAATTATTACAAAATCAAAAATTTTTGGAATTTTGAAAAAGTTTCAATTTTTGATTTTGTAATAATTTTTTGAATATTTTTAGAATTTTGAAAAAGTTTAAATTTTTGACATTTTTCTTTTATTATAATTTTTGGAATATTTTTAGAATTTTGAATAAAGTTTGTAGTTTTGATTTTGTTATAATTTTTGCAAAATTTTTAGAATTCAAGATTTTATTAAGATTTTTATCTATACGATAGCAATGGATCCAACCATTATGTAGTTTAGAATTATAAGTCACTAGAAAGGAATGTATTTAATTGAATAGAATGAAAAATTGCTTTGAAAAGCGAAAGATCCGTAACAAATGTTTTATCTCAATTCCAGTTCGAGGGTCGAACCGGCGTCCTTCTGATCAGATGTTTATGGTTAACCTTTTAATATGGGAGACATATCCCAAATATTGCAGAATCACTACTAACCAATTTAAATTTAATTGGTTAGTGGCCAATTTAAATACACTAACCAATTTAAATTAAATTGGTTAGTGGCTATTCTCCACTAATTGGGATTTGTCTTCCATATTCATAGATCCTAAATGTTCTTCATTCAATGTCAACTTGGTTGAAGAATGAAAAACGGTAAAACGTGTTCGTAGAATAAATAAAATACGACAAAATTTGACACTAAATATGAATTAAAATAATTATGATGTTAAGTCGATCGTCCAAAAACAATTTTTTATCTCGTCGCTGATCGAGTGAGTTAAATGGTTAACTATAAACTCTGATCAGAAAGACGCCAGTTCGACCCCCGAACCGAAAATGTTGTTACGGATCTTTCGTTTTTTCAAATCAATTTTTCATTCTATTCAATTAAATACATTCATTTCTAGTGACTTATAATTCTAAACTATAATAGCATAGAGAACTATACTATAGAGAACTATAGTATACTATAGAGATCTATACTATAGTCCTCTATATGCTAATAGTATTTACAAAAGCCTTTTTTTCAACAAAAACTAACAGACAAGCTTCAGCATTTTAGTATGTTTTGGAAAAACTATCAATCTTGAAAATATAACAAAATGAAAGAAAAAAAGTTACTTTTTAAAATTCACCTTGTTTGAATAATTAGAATTTTAAAAAATCATCTAAAAATAAAAGTATTTTTTGTCAGTGTAACATTTTTCTAAATCACTACTTACATACCTTTCAAACAAAAAAAAAGAAGGCAGTGTTAAGGACTGCCGACAGAAGTGAAAACTTAAATCTGTAAAATAGCTGTGTTTTTTGTCTGTCTTCCAATTGCTGTAGCATTGCAAATTAAAATTTCAGAATGTTTAAATTAAAATCATTAAAATTATTCTGGATTTCACATCTATCAGCATTCCAAGCAACTATTATATACATTTTAGGTAGATTTCATATAAAAATCTATTAGGTAGATTTCATATAAAAATCTCCCTATTGCAGCGCGCTTCATCTCGGAATTTCGGAAAAACTTTGGTGCCGAACAACTATATATGATAAGCGGAGACGGAAAATCAAAATGAAAAAAAAATTTATATATATATATATATATATATATATATATATATATATATATATATATATATATATATATATATATATATATATATATATATATATATATATATATATATATCGTTATATAAATATATATATATATATATATATATATATATATATATATATATATATATATATATATATATATATATATATATATATATATATATATATATATATATATATCGTTATATAAATATATATATATATATATATATATATATATATATATATATATATATATATATATATATATATATATACATATATATATACCTCATATCGTTATATATATATATATATATATATATATATATATGTATATATATATATATATATATATATATATATATATATATATATATATATAAATATATATATATATATATATATATATATATAATATATATATATATATATATATATATATATATATATATATATATATATATATATATATATATATATATATATATATATATATATATATATATATATATATATATATATATATATATATATATATATATATATATATATATATATATATATATATATATATATATATATGTATATAGGGTAGTGAAATCCGAAATTCGACGTCCACGCCGTGCTGCCTGGGTAATGCTGACAGAATTAGGTTGGTGTATTGGAGACAAGCAGAGTAAAAACTGCTTAGTCAATGACGCTACATCACGGCGAATTGGCGCTCTACAACTAATGCGACTCAAGCGTCTGTTCTCCATGTCAGGGGCGGCTTGGAGCGGGCGTCTGTCTTGAATCAAGCGGCTCGCTATATAAACGTGTAAAAAGGTTGTTTCTGGTGACCTTAATATGCAGAACGGACCCATTCACGACAATTTGGGTTGGGCCTAAGGTTAACACCCTAACCCCGGAAAAAAAAATTAATATGTTAAATTTGGTTATCAGAAAGAGAAAAACAGACCCGGAAAAAACAACAGAATTTTACCTGGACGTGAAAAAGGACCAGACTACCGAATCGGAACGTGGAACGTGCGCAGCCTGAGCGCTCCTGATGCTCTTATAAGTCTAGAAACAGAGGCTGAGATGTATAGGATGGATATTATTGCTCTACAAGAAATTAGACAGCCGATAATCGGAAAACAAGATTTGGATAGTCACTCTCTATACTGTAGTGGTCATCCTTCTCGAAGAGAATTTGGAACTGGCTTTCTTGTTGGTGCACGCATACAAGAAGCCGTGATGAAATTCATCCCGGTCAGTGAGAGGATCTGCTACCTACGTGTACGCGGTACATATAACAATATTTCTCTTATTGCCGTGCATGCACCAACTGAAGCTAAGACCGTCGACGAGAAGGATAATTTCTACATAGCACTGGAAGAGGTTATGAAACAAACACCAACACGCGACTTCATTATGGTTCTTGGTGACTTTAATGGACAGGTTGGAAGAGATATCTCTTATGGAAATGTGGTGGGTCCCAACAGCCTGCATTTGAATTCGAATGATAATAGTGAGAGAATGACTGAGTTTGCATTATCAAATAATTTGAGAATTGCCAGTACGTTCTTTCCGCATCGATCGATTCATAAGCAGACTTGGGTCTCACCGAATGGAAATACTCGAAATCAAATTGATCACGTTCTAGTAACAACACGTTTCTTTTCGAGCGTTCTGGATGTGCGATCCTTTAGAGGTGCATACATTGGAAGTGACCACTTCCTTGTATGTGCAACGATAAGGTTCCACTTCCCAAATCCAGGCATTCCAAAATTCAATCAACGGAAACGTTTTAACATCTCATCATTAGAGAATGCTGAAACAGAAGAGAGATATCAAATCCATATTGCCGAAACATTGGAGAAATCAGAAACCATTAATGGAGACGTCGATAAGTCATGGTATTTGCTCAAAGATGCTGTTTTAAGCGCTGCTGAGGGAATACTTGGACGGCCACAGAACCACTCCCAGAAGCCATGGATGGATCAAGCATGCCTTGATGCTATTCAATACAAAAGAGATTGCTATCTGAAGTGTCTACAAGAACGCTACACCAGGTCCACGAAGGAGAGTTATAAACTGGCAAGACAAGCCGTTACAAAGCTATGTAGACGAACGAAGAGAGAATGGTGGAAGAGACAGTGTGAGGAGATTGAAAGCTTCAATAAGGAACATCAATCGCGTAACTTCTTTCAACAGGTTAAAACCTTAAAGAAGGGCCCTCAAACTAGATCGACTGCTATTCAAAACGAAGATGGGGAGCTACAAGTAGACCTTACAAATATTTTAGATACTTGGGCCGCTTATTTTGAGAATCTTCTCAACTTAAGTGACTAGCAACAAGTCGGGCGACGAGCTAAGCTTATTCGTGCGTCAAAGGTACATGTAGAAGAACCCACCAGAGAGGAATTCGATGCGGCGCTGTCAAAATTAAAATGCAATAAAGCACCTGGTATCGACGATATAACAACCGAAATGATTGTACATGGTGGCGAAACTCTATCCTTAAGATTGTTTGAACTTGTTCAAATGATCTGGAGGACTGAAACCATGCCACAGGACTGGAACACAGCTATGCTGATACCAATCCATAAAAAAGGTAATCGCCTACAGTGTGCAAACTACAGAGGAATCGCTCTCCTTTGCACAGCATATAAAATCTTTTCTTACATTTTGCTATCCAAAATCAATCCTTTTGCTGAACAACTGTTTGGAGAATATCAGTGTGGTTTCCGGCGGGGCCGAGGTACCACCGATGCACTTTTCTCGATAAGGATGATTTTGGAAAAGTGTCGAGAGTTCAACATAACTGCGCACCAACTTTTCATTGATTTCAGGCAGGCATACGGCTCTCTCGAACGAGAGACTCTATGGTCTGCTCTGGTGTCAATGGGAATTCCTGGTAAACTGGTATCACTATGCAAAATGACAGTACAGAACTCTCAATGCTGTGTACGAGTAGAGAACGAAATATCAAAGCTTTTTAAAGTCGACTCCGGTTTAAGACAAGGTGATGCTATCTCTCCTATACTTTTTAATCTAGCCTTGGAATATGTGTGCCGTCAAAAGAAACTACCGACTAATAACAATATCTTGTCAATAAACTCAGTACAGATGATTGCTTACGCTGATGATGTTGTCATCCTCGGCCGAAGTGAAGCTGTTATGAGTGAGACTTTCAAGTCGCTTGAGAGTGGTGCTAGAAAAATGGGTCTGCAAATTAACTACGATAAAACCAAACATATGAATGTTTCAAGAGAGGCTAAGAAGAAAGATTTGATGTGCGGCGATAATTAATTGAGGGAGTTGAATCTTTTAAATATTTGGGATCAATGCTTGACTCAAACAACAGCATACTTACAGATATTAAGGCGCGAATCGCTGCAGGTAATCGAACTTTCTACTCAATTAAACCTCTCCTTGGATCACCGTATGTATCAACTAACACCAAGCTCAAGTTATACAAGACATTGATTAGACCGGTTGTGATGTATGGATCACAAACGTGGACCCTTACACAAAATGACGAATCGCATTTATCTGTTTTTGAGCGTAAGATCCTACGCTACATTTTTGGTCCACTTAAGACAGACGATGGAGAGTATAGAACCCGGTATAACTTTGAGATCAGAGACCTTCTTGAGGGTCCTGATATAATGGGTTGTATCCGTTCTAATAGGATTGCTTGGTTTGGGCATGTTCTACGAGCCGATTCACAGTCTGGAATGATTAGAAAAATGTACGTTAGTACCCCAGGGAGTGGTAGACCGCGAGGTAGACCACGACTACAATGGGAGACTGACATAATAAACGACCTTAAAAAAATCGGCTGCCATGGTAATTATGTCGCTGTTGCGAATGACCGTGGTGAATATTCAAAGCTGATTAACCTGGCAACGCTCCTACACGGAGCATGAACGCCTTAAAAAAAAAAAAAAAATATATATATATATATATATATATATATATATATATATATATATATATATATATATATATATATATATATATATATATATATATATATATATATATATATATATATATATATTTAACGATATAAGGTATATCGGAATTATCCGGCACTCTCACGGTCGCAATTTTCGACCTACACCAAAAATATTTTCTGTGTATGTTGCAGCAAACAATTTCTTGGACAAGTTCGCGAACTGGCCATATCGGGGTACCGTTTAAGCGGCTAGAGTCTTAAAAGTCGAATAATCTAAGGCGTTATAACTTCCGTTTGAAACATAAAGTTTAAATAAATTGATAAATATTGAATATTTGAACCTTTTTTATGATTTTTTGTGAAATGACAACCTTGGCATTTAGGGTTTCTGAAAAATCAGCTGTTTTAAAAATTTACTAAACTTTGTTGTCCTTGATCTAGATGAAAATGACCAAGCTCAAAAATGAAAACTTTCAAAAACGTTGATACCAACTTATATCTATCCATAACTTAAAAAATAAATTGTTTAACTTCAGAGGTTGAGAACCTGTGGCTATTAAAACGAAAACAAACGCAAACGGACTTGCTTTCATCATTTTCTAGTCTATTTTGATTAAACTAATACTAGCTTTTAATTCAACTTGTCAACTATAACATCAGAAATTTTCAGCTTTCTAACCCTAGAAGTTCCAATGCAATTAACATTATACTAACTCAATGCAAGCCCCTAAAACGCTATATAATTACAAACAAATCCCAAAAATATTCCAATTTTTTTTTTTTTTTTTTTTTTTTAATAAAATGTGTTGTGTAGTAGGAATTACAATATGTGTCACAATAACACATAAAACCTTTTAAGACCAAGGTCCCACAACAACATACGTTCAAAGGTGTTGATGGACGTAAATCTTTCTTTTTTTGTTTTTTTATATTTTTTGTTAAAGAATGGATAACTAAACAAAAAACCCTATCAATGACAAAATATGACATAGGCCAATATTTTATGATAGAATAGAGAAAATAAAAGTAAATTGAAAAGTAAATAGCAAATTTTCCAAAAATTTGCTGAAACAAAACAAAAATGTAGTTGCCAATAATCCAGCCAGTTGCATATTGCTTGATGCTGTGACGCACCGTCTTTCTTAAAGACTAAAGCCCACACATAGTTATATGGAGGCTCGTTTCTTCAACGCAACAATAGCGTCTCATCATCAAAGATTATTTTACAGCTAAGATTGAGGATGCTGCCGTTGACTGAATACAGCTCATCCGCCACCACCCCTAAGATGTCACCTTGTTGTGATATCTCACTGCTATTGCCAGTGGTATGTGATATCTCACGTTAACTCGTATGTCAATAGCAGGGACTGGAGTACGCGGGGTTGTCACACCCGTAGATAAAAAATAAAAAATTAAATTTCAAAACAATAAAAACTGATCCCTCCACGCGGAGGTATATTAAATAAAATTTCTTTTGTTTTAGGCAGATTTCATATAATTTTTTTTGTTTTTATTTTTTTTTTTCGCAAAAAGTTAAAAAATTTGTTTTGAATGTTTGTTGTTGTTGTTTTGAAGATTTATTGTTGTTTTGAATTAGGGAATAGTTTCTTTGGCATATTTGGAAGTGGTTTAGTTGAAATAAATATATGTATATTGATTACATATTTACAATTGATAGATATTTGTATTATATTTGAGGTGTAAAAGTTGTTCGATGTTGTTGTTGATTATAAATTATAGTATGGCAGTTGTGATGTAGTTAGAACGTTAATCCACCAAAGGATTTAATTTGTTATTAAGGAGTTTTAACCAAATTAAATAAAACTATTCGAAATTGCATTGACAAAGTAGTTTCTGTTTATGGATTTAGTTTGGTTGTTTGAGAAATTTTTTGGATTTTCTGTTTCTAGTTAAATTTTTTATTTAAACTAATCTGACATATCCAATTCTATTTGTACACAAAGCTGTCTGGTCCCGAAATCTACCTATTTCTAGCGGATATACGTGCCGCTTGGACTTTTTTATATTTAAAATAATCAAAACATATCATAGAAATATTTGCGTCTATCAACACCTTAGAAAGCATGAATTGTTGTGGGACCTTGTCCTTAAAAGTTTTTTATGTGTTGTTGCGACATACCTTGTAATTTCTACTACCAAACACATTTTATTTAAAAAAAAATAGCGTATCATCAAATAATATTCCATAACTTAGAGTAAGGGATGGTACAGTGAAAATACTTCATCCGCCAGCATCCCTAAGATATCACTTTGGCTAATGAGATTGTACTGCTATTGCCAGTGGTATACGATATCACAAGATAACTCATATGTTAATAGCAAGGACTAAAGTACGCGTGGTTGCAACACCCATAGATCAACAATTTTAAATTTTACAAATCTTCCTGCGGAAAGCTAAGTAAATTAATTGGTATTAATGCGCATTGTGTCCGTTTGCAAATCACTATCGGCCAAGTGTCACCATTTTTAATTATTTTATTTATCATGATTGCCATCCATGTTTAATCATACATAAGCTATGCTTCTTTATATAGAACTCATGCGATTTCAGTCTCGTAATTGTGAGCTTTAAATCGATATAATCGATGTTATCAGGTATCAAGATACAAGTATTAAGTTTTCACTTAATTTTAGAAACATGTATTACATACAATTTCAAACCAACAATTTTGATATACAAATGTAATTGTTTCAGGTTATACTATCTTTCCTACTTTCAATATTTATTTAGCATGATGACTAGAATGCAAATTGCAAAAGACAGTAGCAATATAACTTTAAAAAACTGCATTATAGATCAATTTTTTAAAATCCGTAAAAAGAAATTTTTATTATTTTTATGAATTCATGAACAAAAAATAATAATTTCAATGGTATTTAATAAGAATTTAAAAAAAAACAATAAAAAAAATGTACCAGTCCAGGAATTGAACTCACGATCTACAGAACATCAGTCGAGCGCGATATCCACATCGCAATTTTAAACGTTAAGAAATAATGAATGTGTTTCATATTTAAAAATATTTTGGTGATTTAAAAATTGATGATGCGAATATATAGATTTTACTCCATATAAAATTTTGCAACACGGCTAAAGAAGTTTTCACTTCAAAAATTATTAAACTTGATCAACTCGTTCGAGTACAATTTAGCTTTAAACTTTGCATGTTTCTAAATTTTTAAAAAATCTTTAACAATTTAACTTTTTTCTTCAAATTTTTAACAACCACTCTGTTTCAAAACTAGTGAAAAAATAAACAACACGTACAAATATTGTAGTTAGATATAATCAAATCAAATAAATCAAAAGTTAGTTGTATTTGCGTCTCTCAAGGCCACAATTGAGTTATTTTTCACTTTTTCGTTTTTTTCTAAAGTCCGTTTCATTAAACAAAATTATTTTTAAAAAAAGTTGATTTACTATGAACTTTCAATTAGGTTTATGTTTTATTTAGTTTTATGTTAACCGTCAAAAATCCATAGCTACATCCTTAAGATAAAATGAAAATATGGAGGGGCTGAAATCTCACAGCTCTGAGATATCAAGACTTCGGTCTGAGTAAAGGATTTTGATATAGTTTTCGGCAAAAAACTTTTAAGAGGACATGGTTTTTAGTTTTGGGCAGCGATGTATATCAAACATAACTCTTTGTTAAAGTACAAGTATCTCTGTTTAAAAATTTATTACAAAACTAACACGAAACATCAATACGTTGCCGGAAAATTATAAACAAAATTTCAAAAATATTGTTAAATTAAATAAAATCAAACTTTTTCAAAATTCCAAAAATTAGAATAAAACCAAATATTTAAATTTTTTCTAAATTCCAATAATATTTCAAAAATTCTTAAATATCCAAACTTTTTCCAAAATTCTAAAAATATTGCAAAAATTATTACAAAATCAAATATTGAAAATATTTTCCAAATTCCAAAAATTATAATAATATCAAAAATTAAAAATTTTTCAAAATTCTAATTAAAAATTCTTACAAAATCAAAAATTAAAGCTTTTTCCAAAAATCTAAAAATATTGCAAAAATTATTACAAAATCAAATATACAAACTTTTTCAAAATTCCAAAAATATTTCAAAAACTATAACAAATTCAAAAATTTCCATGTCCAATTTCATTTTAAATTACATTTACGTCATAAAAATAGCTTCATTTTTTTTCCAAAAAATTGGCTAAAAAAATAAATGAAATCATTTTTTGACACACTTTACATTATTTTTTGACAAACTTATTATGCCATAATTCTCAAGAATAATAATAAAATATCAAGTCACACAAACTATTAATTTTATTTTTTTCTAAAAAAATTGGGTAAAAAATAAATAAAAACCTTTCTTTTGACACACTTGACAACATTTTTTGACAAACTTATAATAATAATAATCTCAATAATAATAATAAAATTTCATTTCAAAGAAACAATTTTATTTTTTTTCCAAAAAATTGGGTAAAAAACTAAATAAAAATCTTTTGACACACTTGACAACATTTTTTTGACAAACTTATAATGCCATAATTCTCAATAATAATAACAAAATTTCATTTCAAACAAACAATTAATTTTATTTTTTTTCCAAAAAATTGGGTAAAAAAATAAATAAAAATCTTTCTTTTGACACACTTGACAACATTTTTTTGACAAACTTATAATGCCACAATTCTCAATAATAATAATAAAACTTCATTTCAAACAAACAATTAATTTTATTTTTTTTCCAAAAAATTAGGTAAAAAAATAAATAAAAATCTTTCTTTTGACACATTTGACAACATTTTTTTGACAAACTTATTATGCCATAATTCTCAAGAATAATAATAAAACTTCATTTCAAACAAACAATTAATTTTATTTTTTTTCCAAAAAATTAGGTAAAAAAATAAATAAAAATCTTTCTTTTGACACACTTGACAACATTTTTTTGACAAACTTATAATGCAATAATCTAGTTTTTGATCTCACACACCAATCCCGACCATCAAGATTTCTCCAAATTTAATGTTCCTACTCGTAATCACTTAAAATGAACGTTTTTTAAGCCAAAAATATGAAAATTTGCAATTTTTGACACACATAATGATTTTTTTGACACACTTCCGGTACAGTTATCGAACACAGCGTCCTTTCGGACCTGTCCCTTGTGAATACCTATTTTTAGAAAAAAAAAATTTGAAATCCCTGCAGCGGTTTTCCCTGCAGCGTAGGTAATGACGGACGGCCGGACGGCCGGCCGACAGACAGGCATACATTTTTTTTTTGCTTTTTTAGAATCAGTAGGTCCTAAAACGTCGAGAAATGCCAAAAAAGTGGGGGTAAGAATTTCACTTTTGGCTCATGAATGTAATACTTAGGTCTTTCAGACCGAAGTAATAAACGTTATCGTATCGTTATCAACGTTAACGTAGTTTACGTTTTTTTTTTTTGTGGCTACATGTGGCTCCTACATGCTCCATGTAGGAGCGTTGCCAAGCTAATCAGCTTCGAATATTCGGTCATTCGCAACAGCGACATAATTACCATAACAGCCGATTTTTTAAGGTCGTTTATTACGATTACGTCCGTCTCCCATTGCAGTCCTGGAGTTCTAACGTACATTTTTCTAATCATACCAGACTGTGAATCAGCTCATAGAACATGCCCGAACCAAGCAATCCTGTTGGAACGGATACAACCTATTATAGCTGGACCCTCAAGAAGGTCTCTGATCTCAAAGTTATATCGCGTTCCGTACTCTCCATCGTCTGTCTTTAGTGGACCAAAAATGTAGCGTAGGATCTTACACTCAAATACAGATAAATGTGATTGAGTGACCCATACATCACAACCGGTCTAATTAACGTCTTGTATAACTTGAGTTTGGTGTTAGTTGATACATATGGTGATCCAAGAAGAGGCTTAATTGAGTAGAAAGTTCGATTACCTGCAGCGATTCGAGCTTTTATATCTGTAAGTATGCTCTTGTTCGAATCAAGCATGGATCCCAAATATTTAAAAGATTCAACTCCCTCAATTCGTTCATCGCCGCACATCAAATCTTTATTCTCAGCCTCTCTTGAAACATTTATATGTTTGGTTTTATCGAAGTTAGTTTTAAGACTAATTTTTCTAGCACCACTCTCAAGCGACTTGAAAGTCTCACTCATAACAGCTTCACTTTGGCCGAGGATGACAACATCATCAGCATCCGCGATCATCTGTACTGAGTTTTTTTGACAAGATATTGTTGTTAGTCGGTAGTTTCTTTTGACGGCACACATATTCCAAGGCTAGATTAAAGAGTATAGGAGAGATAGCATCACCTTGTCTTAACCCGGAGTCGACTTTAAAAAACTTTGATATTTTGTTCTCTACTCGTACACAGCATTGAGAGTTCTGTACTATCATTTTGCATAGTGATACCAGTTTACCAAAGATTCCCATTGACACCAGAGCAGACCATAGAGTCTCTCGTTCTAGAGAGTCGTAGGTGTGCTGAAACCAAAGAAGAGTTGGTATACAGGTATGTTGAGCTCGCGACACTTTTCCAAAATCATCCTTATCGAGAAAAGTGCATCGGTGGTACCTCGGTCTTGCCAGAAGCCACACTGGTATCCTCCAAATAGTTGTTCAGCAAAAGGATTGATTTTGGCTAGCAAAATGTATGAAAATATCTTATATGCTGTGCAGAGGAGAGCGATTCCTCTGTAGTTTGCACATTGTAGGCGATTACCCTTTTTATGGATTGTTATCAGCATAGCTAACTTCGAGTCGTGTGGCACTACGGCATTTACGGCACTAAAAAGTTATCAAGGCTTTAGAGATTTTTCTGTTACCTATCTGTGGTGTGAGGTTGCCAAAGAAATTTCAAGGAAAATAATGTGACAAAGCCAATTGCCTTGTTAACTACAGATTCGTTCTTGTTAAATACAGATTCGATCATCGTAAATTTAACTGATAAAAAGTTGGCTTCAGACTAATGTATATGAAGTCAATTAAAAACTCATAACTTGCTCTGTTTTTTAAATTAAACTATATCATAAAAATGTTACTCAAAACTAATAGACCGGGAGGCAGCGTTGCATTTTGGTTAGTGATTTGACGCCGATTGTATTTAATTTTTATAGATAGATTAATTATTTGTGATGTAGAAAATAAAAGTCAGCCGTCAGACTTGCGGGGGGTGTGGTTGTGGGGGAGTTTTAAACTGGTAAAAAAAACGAGTTCCAAAAGTAGTTTGATGCCGCTTCAAAATTTGTATGATGCATGTTTACACCATAACAATTGAAAAAAAAGTCGTCAGCTGATTGGCGGATGGGGGATTATACGTCAGCTCCTCGTATACATCAGTATAAAAATGCAATATAGTGAAGACCTTTCTGCATAGGATCTTGATGAAATTTTGGCAAATGATCCAGGTTCACTTGAAAATGGAAGATCTGAATTCATTTTAAATTTGGACAAAATGGCGGGGAGTCTCCCGAACACCTCTAAGTTTAAATCTTCAATAACTTCTAATCCCGACTTATGATCTTATGGAAACTTGGTATACAAATTTTTAGTACTGTTTCCAATATTTCTGCATACCAACTTCCGGTTTGACAGTTCCGGTTGAAAAGTTTTTTTTCCAGGTATTTATCCCTACTGTAGCCTACAATTACCGATCGATTTTCATGAAACGTTAGTAAACGCTTTCAAGTAACATGAAAAACATTTTGTTAGCTTTTGGAGTACATTGGATAAAGAGTTGGGGGGTCCACCATACAACAGATGGTTTTTTCCACAATGTTTTTTATGTTTGTTGGGAGCATAAAACATTCGTTCGGGAATGAATTTTGACGACACTTTGGAAAAAGATGCAAATATGTATGGCAAGAAACTGATAAGCTTTTTAGCGATAGTGAACAAAGTGGTGGGGGGTCCCCCAAATACCTGTTCTTTTTAAAGCTTAATAATATTTGTACCTGATAATCGAATTGGATGAAACTTGGTACATAAACATTGTGTACGGTTCACAACAGTTCTGCATCCCAACTTCCGGTTTTTTATTTCCGGTAAAAAATTTTTGTTCGTAATTTTTTGAAGTTTTTTCACTGCCTACAATAATGAAGTGATTATGATGAAACTTATGGAAAAAGTTTCAATTAGTGAAAAATATTTATCATCTTTTGGGACACATTGATCAAAGTGGCGGGGGTCTACCATACATCTGCTGACTTTTCGCACTTGGTTTTTAAAGTTGGTTGGGAGCATACAGACTTCATTCATTAATCAATTTTAGCGACACTTTGAAAAAATATGGAGACTTAAATGACAAAAAACTGATTAGTTTTTGGACAATATTAAGATAAGTGGTGGAGGGCCTCCCGAACACCTGCTTATTGTGTCACCATTGTTGCAATGTTTGTTGGGAGTACCAAACATTTTTACCGGAAATGAAATACCGGAAGTTGGGATGCAGAACTTTTGTGAACCGTACCAAATGTTTATGTACCAAGTTTCATCCAATTCGATTATCAGATGCAGATGTTATTAAGCTTTAAAAAAACAGGTGTTTGGGTGACCCCTCACAACATGGCTCACTATCGCTCAAAAACTAATCAGTTTCTTGCCATACATATTTGCATCTTTTTGCAAAGTTTCGTCAAAATTCATTCCCGAACGAATGTTTTATGCTCCCAACAAACATAAAAAACATTGTGGAAAAAACCATCTGTTGTATGGTGGACCCCCCAACCCTTTATCCAATGTACCCCAAAAGCTAACAAAATGTTTTTCATGTTACTTGAAAGCGTTTACCAACGTTTCATGGAAATCGATCGGTAATTGTAGGCTACAGTAGGGATAAACACCTGGAAAAAAAACTTTTCAACCGGAAGTGTCAAACCGGAAGTTAGTACGCAGAAATATTGGAAACAGTATTAAAAATTTATATACCAAGTTTCCATAAGATCATAAGTCGGGATTAGAAGTTATTGAAGATTTAAACTTAGAGGTGTTCGGGAGACCCCCCCGCCATTTTGTCCAAATTTAAAATGAATTCAGATCTTCCATTTTCAAGTGAACCTGGATCATTTGCCAAAATTTCATCAAGATCCTATGCAGAAAGGTCTTGACTATATTGCATTTTTATACTGATGTATACGAGGAGCTGACGTATAATCCCCCATCCGCCAATCAGCTGACGACTTTTTTTTCAATTGTTATGGTGTAAACATGCATCATACAAATTTTGAAGCGGCATCAAATTACTTTTGGAATTCTTTTTTTTTACCAGTTTAAAAGTCTCCCACAACCACACCCCCCACTACTTTAGCAGCTGACCGCCAAATTTATCATCAGCTGGAGTTAATTAATTAAAATAAATAAAAATCAACCAGCATCAAATGACTTTTTCATTTGCAACGCTGCCTCCCGGTCTATAATACAAAAACCATAAACTTTAAAAGCACGGTTATTATAAATTTTTATAATCCTAGAACACAAATGAAAATCTAACTTAACATTAGATAAGATAACGCATAAACAAACAAAAATTCACAAGCCCTTGTCAATATATATTTGATGGTATATTTCGTTTTGATTCCAATTGACTTTTTTTAGTTTAAAATGAAATAAATCTATACATACTTGAAAGCTGTTTTGGCTGCTTGGACCGCAGTGTCAATATCATCTTTCTGTCCAGCTTGTACTTCTGCAATTACTTTTTCTGTTGTAGGATCAATTGCTTGAAAAGTTTTTCCACTTTTACTTTTATGCCATTCGTTATTAATAAAAATCTATTTGGATCGACGTAAATAATTATATTTTTACTCCAATCTATTCACAGGGTAACAAAATAATATTAAAGAAAAGCTTACCCCAGTATACAAAACTTCTGGATTTTGTTGTGGTGCCGGCAGTGATGAAAAGCCAGCTTTTTGTATTTTTACAAATGATTTTATAGCACGCAGCATTTTTGAAACACGTCTATAAGGAATAAAAAGTAATTTTGGACTGACTTAAACTTCACTTATCTATGGTTATTATCAATTAAATTTTGAATGTAAAGTAAATTATAGCTAGTTCAAAAATAGTTTTTTATTTAGTACAGAAATTCACTATTCACATATTTATTTTAAGCACTTACACTTATTTCTTATAAAAATCTACCTATTGCAATGTGCGTCATCTCGGAACGAGAATAGAGTAATGCAAAATGCCGGATACTCGTGATTCCACCGCAGTCGTATTATGTGATGAAATGAGATTTGTATGGCTTGTTTTTGCTTTAGGAAAGTGTGTAATAGAAGACTATGTTCGTGAACTCGACAGTAAATTTTCGAGGAATCAAGTAGTAGATTACTCGATAAAAGTTGTCGAGTACTCGGGTACTCGGTTTTGCACCCTAAGTTATTGGTAAACGTAGGCCTTAAAAAGTATCTATGTGTTTTTGTGACACATATTGTATTTCATATTACACAACACTTTTTATTAAACAAAAATTATTAAAAAATTAATCCTATCACATATTAAAATATGACATATGCCCAACCGATCACAACAACTAATATTTAGCGTACATATATGAATTGGATTGCACATACATATTTATTTTCATTGGATTCAGAATTGTACAATTATTGCGAGTTTTATAAAAACTTATAAAAAGAAATGAAAAAACTGACAATTTGGTTTTTATTACACATGTATAACCAAACAAATAAATTTTGATATTTTAGCAATGGAAAGTAAATTTGTCCATAATGAAAAAAGTTTGAGAGCAATTTTTTATAATATACTTTGAGAATATTTACATAACTTAAATATTTGTTCGTGTCGTTAGAAAATCTTGCTTGTCCTTTACAAAATATTTTAATTAAATAATCACTGGAAATAACACAATAAATTTAAATTACTCGCGTAGTTATTTTTATTCATTTTAGAAAAATTAGCACAACTATAAAGAAAACATTTAATTTTGTTTTGGCATTTTAATTTTTAACATTTAGAATTGTTTTTAATTTATAATTTAATAAAAAAGTTTGTGGTTGTAAATAAAATAAATCAAAATGGAAAAAAGAGAAATTGACTATGACAGACAATGTATCACCTTTTATCTCTTTATCCAATTTTAAAGTGATGTTCTCTCTATATTTATATATACTCTAAACATAAGTCAATTTTTCATGATAGGATGAAAATCAAAAGAAAATAAGTTTTTAAAAATTTGCAGGAACAAGGTTAAAATGTAATTACCAATAATCCAGCTTGTGGCATATTTTTTGATCATGTGACACATTGTCTTACTTCAATGATTATAGTTCTGATATCTAGTTCTACGACGGCTCGTTTTTTCGAGCAAGCAATAGCGTGCACTTATCGAGGAATAATCCATAATTTAGATTGAGGGTGCCACCGTTGACATAGAGCTCATTCACCAGCCTAAGGCATCACCTAACCATAGGTATCACCTGGCGATCTCTAAGGTATCACGTTGGCTAGTGGCATCTTACTGCTATTTCCCGTGTTATGTGATATCACGTTAACCCATATGTCAACAGTAGGTTAGTTTTGAATAGCAAAAGGTATGAGGCACAATAATGAGGTACACAGAAAAAGAGTTTATAAATCTTATAATATTTTATAAAAAACATATAATTAACATGGCCAATTTTCAGTCTCCCATTTTAATTTGCTGAATTTGCTAAACATGTTTTAATGAATTAAAAATGATTAAACTGCAAATTTGTTAGATAAATTAACAATTGAAATAGCTGTATGAGCCAATCCTCATTAAATTATTTAGCAAATTCTTTAGTTAAACTCAAAATATTTATTTTAAATTCATATACAAGTTTTGATGAAACAACCACTTTTTTTAGTTAATTTAAATACAGAAATATGGCTAGGTCACCCATAGTTTTAGGTGAAATATGAATTTTCATTGTAATTGGTTCAGCTACTAAAAATGGATGATCTATTTTTCGAAATTATAAAAATACAATGCTTTTTTTAAAAATTTCTTTTATTGAATATAATTAAATATTTTCATAAGTATATATATATAATACATTATATAAATAAAATAAAATACTTAAAATATAAAAATTTAATATGACCCCTTAAATTCATTCAGAATACTGCTACTCCCATGTGTTAGCAACACCAACGTTATCTTGGTGTTGCAATCTTAAATATTTTTTTAATTTTGGATGAAAATATTGATCATTTTAAGAAAACAAGGCTAGTTTTATTTAGGAGAAGTACGTCAAAGTTCAATTTAATCTGAAATTATATTATACGTACTGTTGAAAAAAGCTACTTCTTTTATGCAAATAAATGTTTTACCTGCTCTATACCAATTTTTTGACTCAAAATGGGGCATTTCTTTAAAAGGTTTTTTCGTCATAAACTGAATGTTTTTCCACTTCTGTAAAACTGAACTTTCCGGAACTCTGTGATTTGTTAGCAAATGTTGAAGGTTGATTACTTCTGTATTAAGTGTACCTTCTGAAAATTGGATTTAAATATTTAGTGACTCTATTTAATAAATATCTCGTTATTAATGCTTAGTTACCTAAATTATCTACTTTTATTTATTATTATTACTCTTATTTAGAACTCTTATATATTTTTTATTAAATAAACTATTTTTGGTATAATTAAACTGTAATTAACTATCCCGTAATTAACTATAACCGCTTTCTTCGATTTCCCGACACTTGTATTTATTGAATTGAAAATCAAATGATTTTGATATGTATTGAATAAAGCAGTTTTTTTCGACTTTATTAAACAACATCAAATTTTATGTACGATTTTAATACTATTTCTAAAATGTATCAATTTGCTACTTTTTGTACAGTTTTAGTTCATATTTGTATTTATAAAATTAAAATCCATAATATAATAGCCGTAAGTTTATCCTTCTATACGAGCGTAATGGCAATCTTATCTATCCTTTAGTCTAAAGATCAAACGGAGTCCGCAGGATACCCCCTAGTAATAAAATAAGTATGAAATGTAGCAAAATTAAATTTCAATTTTTCAATTTGTTTCGCTGAATTCAACAATGATTTTTGTAATTATTTTGATAATTATTGTTATCATCAATTTAACTAATTCTTTTGTTATATTAGAACTGCCACTTTATTGCGGCTTGGACTTTTTTGACAAATAATATTTATAAAACGAATAATAATACTAATATACGGAACACGGATTGACCTCAGTAATTGAATTCGAAGTTGGGAATCTCTTAACTTATCAAATTTAGTTTATCATTATAGCACAAAAATTAGTCCATCGATAATATATAAGATATAAAGACATAAAAGAAAAAAAATTAAATAATAAAAAAAATGAAAGAGACATGTCTTGATTTGTTGATTGCAGTTCCTTCTACGTCTTATTGCCACCAGTCTAGTGGTTGATCAGTATCCTATTGATGTTTTTCCTCTACACCCGGTAAATTCTTATAGATAGTTGTCTGGGCATATTCCATATTTCGCCTGCTTTGTACGTTAATTATTTCTTACTTGTAACTTGTTCACACGTGAGATGATCCTGATATAATTAGTTTACGACGTTTTCCGTCTCATCAGCAAAAAAAAGATTTCAATAAATATGTGTGTAGATTTTTCTTTTATTTCACCATACTCTTGATCATTCGTCGAAAGTTTATTTGCAATCAGTAGGTTAGGTTTCATCAAAACTAGATATAATGACAAAAATGTTTTTTTTTCCACTTTTCTTTCTATAAAAACAAAACCACTCGATGTCTAGTATTTCTTTTATCAGTTTTTAGGGTTCCGTTTTTTATACGGAACACTATTGGTGAGAGTAAAACGAGTTTTTCACATTATATCGATTATCTCGTAAACTATAAATGCTATGGACTTGAAATTTGAGGTGCGTATAAAACTAATCTGCTCACATGAAATGACGGATGCAAATAAAACTAAAGTGGTTTTCGTTTGGTTTACATGGGTACGATGTGAGACCTTTGAGAAAATATATTTTTTTATAGATTCAAGTAGGGTATCATATGAAAGGGCTTCATTTCAGTATTCCTTAAAAATTTATTTTGGAATTTTACACTTCACCATTTTTTGTATAATTTGGAATAATGACGTTTTTTCGTGTTTTCTTACCTCAATTAGCTCCGAACCTAACTGATCGAAAATTTTCAAATGTATTTGAAATGATAGAAAATTAGTACGTTTTTAATAAAAAATATAAAAAAGTGTCATATTCTCATACTTAGATTTATTAAGGGGGTGGATATGAGGAGGGGTAAAATCACTATTTAAAATGGGGTCAAGTGGGGTGTCATTTGAAAGAGGACTTTATTTAGAAAACCATAGAATTTTTTTGTAGAATTTTGCGATGCACAGTTTTTGAGTTATTTTCAAAAAAGTGCAACTTTCAGACCGCCCCCCCCCCCTACGTTTCGACACTGATTGACAGAAAAATTTGTAAAAATTCACAGAGTTAGGAAATTTGGTAAATTTTGTATGAAAATTATAGAGAGGTCTCAAATAATTATATTTCAGTGTGTTTAGGGGACCGGTGTAAAGAGGGTAAAAAAAATTTTTTTTGACCCAAGCGATTTGAAAGAACACTTAATTTTAAATTTGTTGCAATTTTTTTAGAATTTTGCGGTGCACAGTTTTTGAGTTATGGACAAAAAAGTGAAAAATTCAGACCGCCCCCCCCCCCCTACGTTTCGACACTGATTGACAGAAAAATTTGAAAAAATTCACAGAGCTAGGAAATTTAGTAAATTTTGTATGAAAATTATAGAGAGGTCTCAAATAATTATATTTCTGTGTGTTTAGGGGACCGGGGTAAAGGGGGTAAAAGAAAATCTTTTTGGACCCAAGCGAGTGAGATGTCATTTAAAAGAGCACCTAATTTATAAATCATTGCAAATTTTTTTAGAATTTTGTGATGTAAAGTTTTTGAATTATTATCAAAAAAGTGCAAATTTCAGATCGTTTCGACGATGATTGACAGAAAAATTTGAAAAAATTCGCAGAGACACGATAATTTGTAAATTTTGAATGAAAATCATAGCAAAGTCTCAAATAACTATATTTCTGTGTGTTTAGGGGATGGGTGTGGGGAGAGTAAAAAACCACTTTTGACCCAAGCGAATGGGGTGTCATATGAAGGAGCACTTAATTTAAGAAACATTACAATTTTTTAGAACTTAGCGGTGCACAGTTTTTGTGTTATTGAAAAAAAATATTTTTAGTATGTAGCCTCTTTGCCCCCCCCCCTAAATTTCAACACTTGATTGACCGAAAAAAATCAAATTTAAACCATTTACAAGCTGGTGAATCTTTCTTGAGTTACCATAAACATCTATGGATGAGATTTAATCTAATGTAACATTTTTTGAGTTAGATTGGTGTTTTGTGAAGAAGTTTGAGTTATTTGAGTTATTTTTGATCAATGTGGATTTGATTGTAATTTACTATTGACATTTACGATTACACATTAATTATTTTGTTATGCGTCTATGGTCTGGAAATATAAGGACATTACAACACAACTTTTTGTCAATAGTTTTTGATATTGTGTTCTTTTACAT
>OY856187.1:244108423-244144662 GCA_963693315.1 Diogma glabrata | reverse complement strand
ACATGTGTTTTAAGTTCTGCACTTCTACCAATTTGCGCATTGAAGTCACCTATCACGATTTTTATATCGTGCCGCGGGATGTTATTGATGACTTCTTCGAGTTCTAGGAAGAACAGGTCTTTAATGTCATCTGCTTTGTCTTCAGTAGGTGCATGAGCATTGATGATCGTTACATTAAATTTTTGCGTGCGGATTCTCATTGTGCATATCCGCATATTAATTGGGCGAAAGTCGATAACATGTTGATTCACGCGACGATGTGTGAGAAAGCCAACTCCAAATTCTCCTCCGTTTTCATGACCGCAATAGTAGAGAGTGTATCCTTTGGCTGTTTCGTGGATTCCACTCCCTGGCCATCTTAGTTCTTGTAACGCCACTATATCCAGTGTATAGCTATTGATTTGGTTTGTAAGTTTCAGTAGATCTCCTGGTCTTCTAAGGCTTAGCACGTTCCAGGTTCCCATTTTTAAATCGTAGTCCGGGTACAGTTTCCGAGGTCGTTCTAATAGTGAATCCGAGATAATCCGAGGCCTGTGTACAGAATTCATGACAAGTAGTTTTTTACGGAAATGGGGTGTTAGCCCTTCGCCCAACCCAAATTTTCGTGAATGGGTTCGTTCTGCATCTTTAGGTCACCAGAAACAACCTTTTTACATGTTTATATAGCGAGCCGCTTGATCCAAGACAGACGCCCGCTACAAACCGCCCCTAACATGGAGAACAGACGCTTGCTACACGTTTATATAGCGAGCCGCTTGATCCAAGACAGACGCCCGCTCCAAGCCGCCCCTAACATGGAGAACAGACGCTTGAGTTGCATTGGTTTTGTGGCGCCAATGACTCGCCATGGTGCAGAATCATTGAGTATAAGCAGTATTTACTCTGCCCCTCTCAACTACACCAACCTAATTCTGTTAGCATTACCCAGGTAGCACGGCGTGGACGTAGAATTTCGGATTTCACTACCCATATATATATATATATATATATATATATATATATATATATATATATATATATATATATATATATATATATATATATATATATATATATATATATATATATATATATATATATATATATATATATATATACCCAATTCTGTTTTTACACGGTCTTTTTTTAGACGGTTTTGAAATAACACGGTCTAGAAAAAAATTTAAATTCCTTTTTACACGGTTTTATTTGAAATAGCACGGTTTAAATTTTGAAGAAAATTCGTATTATTTTTCTATATACAAAGTTAGGCATGTTTAGTGTTAATTATAATAAATTATGAATTAACGTCTCTTAATATCTGAAGATACCATGTCCAACTAGGGATTAGGATTAAGTTTGAATAAATTAAATTTTTTTAAGAAGTTTATGAACGTTATCTTTAAAATTTTGAGGATTAAAGCTATCAGAGAAAACCCTTGCTGGTGAGACATTCCATAGATGAGAGACTGCTGAAAAAATCACGCTGAAAAGCAACACTTCTGATCCTTTTTATATGAAGTGTAAAAGGATGGGCTACAAAATTTACTCTGGTGTTACGCGATAGTTTGCTAGTTCAGGTAAAATTGATTTTATCTCAGTCGAAGTTTGTTCATCCACAATGTATTAATAGAAAATTCTCAGATCAGCAATATTTCTCCTGTGTTGCAAGGAATTTAACTCATTAATAAGAGTTGAGTTGCTAAATAGTTTAACAGTTCTGCGCTGAACAAACTCAATTTACTTCATACTACTAAAATCAGATACACCCCAATGTGAGAACAATACTCCATGCAGGGAGTATAAATGATTTATATATTAAAAGAAGCTGTTCGCTATTGAAAAACTTACGAAATCGTTCCAAAGACCTAAATTTTTGAACAGCGTTCTTAGCTAGGTTAAAAATATGAGAATTTCATTTCATATTGTTTTCAACTTCTATTCCTAGAAGTATGTATGTACAGTTGATCAATTTTCTTTGAAGTTTTTTTAACGCTAATCTTAAAGTTTGGAGGAAGAAAATTATTTTATCTTATTATACTCTTATTGATACTGTGGTGTAACGTGCCCAGTTTGTAGGCTTAGGTAAAATCGATTTGATTTAGATAGAAGCTCGTTTATCCATAATGTAAAATACCGTCAAATCAGCGATATACCAGGAATCAAGCTCATTAGTAAGATTTGAATTGCTGATCAATTTAATTTCTGTATGGTACACTCCATATGTGACAACAATAATCCATGTAGGGCGATCGTCTTTCGGCGAAAACCGCATTGTCTTTAAGTATTTTTGACCAGTTAACAAAGAACCTCATATTTTTAAAATTAATGTTTTTTTCAAATATTTTAGCTACAATCGATTAGTTTGGTATGGGTTTGTAATTTGTTGTATCCGTTTTTGTACCTTTTTTGGAACTGGCTGTGCCTACACTAGCCATTTCCCAAAAAAATTAATTTTTCAAATTATATATATATCGTTGGAACAGCATGTTTGATTGAGCTTGTGAAACGTACGTTATCGCTTAAACATCTGAAAACATATGATCGAATCTGGCATGCCAACTTCATGTAGACGTAAAGCATATTCAAAAATGCCTCACCGATCAAAACATTTCGGTATCCATCGATAGTTTTTCTTCTGAATCTAAATTAATTATTACTGGTTTTCTAGGTTACTAGGCTCAGTTTTATTCCCCACTCTATTTTTAATTTATATCAACGGCCTATTAAAAATTATCAGTAACACGACAAATAGTTTTGCGTATGATACACAGTACATTGCACAGGTCATTTGTTCCCTTATCTTCAAAGGTAAAATGAATGAAAATATAAATCTCGCCCGGAGAAACGTTGTTATCAATGTAAACGAGGACCTTGAAGGAGAAAAGGACCGAGGACCGAGAAAAAGTCGCCGATATGGGGTAAAAAAATTTATTCAATTCTAATTCCACCAAAAAAACAGCTATTGATTGTTTTCAGATCATAGACCGTGTTCCCCAATGATACTTCCATTAGTATCTATGACGAACAAATAGCATCCTAAATAGATGGTAAAAATATTTCATTCCGTATAATTTACTCCACATTTATGAGTCCTACATTCGTCCATGCATGGAATATTGTTGTCAAGTCTTGTGTGGTGCATCTATTTCGATTTAGGCTCTAGGCTAAATTTAACATCAAATCTTGATTTCCTACAACATTGTCGCACTGTTGCTGATCTCTGATTTAATTTTTGTTTTTTTATCAAATGAACTGTGCATACATGCACAAAATATTTAATTTGGCTTTTATATAGACTCGTAATAGTTTTTTTGTACAAATCATTTTATTTTACCTATTTTTTACAGAAATAAAGGGTATGGAACCAATCCCCTTTTTTTCTATGTGCTGCATGTCTTTTTATGCACGGTTTTTTTTACACGTCTTTTCCTGGAACGTATCTACCGTGTAAAAACAATTGGGTGTATATATATATATATATATATATATATATATATATATATATATATGTATATATATATATATATATATATATAGATATATATATATATATATATATATATATATATATATATATATATATATATATATATATATATATATATATATATATATATATATATATATATATATATATATATATATATATATATATATATATATATATATATATATATATATATATATATATATATATATATATATATATATATATATATATATATATATATATATATATATATATATATATATATATATATATATATATATATATATATATATATATATAAACGATATGAGATATAACGAAAACGACCGGCATTCTCACGGTCGCATTTGTTGAGCTAGATCAAAACAATTTTCTGTACTTGTGTGTTCTAATAATATCTTGGACAAGTTCGTAAATCAGCAAAATCCGACACTTGGTTAAGAAACTAGAGGCTTTTTTCTGAAAAAAATTGATTTTTTAAAACCGTTATAACGGCCGTTTGGATACCAATATTTCAAAAAATTTAACAAATTTAGAATCTTTGAAATCTTTTTTATCAATTTGTTTTAAAAATAAACCTCTGCAGTTAGAGGTTCCTGAGTGAGCGGCTCCAACAAAAAAATTTGCAAAAAAATTTTTTTTTGAAACAACCGGCACTCTCACGGTCGCATTTATAAGGCCAGATCAAAAAACCTATTCTAAAAATGTGCGTTTTATTAATATCTTGAACAAGTTCGTAAATCAGCCCAATCCAACACATTAAGAAACTAGAAGCTTTATACTAGAAAAAAAATCTGTTTTTTAGATCCGTTATAACGGCCGTTTGGATTCTAATATTTTTAAAAACTTCATAAATTTAGAATTTTTGAAACCTTTTTAATCAGTTTCTTTCAAAAAAAAGACCTCTGCAGTTGGAGGCTTCTGAGTGAGCGGCTCCAACAACAAAGCTTGTAAAACACAAAATGCGTTTGAATCAACCGGCGCTCTCACGGTTGCATTTGTGGAGGCAGATCAAAAAACCATTCTTAAAAATATGTGTTTTATTAATATCTTGGACAAGTTCGTAAATCAGAAAAATCTGACACATGGTAAAGGAACTATAGGCTTTATACTAGAAAAAAAGTAGTTTTTTTAATCCGTTATAACGGCCGTTTGGATACTAATATTTTTACAATCTTCATAAATTTAGAATCTGTGGAAACCTTTAAATCCGTTTCTTATAAATATAAACCTCTGCAGTTAGAGGTTTTTGACTTGTTGGCTTCAACAAAAAAGTTTGCAACAATCCTCAACTACAATTTCCAAAAACCTTATAACAGTCAATGTCAACCTTATAACAGTCAAAAAAATAAAAGATTTGAGTAGAAGAAATTAATTTTTTTTTCTTAGAAATAAGCTATTTTGATATTTTGCAGTAATTGCACGACATATGATATAGAGTAGGTTTGTGTCATAAATTGTCACACACATGTTCTGTGGTAGATTTGATATTTGTTTGTTGCAAAATTGGATAGATATAATTTTGCTTGCAGGTAGCTAATTATCTTTTTAAAATTTGTTCGATATCTGTTTGAAATTAGTTTGTTTTGTTTAAACTAATCTGATACATCAGATTCTACTGGCACACAAAACTGTCTGATCTCGAAATCTACCTATTTCTAGCGGATATACGTGCCGCTTGGACTTTTTCTTTCTAAAATTGTTTCATCCCTGATATCTTCCAAAAAAGAAAAGTCTTCCTCGTTATTGGTAGTATTAATTAAAATATTAATAAAAGTAATATTTGTTTGTTTCACGAAGAAATTTTCAAAACCACGGTTTGCTAAGTCTGTTTTCGGTTACGGGTTATTTGTTTCAAAACCTTCCGTTTTAGGTTTCGGTTAACCAAACCGTGAAACTCTACTAGTAATGTATAGCTTTATATATGGTGTATTGGAGACAAGCAGAGTAAAAACTGCTTAGTCAATGACGCTACATCACGGCGAATTGGCGCTCTACAACCAATGCGACTCAAGCGTCTGTTCTCCATGTCAGGGGCGGCTTGGAGCGGGCGTCTGTCTTGAATCAAGCGGCTCGCTATATAAACGTGTAAAAAGGTTGTTTCTGGTGACCTTAATATGCAGAACGGACCCATTCACGACAATTTGGGTTGGGCCTAAGGTTAACACCCTAACCCCGGAAAAAAACTAATATGTTAAATTTGGTTATCAGAAACAGAAAAACAGACCCGGAAACAACAACAGAATTTTACCTGGACGTGAAAAAGGACCAGACTACCGAATCGGAACGTGGAACGTGCGCAGCCTGAGCGCTCGCTCCTGATGCTCTTATAAGTCTAGAAACAGAGGCTGAGAGGTATAGGATGGATATTATTGCTCTACAAGAAATTAGACAGCCGATAATCGGAAAACAAGATTTGGATAGTCACTCTCTATACTGTAGTGGTCATCCTTCTCGAAGAGAATTTGGAACTGGCTTTCTTGTTGGTGCACGCATACAAGAAGCCGTGATGAAATTCATCCCGGTCAGTGAGAGGATCTGCTATCTACGTGTACGCGGTACATATAACAATATTTCTCTTATTGCCGTGCATGCACCAACTGAAGCTAAGACCGTCGACGAGAAGGATAATTTCTACATAGCACTGGAAGAGGTTATGAAACAAACACCAACACGCGACTTCATTATGGTTCTTGGTGACTAATGGACAGGTTGGAAGAGATATCTCTTATGGAAATGTGGTGGGTCCCAACAGCCTGCATTTGAATTCGAATGATAATGGTGAGAGAATGACTGAGTTTGCATTATCAAATAATTTGAGAATTGCCAGTACGTTCTTTCCGCATCGATCGATTCATAAGCAGACTTGGGTCTCACCGAATGGAAATACTCGAAATCAATGTGCGATCCTTTAGAGGTGCATACATTGGAAGTGACCACTTCCTTGTATGTGCAACGATAAGGTTCCACTTCCCAAATCCAGGCATTCCAAAATTCAATCAACGGAAACGTTTTAACATCTCATCATTAAAGAATGCTGAAACAGAAGAGAGATATCAAATCCATATTGCCGAAACATTGGAGAAATCAGAAACCATTAATGGAGACGTCGATAAGTCATGGTATTTGCTCAAAGATGCTGTTTTAAGCGCTGCTGAGGGAATACTTGGACGACCACAGAACCACTCCCAGAAGCCATGGATGGATCAAGCATGCCTTGATGCTATTCAATACAAAAGAGATTGCTATCTGAAGTGTCTACAAGGACGCAACACCAGGTCCACGAAGGAGAATTATAAACTGGCAAGACAAGCCGTTACAAAGCTATGTAGACGAACGAAGAGAGAATGGTGGAAGAGACAGTGTGAGGAGATTGAAAGCTTCAATAAGGAACATCAATCGCGTAACTTCTTTCAACAGGTTAAAACCTTAAAGAAGGGCCCTCAAACTAGATCGACTGCTATTCAAAACGAAGATGGGGAGCTACAAGTAGACCTTAAAAATATTTTAGATACTTGGGCCGCTTATTTTGAGAATCTTCTCAACTTAAGTGACCAGCAACAAGTCGGGCGACGAGCTAAGCTTATTCGTGCGTCAAAGGTACATGTAGACGAACCCACCAAAGAGGAATTCGATGCGGCGCTGTCAAAATTAAAATGCAATAAAGCACCTGGTATCGACGATATAACATCCGAAATGATTGTACATGGTGGCGAAACTCTATCCTTAAGATTGTTTGAACTTGTTCAAATGATCTGGAGGACTGAAACCATGCCACAGGACTGGAACACAGCTATGCTGATACCAATCCATAAAAAAGGCAATCGCCTACAATGTGCAAACTACAGAGGAATCGCCCTCCTCTGCACAGCATATAAGATCTTTTCCTACATTTTGCTATCCAAAATCAATCCTTTTGCTGAACAACTGTTTGGAGAATATCAGTGTGGTTTCCGGCGGGGCCAAGGTACCACCGATGCACTTTTCTCGATAAGGATGATTTTGGAAAAGTGTCGAGAGTTCAACATACCTGTGCACCAACTTTTCATTGATTTCAGGCAGGCCTACGACTCTCTCGAACGAGAGACTCTATGGTCTGCTCTGGTGTCAATGGGAATTCCTGGTAAACTGGTATCACTATGCAAAATGACAGTACAGAACTCTCAATGCTGTGTACGAGTAGAGAACGAAATATCAAAGCTTTTTAAAGTCGACTCCGGTTTAAGACAAGGTGATGCTATCTCTCCTATACTTTTTAATCTAGCCTTGGAATATGTGTGCCGTCAAAAGAAACTACCGACTAATAACAATATCTTGTCAATAAACTCAGTACAGATGATTGCTTACGCTGATGATGTTGTCATCCTCGGCCGAAGTGAAGCTGTTATGAGTGAGACTTTCAAGTCGCTTGAGAGTGGTGCTAGGAAAATTGGTCTGCAAATTAACTACAATAAAACCAAACATATGAATGTTTCTATAGAGGCTGAGAAGAAAGATTTGATGTGCGGCGATGAACGAATTGAGGGAGTTGAATCTTTTAAATATTTGGGATCAATGCTTGACTCAAACAACAGCATACTTACAGATATTAAAGCTCGAATCGCTGCAGGTAATCCAAGCTCAAGTTATACAAGACATTGATTAGACCGGTTGTGATGTATGGGTCACAAACGTGGACCCTTACACAAAATGACGAATCGCATTTATCTGTATTTAAGCGTAAGATCCTACGCTACATTTTTGGTCCACTTAAGACAGACGATGGAGAGTATAGAACCCGGTATAACTTTGAGATCAGAGACCTTCTTGAGGGTCCTGATATAATAGGTTGTATCCGTTCTAATAGGATTGCTTGGTTTGGGCATGTTCTACGAGCCGATTCACAGTCTGGAATGATTAGAAAAATGTACGTTAGTACCCCAGGGAGTGGTAGACCGCGAGGTAGACCACGACTACAATGGGAGACCGACGTAATAAACGACCTTAAAAAAATCAGCTGCCATGGTAATTATGTCGCTGTTGCGAATGACCGTGGTGAATATTCAAAGCTGATTAACCTGGCAACGCTCCTACACGGAGCATGAACGCCTTAAAAAAAAAAAAAAAAAAAAAAAAAAAAAAAAAATATATATATATATATATATATATATATATATATATATATATATATATATACATATATATATATATAAATTTTTTTTTTTTGTTTTTTCGTCTCCGCTTATCATATATAGTCGTTTGGCACAAAAATTTTTCCGAAATTCCGAGATGAAGCCCATTGCAATAGGTAGATTTTTATATGAAATCTACCTAAAAATAATACAATGGTAGAGATTTTAGATGGAAATAGTGCGGATATAGTGCATGCTATAGTAAATTATTTTAAATGATTTACAATCTGAAATAATATCTTACATCAAAACGTGCGTAGAGAAGTGGGTAATGAAGGTAGTTTCAATTTGGATGAGATACATCGATGCAATTCAATGTACCCAATGCTACAAAAATTTGTTACGCTTACGTAAAAACCAAAAGAGGGCATTTGAACACATCTGCTTACTGGAATAAATTTCAAATTAATTGAGGATTTATGTGATTGGCGCTTTGAAAAGAATTGTTATTATTTAAAACTAGTCAAAGAACTGTAATTTTGCAGAGCTGTATGATGGATGCAATACTAATGATTCGCCCACCATCATCCAAACCTAAGCGGGCATTTTCCGTTGTATCCAATTTTAGGCGAAAAGTTAGAACTCGGTTAAGTTATTATTCGTTAAATAGTTTAGTATTTTTAAAATTCCACCGAATTAATAATAATAACTCGTAAAAACCTTTTATATTTTTCAAAGGTTATAGTTTACAATATATTTAATACTGGGCTATTATTTTGAAAACGTACATTTTTTTGTTGATTTTTAAATTTTTGATTTTTAAAAAATCTGAAATTTTGATATATTGTTGGCATTTACAAAAGGAAAAAAGTAATTTCTGCTTTAATTTTTTGTGTACTCTGAATCGGAGTTATGCGCGGTTGAATTTTGAGGCTTTTTCACGCAGTTTTTGGTAATGGTGGCAATGTTTTGTGAATAGGTGCCACAAATTTCATCCGACTTACGTATATTTTTGCAAGTAAAAAGGAAAATAATTGAATAATTGAAATAAGTAAGTTTAAAATTAATAACTTTTCTCTTTTCCGCTAGGCGGCGCGTAAAACCTTGGTTTACTTCAAAGCTCATATCTCAAAAAGTAGGCTTTTTTTTTTTTGTTTTTCACAAATTTTAAAGTAAACATATGCAGCTATGAAATTGAGAAATAAAAAGTCAGCAATTCAATATGGATTTTTTCTTACGATTTTTTAAAGTTTGGTATATGAAAAATTCACATGTGTTTTTTTATTAAGTTAATAATCCTGTACTAAATGTGGATCTAATAAATTAAACATTTCATATTTTAACACCTGCAATAAATTTGAACCATTTTCTGTGCGGCTAAATGGTTAAAAACTTATTAAAAATTAATTTAAGTTAAGTGGTAAAATAAAGGAATTTAAATTATTAAAAGGGTGTGTAAAATGTTTATTCATTTTAAAAAATGTCTATTCAGCCCCTTTTTACTAATTAAAATCTCATTAGAGGCTCATAATTTTAACATTTAAAATTTCTAATGACACCCACAAACGGTTTTTAACCAAATTATACTTGCATCCAATCAAAATATATTAAATTGTACCTACCTAATTTTACCTGATTCTACCTATGTCAAAACTATTTCAAGGGTATATATATATTGATTGGATTGCCTTATAATCAATTATATTCCAAAATATTTAGAAGACATAACGTTTAGAAAAGATAATAATAGAAATGCCTTTCAAATTGTGCTGTAACTTGTCTCAAAAATCATCAGCGGACATCAAAAAATGTGAAACTGGTCACACCAGCTGTTATTCAAAAAGCTGCGACCCTAAATTTTACTTTGCGTGATGACCAGTTTATATGTGAAACATGTCGCACTTATATCTATAAAAATAAGGTAAATTTAATTATTTTATTAAAATGAATAAAAATTCATATGCAACTAATATTTTCTATACAGCAGCTTTCATATTCGGAAACTATCGATAGTGAAATTATTTCTATAAATCAGGATGTTAAAAATGTTCCAACGAACGAAAATATTCAAATACCTCCAGCATCTTTAGATCCATCAACAGTTTCGGTTGATACTATATCTCCACCAGTTCCTGAACTACTTAATGACATTTTAGAAGATATTAACAATGTTCTTGGAAGGTTAGCCGAATCTCCTATCAAACAAAATCATATTACAACAGGAAGTTATAAAAAAATTGCAAGTGTGACATCGGCAATAAGTCAAAGAATATTTCAAGTAGATTCAGTTAAAGTGTTATCACCAACCGAGGAATGTGAATATACATCATGGCTTATGAACCTTAAAAAAGAGTTTAAAGATGCCAGCTGTAAATCAAAACAAGTGTTTTTGTTGACAACTCTACCACGTAAATTTTGGTCAAATCAACGTATCCAGGATGAATTTAATGCATCAAGATGACTGGTAGAATTCGCCATGGATCTGTTGGAAACAGTAGGTCCTTACAGTTGGCCTCAAAGCAAACAAGTGCACAGTTTGTCACAAAATATAGTAAAACAAATTCAAACATACTTCTTATCAGAGGAAATTAGTAGAACAATGCCTGGCCTTAAAGATGTTGTTACTATTACAGAAGGATCGACAAAAATTAAGAAATCAAAGCGGTTGGTGTTATGGACCCTCACCGACATCTACGAAATGTTCTTGGAAAAAAACAAAGAACTCAAGGATTCCCCTGTTTTTTACCGGATAACACTACACCCGATAAAATAATTGCCAAAATGTTTTCTTTTTCTGATGATCATAAATATTTCAATTTAAAGGCAAAAAAAAATATATAAATTAATTTTTTAATGTATTTATTTATAATATTGATTAAATTATAATGTTTATAGGAAAAATATTTTTTTAATGTTTTTTTCTAATGTTAGTGTTGGTGATGTTGAAATTATAACAAAATCTTCGATCATTGGGATCTCCAATTCTTATTCTGAATAAAAACCTGTTTTTCAATGAGAAATACACAAAAAATGGTTCCAATTTATTGCAGGTGTTAAAATATGAAATGTTTAATTTATTAGATCCACATTTAGTACAGGATTATTAACTTAATAAAAAAACACATGTGAATTTTTCATATACCAAACTTTAAAAAATCGTAAAAAAAAATCCATATTGAATTACTGACTTTTTATTTCTCAATTTCATAGCTGCATATGTTTACTTTAAAATTTGTGAAAAACAAAAAAAAAAAAAGCCTACTTTTTGAGATATGAGCTTTGAAGTAAACCAAGGTTTTACGCGCCGCCTAGCGGAAAAGAGAAAAGTTATTAATTTTAAACTTACTTATTTCAATTATTCAATTATTTTCCTTTTTACTTGCAAAAATATACGTAAGTCGGATGAAATTTGTGGCACCTATTCACAAAACATTGCCACTATTACCAAAAACTACGTGAAAAAGCCTCAAAATTCAACCGCGCATAACTCCGATTCAGAGTACACAAAAAATAAAAGCAGAAATTACTTTTTTCCTTTCGTCAATACCAACAAAATATCAAAATTTCAGATTTTTAAAAAATAGTTGTTTTTTTTTCGATGTACGTTTTCAAAATAATAGCCCACTATATTTCCTTATGTCACCATGGCAATGAAATAAAGATGAACTTAAATCTTTATTTATTTTAAAACTGAAAGTTTTAATTTGAAATATTTATTGAATTTTTTTCTTTTTTAATTTTAATAACTTATTTTGAAATAAACTTGATATTGAACTAAAAAATTAAAACAGAAAACCGCGTTTTTCTTAAATTATCAGAGCTGCAATCACTATCATTTTCTGATGGGTCAATTGGAGACAATTCTGACAGTTGTCACCGCAGCATGTCCCACATGTTGAGTTACAAAATAATCCGAGTGTTCGGCAACCACAAGAGGCGCCGCATCCTTTTTTGCAGTTACAAAATATTCTTTTAAGTAACTCTTCTGGTGCACATCACGTACTTCCTGCAGCTTTCGAAAATATGATGACTATACAGTCACGCACTATTTCAAATAGATTTGTGTGTATACACGCACAAACACACTGACACACACTCACACAAATGATGTCGAAAAAACAGTGTTTTTGCACCAATGCAAGTGGTTTTTGTAACATACCACTCTAAATTTTAAAGTTACAAGGTCCATTAAAAAACTTTCAAAAGTCATAATATGGTATTCATTCCAACTTGTTCAAACCTTTCATCTTTAAACGGTTACGGGTTTAGGGGTTCGGTTTGGGTGGGAGCACTATATAATGCAAACTTGAAACAGTTACATCTTCGGTAATTTTTATCCCACAGAAAACCATATATAACCAGATTTTGTTAAAAAAAAACAAACATCTTCGTGCTGAATACTTGTCACGAATCTTATTTAGTTTTAGAGTTATTTGAAGAGAAGGTATGTTTTTAAGAAATTTGAAATATACATTTTTCATTATTATCATACTTTTTTCAAAAATTACGTATTCTAATGCAGCTAAACTTCTGGATCTCATGATTAATACTAAAATACAGATATTTGTAAAAGGATAACGAAGAATATAGATTTTGTTGGGAATAACTGCGATTTTAACGCTGATTTTTTTTTGTTAAATAGGAGTTGCTCACGGTTTTTACATCGTAACCCGCTTAGTTTTAATGGGCACAAATTAAACTAGTACTTATTTTAAAGGCATTGCTAAGCATTATAAAAATATTTTAGAAGTTTTCTTCGAAAAATGCAACGCTTTCCATTTTTTAACGTTGAATACTTCGAACCAAGTAGTTGAAAAATATAATTCTCTTCAATGAGCTATAATTCCTTCGTTTTGGACTTACAAAACTCATACAAATAACAAAACCAATCTCTTTTTCGTTATAAACTTGATTTTCGTTCATTTCAACTTTTTTGATAGAACGCTAAGTTTTTGAGTTATGTGTTAAAAACCGTAAAAAACATGATTATTTGAAAAATGCAAGTTTTCAATTGCGAATAACTCGAAAAATTTCGATCTATGGAAAAAACGGATATTTTCACTTAAAATTTTGAGTGAAAAAATTCCTAGGTCTTCCAAACCAATTTTTCCTCAGACCTCCTTTAAATGTGTGGAAAGAGGTTGTGGAAAGACTAACGTGTATAAAAATATAATAAACATAACATGGCTGTCAGATGTTTACAATGCATTAGACATGGTGAATAGCGCATAATATAATAAACTGAATCTTGGTTCAGTCTAGGCCTTTACAACTGGCCCAGACTGAAAGTTAACTAGACAAGGCTTGGCTTGTCAAAACGGGCCCAAGATTGGTTCGTTATTCAATATTGTCAGTTGCTAGCCGGGTATAATCGCCGTGAATCGTGAAAGGAACATCCTAATTTGGAAAAGCAAATTGGAGATTTGGTACGAGATTTGTAAAATTAGTTACATATTTCATCTCATTGACATAAAATTAAATTTTTTTATCAGATATTTAACATGGTCTTGATAAAAAAGGCTGAGGACTCTTATCAAATTTTAAAAACAGTCGTAAATACTTTGCGCAAGATGCAATCAAATGAATGCAACCTTAGCAAATGAGCTCAAATTTGGAAACAGTTACGACATGATTTGTGATGTAAAAACCAAATTCAACACGAGTATTCAGCATCGTTGACACCGTTGTCTCACCTCACTCGCTATGTTCTATAATGAGCTTGCTATTGAAAATTTTATCGTTTTCGAAAACGAAGAAAATAAATTTGCCACTAAAATTTGCACAACTTTTATGAGCCAATTATGCCAATTATGAGCCAAATAAACGCCTTTTCGTGCAACATTTTTCACGAAGAAATTTTGTGGAAAAGTATCTGACTCATGAATTATTGGTATTTTGGGATCAATCTCAATATCAGCCTGGAGGATGATATCAATATGGAGCTCTGTTATTTACAATCGCCAGAAGCTCAAGTTCTTTATTTATTCAAATTTTGTACCCGTTTGCCTTATTACATATCTGCAAAGTGCAAACTGAGATAGGAATGTGCATCAGGTTATTCGGGACCCAAGCATTACATAGGTTGCAGAGCTCCTATCATAATTCAAATTTCTGAAGTTTATGTTTTTTAATTAAGACAAATGCCATCAGATTGCAGGATAAACTACTCTTGGACATCCTGGTGCAATTATTTGAGTAGCTTCTGAGAAAAATATTGAGAACCTTAAAAGAAATTCTTAAAAATCGTTAAAAAATCTTGAGAACTCTCCGAATGTCTTGAGAATTTTCAAAAAATCTTGAGAATATTTGGACGTACAGAGTTTCTTCAGAGAATCTAGACTCTAGAGATCCATGAGAATCTTTTAAGAATCTAGATAATCTTTAGAAAACCTTGAAAAATTTTAAAGAACCTATACTTAAATAATCAAAAAAAAAAAAATAAACACAAAAAAGAGGCGACAAGGGCGAATATAACTCGCTCGCCAAGGGTTACGTGTAGATATATTCTACAAGAATAGTTTTTCTAAAAACACAATTTTAAAAATAAATCGCAAATTACAAGAAAAATTGTTTTGGACTTAAAAAAAATTCCTTTCATGCACCCTTCTCTGAATTTCTCCTAACATAAAATTTTTTTTGGAAATTTCTTCTCTCTAAAAAACATTTGAAATGATGAGCCCACCGCTGTAGTTGTCGTTCAATCTTTACAACATTACTTATAAGTTTATAACCTTGAATTTTTTCAATTTTTCGCTTTTGTAATGTTCGAAGATAAGGGGGACAGGAAAAAAATTTCATATTTTTAAAAATAAGTCGAAAACTGTGTTCTCGAAAATTACAAAAAATCGCCTTTCGTGTAACACTTGTTAAGGTCGAAATTTTTTTTTTTCTTCAAAATTCAAAATTTCCACTCTCAAGAACATTTGAAATTATAACAACCAAAAAAAAAAATTTATTTTTTATCCAAAATTCCTACAACCGTGAATTTTTTTAAATTTTTCTTTTGAAAAAATTCACATTTTCGAAAATAAGTCGAAAACTGTACTCTCTAAAATTTCAAAAAAAATTGTTTTGAACTACAAAAAAAATCACCATTTCATATGACACATCGATTATCTAGCAATTCGGACGAACACCGAAGTCTCACCAATACGGTACCGTTTTTACTTTTTCAAAGTAGGGAGCCCTAAAAACGTGTTTTTTAAAGTCGCCAAGGGTGGATGTAAAAGAACACAATATCAAAAATAATTGACATAAAGTTGTGTTGTAAAGTTTTTATATGGACAGACCATAGACGCATAACAAAATAAATGTTTCATCGTAAATGTCAATAGTAAATATCAATCATATCCTTCATTGATCGAAATGGCACAAAACATGTTACTCGAATTTAAATTTATCCAAAGCCAAAATCCCGGTATTGTAAGTTTGTTTTTTTTAAGCACAGTAAAATTCGTGAACCATTTTGAAATTAAAACTCAATATATAAAAAATTTTAAAGATATTTAAAGACATCTAGAAAAATAAGAAAACCATATAAAAAATTTAAAAAATTTAATAAAAAACACTAATCCATTTTTTTGCATATGGCAATGCTCATTGTTTTTTAATATGGCGTTAATCAAGAGGTCTATGTATATTGGGGGTTTTATCATAGCTGTTTATGGTAACTAAGGAAATATTCAATTACAGCAGTTTGTAAATGGTTTGAATTAGAATTTTTTTCTGTTAATCAACGTTGAAATTATGACGGGTGGACTGGTACGTATTAAAAATTGCACTTTTTTAACAATAACTCAAAAACTGTGCATTGCAAAATTCTAAAAAAAATTGTAATGTTTCGTAAATTAGGTGCTCTTTCAAATGACCCCATCCCCTAAAACACACAAAAATATAATTATTTGAGACTTCGCTATAAAATTCGTTAAAAATTTACCAAAGTTCCTGTCTGTGAATTTTTTCAAATTTTTTTCCGCCAGTGCTTCCGGCCCTTCTGAGTCCCTGTGGCGGTATCGACACAGTTATTGGAACAGACTGCTCCAACGCCCGGTCAGGCTCGGCAAGTGCTTCCCGGCCGTCGAAGTCGCCTACTCGACCCATACGCCTTCGCTGTAAAGTTTTACAACGCCATGTACCCTTTTTACAAATTACATTATTTTTTTAAAACAACTCAAATTTTATAAAAAAACATAACTTGAATTTCCACAAAAAAATTAATTGAATATAATTTAGCTAGGTTCTCATTTTGTTTTCGGCGCCAAATTGTTAAATTACGGACTTTTGTTAACAAAAAAATAAATGAAATAAAATTTTGAAATACCAGTAACTGTATCAAGCGCATCTGAATTTGGAGATTTCCCACTACGTTTTCACATTGATAAATACCTTATTTAGTTTCTATAAAATTGGACGTGTTTTTATATAAGCTGTTGAATAAGTATAACATGAAAAAAAATTAAATCGATAAGAATACGTGTAAGCTATATTTATATACAATTCGAACTTATCGATATCTTTATTAAATTTTATGGCAATGTCAAATGCTACTACTCCGAAACTCAAAAGGAGAGGCATTTCTTTGAAAACTAAAATTGAAATTTTAAACCGCCTCAAAAATGGAGAAGCTTCAACGTCTTTAGGTCTTAAACTTGCTAGTAAATTAGGAAATCATTTTGTCACAAAAGATCGTATTGGCGAAAGAGCTTTTCAGTTTCAACGTGATCTGAAGTCTTGTATGGCTCGTTACCATACAAAGCTTAGCTGTCCCAAACTAGATCACAACGGCTAATAACTGTTTTTGTTGTAAATCCATTGCTATCAAGTCTAAAAGAAAAAGCCTAATCTTGCTAAAGATACCACAGAGAAGAAGATCCATTGTTAAAAATTCCACCATTAAAACGTGTTAATGACGTACAAAATTTTTCAAGTGATGATAGCTATGTATAAAAGGTGTCTCAGTAAGAGTGCACTTTTTAAATTTAGAATCATTTTTTTCGTGCGACTCTGAAATTTGCAGATATCACCTATGTTTATTCCGATTATTAAAAATGGAGAGCTTTTCGAAAGAACAACGCGTTATAATTGTGAAAACTCATTATAAAAATGACAATTACAAAAGTGACTGTGAACGGCATTCGTTACAGGAATATGATAACGGAGTTCTTGTGGCCTCGACTGGACGGCATGGATCTGGACAACATGTAGTTTCAGCAGGACCGCGCCACCTGTCACACCGCGCATGATATAATCGACTTATTGCAGCAACGATTTTCAGAACACGAAATTCTGATGTCAACTGGCCATCAAGATCGCGCAATTTAACGCCATGCCATATTTTTCTTTGGGGTTTTGTGAAATCTCGGGTTTATGCGAATAAACTAGAAACATTTGCAAGTAAGCAACATCCATCGGTTGTAATATAGACGTTGAATTCGGTAACAGAGCGACCATTATCAACATGAGCCATCAATATCTTCTCATTGCAAAATTCACTCAAATAGAGTCACATATGTGATATCTGTCCATCGACAAAAAGAAAAACAAAAGAAAAACTTATTTGGCTACTTAAAAAATAATTCCCCTGTCATCCAACATGGAACCACTTCTCGTGATTCACTAATTTGTTGGTGTTGAAATTCTTTTAAGGAGGAATTTGCTTAGCCAAATTTCCTTAACGTATTGCCCAATATTATGATAGTAACATATTCTTCTTCGTCATTGGCTACATATGTTACATACTGACTTTTGATCTTTTAGGACCAACATAGCATTTTTCAATCTGGCATAGCGTTAAAAATTAGTTCAGAATGATCAAGAATTGGGAATTAATTCCAAATGTATGTTCGGTGAACCATTCTCGTAATATGGTTTTGGCGACTTGCGCACGAATTTTAACTAAATATTGTGTCACTCTCTTAGACAAAAAAGATTGGTTTTTAAAAAAAATTGTACCCGGAGCGACCAATAAAGAGAAATCCTTTTGCAAATGAAACTTGGATCGAATGTTAATTAATAAAGGTTTATTTGTCATGTGTGTGAAATATACAAATCTTGCTATCAGTTGAACCGAGTCCAACTACATGTATTTACTGATAAGCAACTTTATATGGCCATATAGTTACTCTCTAGGTAACGAGTAATCTCTTGCAGTTTTGAAAAGATGCTTGTTGAGCCTTCTTTATATGAGTGATTGATTTTTTTAAAATAGTTATATAATGTAGTTTCTTTAAGGCACTTTTAGCAGTTAATTGACTGTGTGACCAGTCATTCGATTCTTTACAACGTCTAGTGCATTTTTCCTTTCTTCAACAACAAAAATAAATTTTAAACAAGATCTTCATTCAGTACCAAAGAATTTCATAGAAGTTCCTAATTCGGATGGCGCGATCTACATTAGAGACATCGATGCGAGTTTTAAAACATTTAGTTCTTTCTTAAGCCTAGTTAAAAAACCTGCCATATCAATTATTTTGAATTACAAAATACAAATACCATCAAAAACAAGCTAGTTGGACTTCCACCTTTTTATTTAGTTTAATTCAAATTTTATCAATAAACATGCCTGTCGATCATTTAATTTAATGTTGCGTTTCATCAATTTCATTTTCAAAAAATAAGAAATATATTTAGAAAAACCTAGATCCGAATTCGTCATGTTAAAAAATCGTCTAGTCTAGTCTTAGAGTATATCTAAATAAAGAGAGAACATAACTTTAAAATTGTATGAAGACAGACAAAACAAATGGTGATCACTGATATGCATATTCTGTTTCTCTTTTCGCCATTTTCATTTGTTATTATTTACAACCACAAACTTTTTTATTAAATTATAAATGAAAAATAATTAAATAATTTAAAACGAAAAAAAGGTTAAATGATAAATTTAATTCAGACTTCATTCTATTTGTAATGGCACTTTTAGCTGAATCTATACACCATTTCCAAAATATGTATTTAGATTTTGGATCTTAGTTTAGAAATACACCACCGTGCCGTGTAATGTAAAGGAATTACTATTGATGATGCTTGTTGGCCAAATAAACAGGCCTTTTATCTTTATGTGAACAGCTACTTAGTGCAGTTTCGGCTACTCCATCTTTTGAGAAAACGTTTTCGTCTTTTGGACTTTTGCAATCGAAGCTAAGTGATAGGTTTGAAAAGCTGGCAATTAATTGAATTTGGGACAATTCTAACGTTCTATCATCCTTTACCAGAAAAATCATCGGAACATAACATGGATTCATACGAATCCAACGATAATTTAATATTAATAAGAAGGTTACTACAAATTTGTTGGCTTCAGTAAGATATTCAAGTAAATAAGTATGTATGTTTTATTAGTTTCAGAATTTCTATTTAATTTTGGCGTTTGTATTCAAATTTTCCTTGGAAGTTCCTTATTCTATTTGACTAGCCGGCGTTCAAGTATTACGTAAGCTTGGGAAGAAAGAGTAAAGGTTTGTTTCCGATTTTTCTCATTTTTACCGACAAAGGAATTGGGAATATCAAAAATCTTACGTAAGATAAAAAAATTATAAAACATTATAAAACATTATTATAAAAAATTAGCCAACGGCAAGCCATGTAGATTATAAGTTATAAAACTTTTTGTTGGCAAGACAAGGTCCCCGTCCCCGTCCCCAATACAGGCAAGGTCCCCGTCTAAAAACATTCAAAGATTACTTACGTAAAACTATAACGCCCCCTGCTATATATTTTATAATAAAGATAAAAAATACTTAGAAAATAAATATCAGAACTTGATCATATAAATATCAGAACTTGATCATATAAATATCATGATGATATATATAAATATCATGATATTTGCCAAACTTGACTGATTCATAGCGTCACCATAACTCACCACAGCTCTAGAAACAAAATGTTCTGGATATATATTGAGCTAATATCCATAAAAAGCTTTAATTGATGGCTAACCAATGTTAGTATCCCTGTACCAGAAGTCTGTAGTACGAGAAAAAGTAAAAAGAATTTTTTATCGGAAGTCACAAACCGAAAGTTGGGACGCAGATCTGTTTTGAACCGTAACCGTACTAAATGCTTATGTACCAAGTTTCTTCTAATTCGATGATCAGGTACAGGTGCTATTGACTATTGAGCTTTAAAAAACAGGTGCTCGGAGGACCCCTTACCACTTTGTTCAATATCGCTCAAAAACTAATCAGCTCATGTACATATTTGCATCTTTTTCCAAAGAGTCATCAAAATTCAGTCATTAAAGTCTTCATTTACGAACAAATGTTGTATGCTCTCAACAAACATTAAAAACATGGTGGAAAAACTCCTGTTTTATGGTGGACCCCCCAACTATTTATCCAATGTACCCTAAAATACAATAGCTAATTAAATTACTCTCTAAATAAAAATTAAATTACTAGCTAATTAAAAAAAAAAAAAATCTAATTATAGGCTACAGTAGAGATAAACACCTGAAAAAAAAAATGTTTAACCGGAAGTCACAAACCGGAAGTTGGAATGCAGAACAGTTTCAAATAATACTCTAAACATATAAGTACTAGGTCATTCAATAAGTCCGTAGGATGACACATAGATGGCGTTATTAGAATTTTTTCCATATGATTTTTATTTAGTACTAACCTTCAAACGATACGTGTATAAATTTGACAGCAATCTGACTATTTATTCGTGAGTTATAGCATTTTGTGTGAAGCAACTTTTGTTTTTGAAAAAAACAATGGCTTGATAAACATTATCCAAACTCTGCTCCATCGAGACAAATGGTAGAGAAGTGGATGGCTGAATTTAAATGTGGTCGTACCAGCACAAAAGATGCAGAGCGCAGTGGACGCCCAATTGAGGCTGTTATTCCAGAAAACATAAAAAAAATCCACAAATTGGTTATGAACGATCGCAAATTGAAGGTGCACGAAATAGCTGACATTGTAAAGGTAGCAGATGGTAATGTTTTTACCATTTTACATGAACATTTGGGTATGCGAAAGCTCTGTGCAAATTGGGTGCCGCATGAGCTCACAGTCGACCAAAAACAACAACGAATCGATGCTTCGGAGGAGTCTATGGCACTGTTAAACCGCAATAAAATGGAATTCTATCGTAGATATATGACAATGGATGAGACATGGCTTCATAATTACACACCAGAATCCAAAAGACAGTCAGCTGAGTGGACAGCAGTCGACGAACCGAATCCAAAGCGAGCAAAGACGCAACAGTCGGCCTTTAAGGTGATGGCGTCTGTATTTTGGGATACGAACGGAATAATATTCATCGACTATCTCCAAAAAGGAACCACCATCAACAGCGAGTATTACTGTGAACTTTTGGATCGATTGAAGGCTGAAATCGCAAAGAAACGGCCACATTTGCAAAAGAAAAAAGTGTTGTTTCACCAAGATAATGCACCGTGTCACAGATCGATGAAAACGATGGCAAAATTGAATGAATTGGGCTTTGAATTGCTTACCCACCCACCATATTCTCCAGATTTAGCCCCCAGCGACTTTTTCCTGTTTTCAGATCTCAAGAGAATGCTTGCTGGAAAGAAATTTAAGGTCCAATGATGAAGTAATCGCTGAAACTGAGGCCTATTTTGACGAGAAAGAGAAATCGTACTATAAAAGTGGTATAGAAAAGTTGGAAAATCGCTATACTCGTTGTATCGCCCTCGAAGGCAACTATGTTGAATAAAAAATTCGAATTTTGTCAAAATGTTGTTTTTTTTCTTACTTATCCTACGGACTTATTGAACGACCTGTTATATCAAGTTTAATCAATAAAAATTATCTGGAACTGATGTTATTGAAGCTTAAAATAAACTGGTGCTCGGGCGGCCCTCCACCACTTATCCCAATATCGCCACTTATCACCACTTATCCCAATATTTTTCATAAGTTTCGTCAATATCACTTCATTATTGCAGACTGTAGTAGTGTCAATAGAGACACTGAAAAAAATTCAAAAAAATTTCAAAAAAAATTTTTTTACCGGAAGTGAGAAACCGAAAGTTGGGATGCAGAACTGTTGTAAACCGTACTATATGTTTCTGTACCAAGTTTCATCCAATTCGATTATCAGGTACAGATGTTATTGAGTTTTCAAAAAGACAGGTTCTCGGGGGACCCCACACCACTTTGTTCACTATCCCTCAAAAACTAATCACCTCCTTGCCATACATATTTGTACCTTTTTCGAAAGTGTCATCAAAATCCATTCACGAATGACTTGTGTATGCTCCCATCAAACATTGAAAAATAGTGACATAATAAACAGGTGTTCGGGAGGCCTTCCACCACTTATCCCAATATCCCAAAAACTAATAAGTTCTTTGTCATTCAAATCTTCATTTAAAAGGATAGTATAAATTATAATTAAAATTGAATAATGAACGAAGTGTGTATGCTCCCAACAAACTGTAAAAAAAGTGTGAAAAGTAATCAGTTGATTGGGGACTCCCCGCCACTTTGATCGATGTGTCCCAAAAGATGATCATTATCTTCTCACAATAATTGAAACCTTTTCCATAAGTTTCATCATCATCACTTCATTACTGTAAGCTGTAGTGATAAAGACACAGGAAAAATTGAAAAAATTGCACAACATTTTTTTTACCGGAAGTGAAAAACCGAAAGTTAGGATGCAGAACTGTTGTGAACCATACTAAATGCTTATGTACCAAGTTTCGTCCAATTCGATTATCAGGTACAGATGTTATGAAGTTTCAAAAACACAGGTGCTCGGGGGACCCATACCACTTTGTTCAATATCGCTCAAAAACTAATCATCTTCTTGCTATACATATATGCATCTTTTTCTAAAGTGTCATCAAAATTCATTCACGAACGAATGTTGTGTGCTCCCAACAAACATTCAAAACACCACCTGTTGTATGGTGAACCCTTAAAGTCTAAACCTTTTGTCCAATATACTCCAAAAGCTGATGAACATAGGAAACTCAAGTAATCCAATATGTACTTAAGCTTAATTGTTCACAAAAAAGCCATCCAAATTAAAAATAGGAAACTATGTTCCTTGACAGCTTTTACCACCGTTTCATGAAAATCGATCGGTAATTGTAGGCTACAGTAGGGATAAACACTTGAAAAAAACTTTTAAACCGGAAGTGACAAACGGAAGTTAGTATGCAGAAATATTGTAAACAATAATAAAACCTTATATACCAAGTTTCAATAAGATCATAAGTCGGAATAAGAAGTTATTGAAGATTTAAACTTAGAGGTGTTCGGGAGAGATCCCCCGCCATTTTGTCTAATTTTGAAATGAATCCAGATCTTCCATTTTCAAATGAACCTGGATCATTTGCCAAATTTTATTAGGATCCTATGCAGGAATGACACGAACCCATCTATCCACCCACACACCCACCCACAGACGTAAACCAAAATTTTCATTGGCTATTTAGATAGAAAAAAAGAAAAAACAAAATTTGGGGTATGTGAGATTTTTTTTTCTCGATAGATTGCATTACTTCACACAGTTTAAAATTGTGGTGAAGTAAAAATGAAGTATTACATATTATGTTAATCTGAAGCGGCAGAACCCATTTATCACACTTACGTAATAGATTAGCTAAATTTAACTTTTTTGAGCTGAAATGCTAAAGCTGGGCCTTAAAATGGGGCTCAAACCTACTGCAAATAACGAGTAGCATAACTTTGAAGCCTATATAGATGCGATGCGGATCAGTCGGATGTATCACCTTTGCTTTAAGGTACATTATCATAATTATTTTTCTTCTAGCAAAATTAAATTATAAACATGAAAGAAAATTAATAATTATGGTTGTATCAAGTTTTTTCAAAGGTAAATATATAATAATAGCTGTAATAAAAATCATAAATTTAAGTAAATTACCGTTCTCCCATTTCTCTTTCAATATTGTTTTATTCTTTGAAATCGATCTGTTTTAATTGGGTGACCAAACTTATTGCCATCATTATGCATTGTATTAAATGAACTCGTTTGAAAAGGGAAAGTAATACATATAAACGTTCAACTAAATCATAGGAAAGATTAATTAAATTGGTTGAAAACAAAAATAATTAGCACATACAAAAAATCATACTTAACTGATTGATATTTATAATAAATTTGTTTTTGTTACAGATACGTGGTGCTGTAGGAAAAGCAAAGGGTGTATCATTTCTTGTATGGGATGTTGGTGGGCAAGAAAAATTAAGACCGTTGTGGAGAAGTTATACACGTTGTACAGATGGCATTGTATTTGTTGTTGATTCTGTCGATGTAGAAAGAATGGAAGAAGCAAAAATGGAACTGATGAGAACAGCTAAATGCCCTGATAATCAGGTAAAGTATTAAAATAACATATTGTTTATCTGATATCTTTAAAAACAGTCTATACTCAGTCCTATTTGTGTAAAACAAAGATGTGAACATTAAAAACTTTGTAAAAAGTGCACAACAATGAAAAAGATCCTCACCAAAACTATCGTCAACGCTTGTTGATACTTATAGTTATGTTATATAATTTTTTGCTCTTTTATAAGATTAACTTATGGCAATACTTTTAACAACTGTTTACAGTTTTCATGGTAGATTAGTTGTACATGCGTAGTAGATTATGTTTAGTTTGCTAACGAATTCATCATTCCAACTAAATCTGCTCTTTTTGATTTTTTATATCTCGGATGCCTGAGAATGTTCCTTGCTTATTCATTGTGATGGCTCTCTAACTTATGGTTGTATTTTAAACTGTATTAATATCAAAGTCATTGTTGTTTACAATATACCATAGAGCATTTGTAATTGTGGGAAGGATTTATGCTTGCGTGTGTTGTAGTTGTTTAATATTTGACTGACCCCATAACTGAATCTCATCTGTCCATATTGGCATTAATATCGCTTTATATGTAAGCATTTCTTGTCCAATAAAGGTTTCGTTTTTCTACCTATCTACCAACCAGTACAGGTTAAAAAATTGTATTCGTACAACACATAAAAATTAAAAACCATGAACTTACTGTTTTTTATTTTTTTTTTTATTTTTTTAATGAATGGATAATTAAAAAATAAATCCTATCACATAATAAAATATGACATAGTCCAATATTTTATGATAGTATCGAGGAAATAAAAGTAAAAGGGTAAAACAAATTAAAAAAAAAAATTGCAGCAACACAACTAAAACTGGGTTGCCATTTGCCAATAATCCAGCTAACGGTATATTTCTTGATCATGTGACGCACTGTGTTCTTAAATGATTAAAACGCAGATATGAAATTATATGAAGACTCGTTTCTTCGAGCAAGCAATAGCGCATCATCAAGGAATATGCTATAAGTAAGATTGAGGGTGCTACCGTTCATTGAATACAAACCAATCCAATCCAATCATCCACCATCGCCTAGTTGTTAGCGACAGTTTTGGTGCTAATCCTCCGGCTCCATGTCCAGGTTCAGGAACTCTGCTACTGCCCTTGGGTGGTACCACAAATCTTCCTTCGTCAAGTTTGTTTCATTTTCAGGACAATTAAATAGGTGGTCTACATCGTGTGGTGTGCCCTCACATGCGGGACACTTGTCAATAATTTCAGGATCAATTCTACTCATGTAGTTGTTTAGGATGCGTGACCAACCGGATCTAAGTTGGGCAAGGATGGATCTAGTGCTACGGGGCAATTGGACCTCTTCGGCAGCGACTTTTGGTGGCTTTCTATTTAGAACACGATTTGGAATATAGTTCTTTATTGCGTTTTCGACCGTTTTGGTGTGGAGTGTTTTTAAGCCAGTTCTATATGTAGATTCGTCGATGTTACCAGAAACCTGGCTATCTCTGATATCTTGCAGAAAGCATCTCGCTGTCTTCCTAATGTCTCTGGGTGGTTCTATTGTAGTTAAGGTGTCATTGCAAGGATGTTGCTCTTTGTGACAGGCCAACAGATATTGTTTAGTTAGCATTTCATTATGTTCACGAACCGGCAATATGTTACTTTCCTCGTGGAGGTGATCGCGGTGGGCCATCAGGTGAGATCCGGTTGCGGTTCGCAAGGCAACATTTTGTGTTGTTTGGAACTTATTTCAGTGAGTGTTGGCAACTTGAGGGGTCCATATGGGTGCAGCATAAATTATAATGGGTCTTCCTATTGCTTTGTACGTTGTTCAGATCGTGTTTTTATCTTTGCCCCATGAACTACCCGCTTTCAATGCGTTATTCCTGTTTTTCAAACTTGAGTTTATTAGTTGTGCATGAGCATTAAATTTAAGCAGTGGGTCGAATGTTACACCCAGCAGTCTCGGATTTTTTACTGTAGGAATAAGTATGTTGTCTATGCAGATGCTTAGTGTTGAATTTACCTCCTTCGTCCATGTGGTGAAAAGTGTATAGGTGAACTTTTCAGTGGCAAGTTTTAGTTTTATTTTGTAGCGTTATCTCACTAGGTGAGATAAAAAGTGAGATAAAATATTTGTCTTTGATCGATTATATTAGATAAAAGAAATCATTTAAACATAATTTTTTTATCTCACTATTTATCTCACCTAGTGAGATAACGCTACAAAATAACCACCCAGGGTGGTTATTTTGTAGCGTTATCTCACTAGGTGAGATAAATAGTGAGATAAAAAAATTATGTTTAAATGATTTCTTTTATCTAATATAATCGATCAAAGACAAATATTTTATCTCACTTTTTATCTCACCTAGTGAGATAACGCTACAAAATAACCACCCTGGTCTTAAACCAATCATTCAGAGTATTAATGTAGGTATTCAGGATATTTGTCAGTTGCTGCAGGTTATTTCCCGTTGCAAGCACTGTGCAGTCTGCGTATGACGTGATAGTTATTCCTTCTGGTGGAGTAGGCAAACTGCTTAGATAGAGATTGATCAATGACGGCGAGAGAACTCCGCCTTGAGGAACTCCTTGTCTTAGCACTCTCATTTTGGACTTGCTGTTACGGAACTCAACATATGTTTGGCGACCTCTGAGGCAATTGCACAACCAGCGCTTCATTAAACCTTGCAAGTTAGTATTGAAGATATCATCCAATAGAGCAGCGTGCGACACTGTGTCGAATGCTTTTGACAGGTCAAGTGCGACTAAAATTGTTCTAGCGCATGGTTGTTTTTGATTCAGACCTTCGCTGACCTGGTTTTGTATTCTGTGTAGCGCGGTGGTTGTACTGTGTGCTCGCCGGAAGCCATGTTGGTGTGGCGCCAAATTACAGGATCTTGTCAGCTGAGGGAGCAGAAGTGCTTCGATGAGTTTTGCGACCGATAAAAGAATGGATATTGGTCTGTAGGACTCTCCCTTTTCTTCCGGTTTTTCTGGTTTCAAAATGGGGCTGATTCTGGCCGTTTTCCAGATATTTGGTATCTGTAGAGTATCTAGAGATGTATTAAGTGTAGTAGTGAGGAAGTTCAAACCTTTGGATCCGATGTGTTTGAGCATGATGGCTGAGATGCCGTCCGGTCCTATAGCTTTTGATGGCTTAATTTTCCTTATTGCATTCTCCACCTCTTCTTCGGAAAATATAATATCCTCCAAGTTGTCAGTGCTAAGTTTGCGCATGTGTCTCAACACTGATCTGGTCTCTTTCACGTGTTTACGCTGCTTTTCTATAAACTGAATGTTAAATTTGTTTGCGCTTTTCCTGTGGTTTTCAATGGGGATATCGTCGAAGGAGATCATGCAATTATTTTGTGGTTGTCGAGGATGAGTTAGGCCTTTAATGACCTTCCAAAGACTTTTACTAGTACCCAGGTTTGATTCTCTCACTAACTCTCTCCATTTGTTTCTTTTATGGTCCGTGACCAATTTGTTAATTTGCTTGTTCAGGTCCGGAATTCTGGAGTCGGCTGGATCTGCTTTACGGATGTCATCTCTTTTATTAGAAAGCACACACGCTTCATGTGGAAAGTTTGGTTTTATTTTTTGGATTCTGCCAACTGGTATGTAGCGAGCTCTTGACTTATTAAAAATTTCTCTGAATTGTTTTTCCCCATAGAGGGCGTCAAGTGGTAAAAATTGCTTACTGAATTCAATTTCGGTAAAATTTGTAAAGTTTTTCCAGTCAGCTTTGTTAAAATTAATATATGTCTTCTTCTCGGAATTTATTTGATTTATGGAACGGCTTAAGGTGATAATAATCGGCACCTGGTCTGAACCCAATGCAATTTCAGTTCTCCATTCTGCAACTGGCATTAGTGACATACTGGCAAGGGAGATATCTGGAGAAGAGTATTAGTTGTTTGTTACCCTTGTCGGTTGTAATTCGTTGAGGACTCCAAATTGGAGCCGTCAATTTGATCAGCAATGCTTTCACTCCGTGGATCAGTGTTTAGATGTGAGTGCCATAGATCATGGTGTGCGTTCACATCTCCGAGAATTAGACTGTCTTTGGTATAAAATAAATGTCCTATGGACGGTTCATAACCTATATCACAGCTGCTTACTGGTGGAATATAAATATTGACTAGTGTTATTTCCGGATTTTATTATAATTCCTTGTTGTTCCAGGGGTTTGTCAGTTCCCGTTACTGCAGGTAGTGTGGTTGTACGGTAAATAACACTTTTGTGAATGATAAAGGCAAGACCACCACCTTTGTCTTTCCCTCTATCCAGCCTTATAATATTATAATCACAGATACTATCACTAATCTTAGACCTAACATTTAATTTTAATTCTTGGAGAAACGTGACTAGAATATTGTTATTGCACATAAAGTTTATTATATTGTCGATCTTATTCGTGAGACCGTTGCAATTTAGCTGCATAATTTTTACATCAATCGGAGTTTCCGGTAGCGTGTTCATTCGTAATGTGTTTTGTTGTGAACTCGTGTTGGTATTTTGACTTGATGCTTGACAACATGGCGCTATGTAGTTCTTGGTCCATTGCTTATGTGTGACAAGACCTGAGCAGTTCTTGAGGTGGCACCATTCCTTGCAGGTATTACACTGGATAGATGTTGTGTTTGCTCTTAAGATGTTTTTACATATTGTACAGTGCCATGTTTTAGTTGGTCCCGGATTTGTTTCAATGCCAGCCATGACGAGGAGTATTTGAAGCAGTGAGGCCAGTGACAGCTGCTTTTTTACCAAAAAAATGGAGCGTCGGATTTGCACCTTCCGTCGAAATTGTTCTGATGGTCCTTGGTCGGAATTGTGTTCCGAGTGCTTCTGGGGCGTAGACCCGTCCATCTTGAGAAGCACCAGCGCCTAGTCAACTTGGCTAGTGATATCTCACTGCTATTGTAAGTGTCATATATAATCCCTCGCGTGTTATATTTAACTCGTTTGTCAATAACAGAGCCTGGAGTACGCGATCCCACCTGTAGATCAAAAATAAAAAAAATTTACAAAACAACAAAATCTGAGTGATGCCAGATTTGATCAAATGCTTTTGAGATATTTAACGCAATAACGTACGTGTCATCAGCTATTTCAAGTATGCTGTTCCAAAGATTGTACATTTGTGGCAATGTTTCTCCTGGCGGCATTTATTCGTGCAGAAATTTTGCCCTTTGAAGAAGATAAGAGAATTAATTACTTGTGCAGTGCACTATAATCTGCAAAACTGTTTATTGGCTTACTGGTGGTTTTCGATAGTTCGTTGATGTTAATTACAAATACAGTGGAGGCCAAAACTAAGTTTTAGGGTACATTAGCATTAATTAATTTAGGCTCAAGATTCAAGAAGAAAAGTCATGGATACCGAAATGTATCAGCCAGTCAGAAAATGTTAAATCCCCTTCACGACTGGTGAATGAAAACTTAACTTGGATTTGCACTGGAACAATCTAAAAGACTGATATAATTATAATTGGTAGTGGTGTACTAAATATTTCAACAATCGATTAAATTCTTGTCGATTGTTAAAATATAAAGCACCCTGACCATGTTAACAATTATTATAAAAATCATAGTTCGTGATACCTTTTATCATATGCAATGTAACAAAATTGTCAGATACATATTTGAAAATTCTGTTGTTCAATTTTTATGACAAGTTAATTAAATAATTTTATTTTCAGGGTGTTCCAGTGTTAATTTTAGCCAATAAGCAAGATCTGCCAGGTGCAAGGGAATCAAAAGAATTAGAAAAATTATTAGGTCTTCATGAATTATCTCCCTTTTGTCCATCATCAACAATAGTTGGTACAAGTAGTAGTACCACCGCACAACAATCAGGACAACTTTTCAAAGGTTGGTTTATTCAACCAGCATGTGCAATAACCGGCGAAGGACTCCAAGAAGGCTTAGAAGCTCTCTACGATATGATAATTAAAAAACGAAAAATGAATAAAGCGAATAAAAAAAAGCGGTAATCTAATCAATGTAGTAATTAATTTTTTTTTAGTTTTTGCAAATATATTTATTTATATAAATAATTATAATAAACAAATCTCCACCAAATATAACTATACACAAATTTTATTGTAAATAATTTTAAAATTGATTTTATTAGATGTAATCATAGTGCTAAACATATTTAACTCAACTCAATATTATTGTCATTGATTGAATATCATAACATGATTATCAATTATAACACAACTGCATTTGCTTCTAAAAGTACTCAACGCAAATTCATGTTTCTTTTGTACTTGAGTTCAATGTGTTACAATAATCTATCTAAACGCAACACATATAAATATATGGTAAATAGATAATAATAATCGTGATTTTTTTAAAGTATTGTAAAATTTAATTTTAATACTCGTGATTATAAGATTTCAATAAAATTTAGTTTTAGTTTTCACAAAAAACATTGGATGTTTTGCAATTAACTACCGCAATTAAAGAATGACCCATAATTACAAATGTTTGTATTTTGATAAATCGAAAACGATTAATTTCAGTTTATTAAGTGACTCAAATAATTAAGAAGCACAATGATTATTTCTTTTAAATTTTTTTAATTAGCAGTATTTTGTTTTTTAATTTTAAGATTGAAATTTTTAAAAATGTCAATAGTTATAGTCTTTATTTGTTAAATAGTTTTATTAGGATTTTTTTTATATTATAGTTGTATTGTAAATATTATGAAAAGTTAGTTAATTTCAAAAGAAATGCGAACCAAATAGAATTTATCTAGGATTTGAGTACTGTTATTTTCTTTTTCAATTCTACTTGTATCACTATTTTAAATTTAATTATTTTTTAAAATTTTGTTATTTTTGTTATCGTATTGATATGTTAGAAAATTATTGATATTTAAAAAAAACATTGGCTGGAACTCTAAGGTTTCTAGTTTGAAAGGTTAAAATTTGAGGAGAGCAAAAGTTTAGATCCAAGACAAGTTTTATAAATGTTAATCATCTTGGTGTTATCAAGTTTTTAATTAATGTTCAAATTTTTTATTTTTAAAATTTTAAATTTGTGTGTCAAGTTGTCCGAAAGCTTTACAAAACAAAAATAACGTTTAAAAGTAGTAGCATATACAATGTAAACATTTTCAACTGCAAGTTGAGCCAATTATTTGGTTGAGAAAATTTTGAAATTATTTCCATCAAGAAAAGAAACAAAACGCAATAGAAGCACATATTCCACGTATATTACAATTTTAGCAGTAAGTTTATGTTATATTGGTTTGATTCATATAAATTCAAAACTTTTTTGCATATAAAGATTAACACAATAATTTTGTATAAAGTTTGGCAGATCAATATTTTAAAATATTTCATCGAAATTTACTAGAGCAGGTTATCTATGCCAGTAATTCCTGGCGAATTGGGAATAATTATTGCAGATACTCTCTAGACTAATTTTTTTCTATATTTTGTTCCCCATTTCCGGAAGTGTATTCGGACTCGATTAGAAATAAATTTTCCAAAAACTATATTTTCAATAAGTATTAAATATAATAGAATATATATTTCCCTAATAAATGAATTAATTACTTTATTTATAACTTTAATAAGATTAAAAGATTCTAATAGTGGAGTCATATTAGCATTTTATATTGATGTAAAAGCAAAGTTGAATTTTTTTTTTGTTTTATGTTAGGGACATAAAAGTTAGTGGGCATGTAATTATTTAGCAAATTTGGAGGTCCGGAAGGGCCTCAAAAATGGCAAAAACTGGTTTTTTGAGAAGGTCGCTTCGCTATTTTTGAAATATTTGGGCTCTAATGATCATAAAAAAAAATTGGAAAATGTTTGTGATTAAATTTCGAATCCATCTAGGGAGGTTAGGTACTTTAAAAGTGTAACCTAACCTCAAAAAACCGAATCGCGTGACTGTTTTTTTTTTTACTAAATTTATGATAAGGGGCGGAAAGATTGTTTAGGGAACATGTATTTTAATAGTCTTAATATGGGATTTAATTTTTATAAAAAAATTTTAATTTTTTGGCCACAATTGGTATTTTTCGTTAAATTTGGTAAATGGTGCCATTTTATGAGAAGTCATCCAAAATAAAAATTTTTTTTTAATCTACTTATTTTTATCTACTTTAACCTAAGTATAATTAAAATTATGTTGCCTTAATTTAAATGCCCATTTTTGGGCATGAAAAAAAATTAATTTTTGCATTTTTTTGACATTTTACCATGTATACGGTATTATTTATGCTAATTATCATGTATTTTGCATGAATGTGAAATATGCAATTCAAATTAATAAAAAATATTTTTTAAAATTATACATAACCTACAAAACTTTTTTATCTTGCAATGCCCTAAATTGCTTTTTCATAAAAATCAAATCCCATATTAAGATGGATTGGAAGGAAGACCTAGATGGATTCAAAATTTAATCACAAACATTTTTCTTTTTTTTTTATGATCATTAGAGCCCGAAATATTTCAAAAATAGTGAAGCGACCTACTCAAAAAACAACAAAAAACCAGTTTTTGCCATTTTTGAGACCCTTCCGGACCTCCAAATTTGCTAAATAATTACATGTCCACTAACTTTTATGTGCCTAACATAAAACAAAAAAAAATCAACTTTGCTCTTACATCAAATATATCACTTTTTTTTTTACTAATATGACTCCACTATAAAAGCTATAATCTTTTCCCACATAATATTCTTCGACAAAATAGGTATGGAAGACAAATATCAAAACTGTTACTATAATAGAGAATAATTTTATTCCCAATAAATAATTTAACTTCGGTCGGAAAGAGACCTAAGTATCACAATCTCGAGCCAAAAGTGAAAATCTTCCCCCTACTTTTTTGACATTTTTCGACCTTTTAGGCCATAACGATTCTATAAAAGCAAAAAAAAATGTTTGTCTGTCTACCGGACGGTAGGCCGGCTTTCAACCGATGAAAACAAGAAATCTATTGAAGTGATTTCAAAATTTATAGGCAATGTCAATGGTTAGGACAAAAGGTTTGTTAACTGTGCCGAAAGTGCTTTAAAAAAAATCATTAAGTTTTTAAAAAAAAATAATTTTCATATTTAAAAAAAAAAACGTTTATTTTCAGTGAGTAGTAACTTTGAATCTGAAGAAATTTTGATGATCAGCATCTGTATGTGGACCATTACCTTGTTTTTTATGTTATAAGTGTGAGAAAAAAATCGTCAAGTGTGTCAAACGAATGGTTTGCATACATTTTGTTACCCAATTTTTTGCGAAAAATAAGATGGGAAACATTTTCGATTAGAAACATTTGACAAATAAAATTAATTATTTATTATAATTAACTCCCAACTTATAATTAACTCCCAACTCCTTAACTTAGGAACAGTTGGAAAAATCAAGTTGTTGCATATTAAATGTCGTTATTTTTAAAAATTTGTAATTATTAGGGAGAATTTTTTTTGTGTGAATCCGGATTTCACCACTTCTAAATAATAGGAACAGTGGAAAATATCTGGTAGTTGTAGATTAAATGTTGTTTTTTTTATAAAAGTTGTAATTAATGAACAGCCGTTAATTAATGAACGCTTAACGTAAAAATATCGTTAGCCATTTTTTAAGTGAATTTACTCCTTCGTTCATTGGTGACGAATAGATCAATAGATACAGTTGAAAAATGTTAACTTTCGTTTTTTTCTAAAAAAAAAATAAAAAAGTTTTAAAAAGAAGCATTTGCGTTAAATGTTGAACAAGTACGTTGAAGCATTTACGTTAAATGTTGGACAATTAAAGTTGGAAGTTATTACGTTGGTTCACACAAAACGACGTTTTTTCTTAAAAGTTGTAATTATTGAAAATAAGAATTCAGAGCAAATGGCGAGGTTTTCTAAAAAGTTTTTCAGCTTAATAGGAACACTTGGGTTTTTGAGGGTTTTAAAATTATAATTAGCGGAAACATGCATTTAGTTTAGAGTAATAGGAGAGATTTTCTAAAAAGTTTTCTGGAATAATTTGAACACTTGGGTTAAATTAAATGACGTTTTTTCTTAAAAGTTGGTATAATTAAATGACGTTTTTTCTTAAAAGTTGTATTTTGGAAAATTAGCATTTAGAGCAAATAGAAAGGTTTTCTAAGACAAATTTTGGACAAAAAGGAACGGTTGTGTTGGAATATATCAGGCGATTTCAAATGAAATGTCGTTTTTGACAAAAATTGTAATTTTCGAAAAGAAGCATTTACGCTAACGGATATGGTTTTCTGGACCAATAGGGGCAATTGGTTTGGAAGTTGTAATTATTAAAAACTAGCATTTGCCTTAACGGATACATTTTCTGAGAATTTTTCTGTACTAATTGAAAATTTTAGATATTATATTGGTACATAATGGGTTGTTTGTTTTTGAAAAGTTGAAATTGATGAACGCTCAATGGAGAGGTTTTTAAATAGTTTGCTGAGTGTATGTATCATCTTTTCACTAAATTATGATAAATTATGATCTGTTGTAATTTTCCGGCAACGTATTGATGTTTCGTGTTAATTTTGTAATAAATTTCTAAACAGAGATAAAATACTTGTACTTTTACAAAGAGTTTCTTGTTGAATAAAAATTGCTAGCCCAGAACTAAAATAATATGCTCATAAAAGCCTTTTACCGAAAACTATATAAAAATACTTAACACAGAGCGAAGTCATGATATCTCAAACCCTTGAAATTTCAGCACCTTCATATTTATCCTAATAAAATATTGTTTTTTTCAAACGTCAAAACACACATTGTGATTTGTGGCATTACCAGCATCGGACTGCTGGAGGAATGCAATCTATATCATATTAGTTAATCATTTCTATCGCCGGATTTGTCACCAGTTTTGGTGCTTCCCTAAAAAATCCTTTAAAAACCAAGATGTTAAGGAAAGCTAATCCGTGATCTTTTGTTGCTGAAAATTAAAATAGAGAGGTTAATAAAGATAAGAAAGCTCCATTCTACAACAAAAATTTAATCATTTTCTAAAAAAGATGTTAGCGTGGAATTGGGACATTTTTATACGAAGTACGTCAAGTTAAACTATTTTATCTCATACTAATTCATAAAAACAAAATTTATACTTAATATGATATTTTTTTAAATTTAATTTTTTTGTTTTGATATTTATTATTTGTATATAATCATTTAAAAAAAAAAATTTTACAAAACAAATGAAATAAATAACAAATAAAATTTTAACGAAAGAATTGGTTTTTTAAGAAGAAACGTTTTAAAAAGTTAATTTAGTTTTAATTATTGAATTTCTTTATTTTATCAACAAGTTTCGGACTCTTGAGTTCATCAACAAGGTTAACAACACAGATGTTAA
>OY856187.1:243981673-244108223 GCA_963693315.1 Diogma glabrata | reverse complement strand
TTGAGTTGCTAAATAGTTTAACAGTTCTGCGCTGAACAAACTCAATTTACTTCATACTACTAAAATCAGATACACCCCAATGTGAGAACAATACTCCATGCAGGGAGTATAAATGATTTATATATTAAAAGAAGCTGTTCGCTATTGAAAAACTTACGAAATCGTTCCAAAGACCTAAATTTTTGAACAGCGTTCTTAGCTAGGTTAAAAATATGAGAATTTCATTTCATATTGTTTTCAACTTCTATTCCTAGAAGTATGTATGTACAGTTGATCAATTTTCTTTGAAGTTTTTTTAACGCTAATCTTAAAGTTTGGAGGAAGAAAATTATTTTATCTTATTATACTCTTATTGATACTGTGGTGTAACGTGCCCAGTTTGTAGGCTTAGGTAAAATCGATTTGATTTAGATAGAAGCCCGTTTATCCATAATGTAAAATACCGTCAAATCAGCGACATACCAGGAATCAAGCTCATTAGTAAGATTTGAATTGCTGATCAATTTAATTTCTGTATGGTACACTCCATATGTGACAACAATAATCCATGTAGGGCGATCGTCTTTCGGCGAAAACCGCATTGTCTTTAAGTATTTTTGACCAGTTAACAAAGAACCTCATATTTTTAAAATTAATGTTTTTTCAAATATTTTAGCTACAATCGATTAGTTTGGTATGGGTTTGTAATTTGTTGTATCCGTTTTTGTACCTTTTTTGGAACTGGCTGTGCCTACACTAGCCATTTCCCAAAAAAATTAATTTTTCAAATTATATATATATCGTTGGAACAGCATGTTTGATTGAGCTTGTGAAACGTACGTTATCGCTTAAACATCTGAAAACATATGATCGAATCTGGCATGCCAACTTCATGTAGACGTAAAGCATATTCAAAAATGCCTCACCGATCAAAACATTTCGGTATCCATCGATAGTTTTTCTTCTGAATCTAAATTAATTATTACTGGTTTTCTAGGTTACTAGGCTCAGTTTTATTCCCCACTCTATTTTTAATTTATATCAACGGCCTATTAAAAATTATCAGTAACACGACAAATAGTTTTGCGTATGATACACAGTACATTGCACAGGTCATTTGTTCCCTTATCTTCAAAGGTAAAATGAATGAAAATATAAATCTCGCCCGGAGAAACGTTGTTATCAATGTAAACGAGGACCTTGAAGGAGAAAAGGACCGAGGACCGAGAAAAAGTCGCCGATATGGGGTAAAAAAATTTATTCAATTCTAATTCCACCAAAAAAACAGCTATTGATTGTTTTCAGATCATAGACCGTGTTCCCCAATGATACTTCCATTAGTATCTATGACGAACAAATAGCATCCTAAATAGATGGTAAAAATATTTCATTCCGTATAATTTACTCCACATTTATGAGTCCTACATTCGTCCATGCATGGAATATTGTTGTCAAGTCTTGTGTGGTGCATCTATTTCGATTTAGGCTCTAGGCTAAATTTAACATCAAATCTTGATTTCCTACAACATTGTCGCACTGTTGCTGATCTCTGATTTAATTTTTGTTTTTTTATCAAATGAACTGTGCATACATGCACAAAATATTTAATTTGGCTTTTATATAGACTCGTAATAGTTTTTTTGTACAAATCATTTTATTTTACCTATTTTTTACAGAAATAAAGGGTATGGAACCAATCCCCTTTTTTTCTATGTGCTGCATGTCTTTTTATGCACGGTTTTTTTTACACGTCTTTTCCTGGAACGTATCTACCGTGTAAAAACAGAATTGGGTGTATATATATATATATATATATATATATATATATATATATATATGTATATATATATATATATATATATATATATATATATATATATATATATATATATATATATATATATATATATAGATATATATATATATATATATATATATATATATATATATATATATATATATATATATATATATATATATATATATATATATATGTATATATATATATATATATATATATTATATATATATATATATATATATATATATATATATATATATATATATATATATATATATATATATATATATATATATATATATATATATATATATATATATATATATATATATATATATATAAACGATATGAGATATAACGAAAACGACCGGCATTCTCACGGTCGCATTTGTTGAGCTAGATCAAAACAATTTTCTGTACTTATGTGTTCTAATAATATCTTGGACAAGTTCGTAAATCAGCAAAATCCGACACTTGGTTAAGAAACTAGAGGCTTTTTTCTGAAAAAAATTGATTTTTTAAAACCGTTATAACGGCCGTTTGGATACCAATATTTCAAAAAATTTAACAAATTTAGAATCTTTGAAATCTTTTTTATCAATTTGTTTTAAAAATAAACCTCTGCAGTTAGAGGTTCCTGAGTGAGCGGCTCCAACAAAAAAATTTGCAAAAAAATTTTTTTTTGAAACAACCGGCACTCTCACGGTCGCATTTATAAGGCCAGATCAAAAAACCTATTCTAAAAATGTGCGTTTTATTAATATCTTGAACAAGTTCGTAAATCAGCCCAATCCAACACATTAAGAAACTAGAAGCTTTATACTAGAAAAAAAATCTGTTTTTTAGATCCGTTATAACGGCCGTTTGGATTCTAATATTTTTAAAAACTTCATAAATTTAGAATTTTTGAAACCTTTTTAATCAGTTTCTTTCAAAAAAAAAGACCTCTGCAGTTGGAGGCTTCTGAGTGAGCGGCTCCAACAACAAAGCTTGTAAAACACAAAATGCGTTTGAATCAACCGGCGCTCTCACGGTTGCATTTGTGGAGGCAGATCAAAAAACCATTCTTAAAAATATGTGTTTTATTAATATCTTGGACAAGTTCGTAAATCAGAAAAATCTGACACATGGTAAAGGAACTATAGGCTTTATACTAGAAAAAAAGTAGTTTTTTTAATCCGTTATAACGGCCGTTTGGATACTAATATTTTTACAATCTTCATAAATTTAGAATCTGTGGAAACCTTTAAATCCGTTTCTTATAAATATAAACCTCTGCAGTTAGAGGTTTTTGACTTGTTGGCTTCAACAAAAAAGTTTGCAACAATCCTCAACTACAATTTCCAAAAACCTTATAACAGTCAATGTCAACCTTATAACAGTCAAAAAAATAAAAGATTTGAGTAGAAGAAATTAATTTTTTTTTCTTAGAAATAAGCTATTTTGATATTTTGCAGTAATTGCACGACATATGATATAGAGTAGGTTTGTGTCATAAATTGTCACACACATGTTCTGTGGTAGATTTGATATTTGTTTGTTGCAAAATTGGATAGATATAATTTTGCTTGCAGGTAGCTAATTATCTTTTTAAAATTTGTTCGATATCTGTTTGAAATTAGTTTGTTTTGTTTAAACTAATCTGATACATCAGATTCTACTGGCACACAAAACTGTCTGATCTCGAAATCTACCTATTTCTAGCGGATATACGTGCCGCTTGGACTTTTTCTTCTAAAATTGTTTCATCCCTGATATCTTCCAAAAAAGAAAAGTCTTCCTCGTTATTGGTAGTATTAATTAAAATATTAATAAAAGTAATATTTGTTTGTTTCACGAAGAAATTTTCAAAACCACGGTTTGCTAAGTCTGTTTTCGGTTACGGGTTATTTGTTTCAAAACCTTCCGTTTTAGGTTTCGGTTAACCAAACCGTGAAACTCTACTAGTAATGTATAGCTTTGAAACAAATGTTCTTTTCTCATAATAATATTTTAAGAATATTATCGTTTACTTTTTTATTTGTCTAAGGCATAGGGGTGGCTTTTAAGAGGTGAAAAGTTGGTATACATAATAAACTATGTTCGAGAACATTAAATAAGATTTATTCTACATAACTAAATAAGAAGGGAATCCAAAAAATGAGTAAACCTACATTTTTTCTATATTTTCACGTAGGGGTGGATTTCACCGCTTAAACATAAAAAGCGCAAATCGGGCTTATGTCACCTTTGAAGTTAAGATTAAGATCAGTTTAATTCCCAATTTTCATGAAAATCGATGGAGGTTCAAAGAATTCAGAGGCATTGGTCTTATTTCATGTTCGGTTGCAGTAACCGGTTTAGTTACTGCAGTACTAATAACTAATAAGTAACATTTCAATATTTAAAAAAAACCAACTTTTGTTTAAAAACAAAACGATTTGTTTAAAACACTGTTTTTAAAAGTGTTTAAAACAAACCAACTTTGGTTGTGAAACATATTGTAGTAATTCATATTATAGAACACTTTTAATTTGAAAAAAAAGCAGTGTTTCGAACCCAGAAAAATTTGGGTGCAGGTTCAGGTTCGGGTTCAATACATTAAAATTTAGTGGGTTCGGGTTCGGCTCGCGTTTGGGTTCGGGTTCAAATTTGTTACAAAAATAAACAATTTTTCCGAATTTTTTTATGAATTCATTATTTTTTTATTGAGAATTTTTAGATCAATTAAACTCAAGTAAGTAAAGAAGTAATTGGAATTTTTCAATTCAAAGGTATGGTTTCAAGTTTCTCAGAAAAAAAACTCCAATTCACATTTTTCGTGTCTCGGATGAATTCAAACCTTTCTCGTCATTGCCCGACTCGAATCCTTGGGCGGACACGCTATCGATTACGCCGTTGAGACGATGACAATTTCGAAGTTGAAACTTCTTCATCACTTATTTATTTTTGCTTAAGTTGAATTTTTCCATTGTCATTAGGCTCCATATTATGGAAATGTTTTTACATTATATGGGAATTTTTGCATTAAATTTCTAGACAATACTTTGTGTGAATTCATAGAATGTGGAACATTTCTATTCTAATTAACATCCTAAGTCACGATTTTATAGTCATTATTAATTGTTTCCAATCAATGTGAAATCAATGGCTGACACTTGGTCAATTTGTAGTCCTATATGTATTAACATTAGACTACATTAAGGGAATTTAAATTTATTTTAGATTTTTGAGATCAATTAAACTCAAGTAAGTAAAGAAGTAATTGGAATTTTTTCAATTCAAAGGTATGGTTTGAAGTTTTCAGAAAAAAAAAACTACAATTCACATTTTACGTGTTTCGGATCGGATTCAAACCTACCCTCGTCAGTGCCCGGCTCGAATCCTTGGGCAGACACGCTATCGATTACGCCGTTGAGCGATGACAATTTCGAAGTTGAAACTTCTTCATCATTTATTTATTTTTGCTTAAGTTGAATTTTTCCACTGTCATTAGACTCCATATTATGGAAATGTTTTTACATTATATGGGATTTTTTTATTTTTATTTTATTTTTTAGTTTTATTTTTTTATGTCAGATTGTATACCGTATTTATGTTACACACATATTTATTTTGGAAAAAAATTTTCATTTAATTCTCTACTGAAACAAATAATAACCAAAATGATCTTGTTTGAAACAAAAAAAATTGTGCGAAATATGAAATTTCTTACGCAAACTTCCTAAATTTCCTATATTAAAAATTGAACCTGAACCGCGTTTTTGATTGGCTTCGGGTTCGGGTTCACATAATTTTAAAAAATTTTTGCTCCGGAGCGGGTTCAGGGTTCGGGTTCGGGTTCGAAACCCTGAAAAAAAGTAATTAAACTTAAATCTTAAACTTAGAGCTTACATGAAAGAAAAGATAGAAAAATAAACTTAGAGCTTACATTAAGCGAACAATACCTCGAATTAGATTTACGCAAATTGTACATACATATTATATTAGTCTGACAGATCTGCTATATCACGTTTACCGCGTTATAACAATGTGTGTATGCGGCTATTCGTAATAAATTATTTTTAATTTTATCTAGACAAATTTAGGCGCATTATATACATAAACGAAAACATCACTTATATTTTCGTTTTGAAAGTTAGCAACAGAAATACATTAAAACATCCAAAATAGATAATTTTTATTTTTTTAAACAAAACTAAATAAATTATGTTGTAATATAAAAAAATAACAGTACCTTTTCACAATTGAATCCTATTGTTGGAACAGTATTTAAATACTGATCAAATTTTAAACGATATAATGCCGTTGTTTTACCAGCTGAATCTAATCCCAACATAACAACATGTAAAGTACCTTGAGTTGATGGTAATGATTCAAGCAATGTGCCACCACTTTTGCCCATTGTAGCTCCCATAATTTAATTAATCAACAGTTTAAAATTATATTTCGTAGAAATTTTTTTAAGAGATGTGATTTTTTTATTATTATTCACATTTTAAAAAAAAATACAAAATTTTCACTCTTATGATTCAATCATATTCTTTATTTAAATTTTCTATTTGTAAAGGCCACAAATTTTCACATATTTTAAAATAAAAATAAGTATTTTTAATTTTCATACTCGTTAAAACACAGAAAAAAAATCACAATAAATTAGAATTTGCGAAAAATCTTTAACACAGGCTTTTATATTTTGTTTAACTTTTTTATTGTCGCACTTCCATCTGTGTGTAATTAATTGCTTGCTGAAAATATGAAGAAAACGAGATTTTTAGTTTTTTAATGATTTCGTTAAAGACAAATAAATTTACAGCAATTTTGTTTAGTGAGAAAATATCTTAACTAACAATAATATATCATACACCTGATAAGATTGCTTCGCTTTCTTTTAACATAAGTGAATGGATTTGGGAATTTGAAATTAAATAGAACTGCAATTCAATATTAAGACCCAAACCAAAAATAAAAAAATAAAATATGTGTGCCTGTGTACCAAAGCTACATGAGCTAAATACTATCGACACTGAAGTTTAATTTTTTTGAAATCACAATACATATTTCCCTATTGAGATCTTGACATAGCACAAAATTTTTTAATATTTTATTATAGTAACAAAAGTATACCAATAATCTTTTAATGATTCTTCAAATTCCATCAACTCAATAAAAAAAATAGTTTTCTTATGTTTTATAATACGTTGAAAATTATAATATAAAATTATTTAAGATGTTTATATCAACATGACTGTTAATTTTAACGTTATGCTTATTTTTAATATTTTCTTTTTTTATTGTTATATTTTATTTTATTTCAATTGACTGAATTTATTGAATGAAATATTGTTAGCGCATAGTAAATAGCAACAAATAAATAAATGTAGCGGTTCAGAACAGAAACGATGCTGTATGGTTAATAACAATAATATTACAAATCAATAATTATATAAACGTTAAACCTACATAAATATAAATATATACATATATACATTCATAAAATAAAACTAAGTGAAAAGAAAGCGTTATAAATAAAGATGGGATACAAGACAAGAGTTAAAATGTTAAAGCGATTTATAGTAGGAAAATATTTAGAAATTTTTTAAGAATGAAATTCATAAGGAAAATATGTGTTAATATTTTTATGTACAGTTAAATTTATCTAGCTTAAAAAGAATAATATTTGACTTTGAGGTCTTGTCTTAGTGCGATTTGTCCATCTCTTTTGATTTTGACTGTTGAGTGCTGATTCGAATAATATTTATTTCTTATAAATAAATCAAATCGAAGGTTAGCAATAAATCAAAACTGCTACGACGCTGCAAAGTAGTTGATAGTAGTTGATTACCATATAATACGAAAATAGATGTAGTTGTTCATAGTGTTGATAATACGAAAATGTTGATAATACGAAAATAGATGTAGTTGTTCCTGCGACCGCGTTAAGAATAATATTCGAGCCAATGCTTAAGAATGCACAATTTAAAACAACTTATATTTTAAGGATGGGATAAATAACTCTTTAATAGCGAATTATAGAGCTAAATACTAAACTAGGATAAAAACCAGGGTTGCAACGTATAATACGGTAACGTATAAAAGATGTATTATACGTACGTATAAAACGTATAGTATAAAACACACAATTATATACGTTTTATACCGTATAAAAGTAAAATCCTTAATAAATAAAAGTATATATATATATAATATTATCGCGGGCGTATTATTCATCGTATTCGTGATATTTAATATTCATAAAGTCTAGTTTTTGGACTAATAGGAACAGTTGTTTTAGAAAATATAACTTCGTCATGATAATTTCTTGCCCAACTATTCCTATGAGTTCAGAAAACTTCCAAATTTAACGTAAATTCAACGCTTCTTTTCAAAATATAATTATTTGTTGAAAAAAAAAATTTAGCCTGCCACAATTTGACATTGCCAACCGTACCTATATTCATCAATGACCAAAATTGAATTCACTCAATAAAATTCATACTATACTTTTCCGTTTGACGTAACTACCTATTTTAACCCATTACAACTTTTGTATAAAAACCAATATTTGATCTACAAGAACATGGTATTTTCAAACTGTGTCTATTAATTAGAAATGGTGCAACCCAGATTCACACAACATAATTTCTTAAAGACATCTCTCTAATAATCCCTAATAATTTCCATAACTGCTGTGAAAAAAACTATATTTATTCTGCAATAACATAATGTTTTCCAGCTGTTCTTATTAGATAGGAGTAGCTGAAGCTGAATTAAACCAAGCTCCTGGTCTTACATACAAATGCCAACCATCAAGATTTCTCTACATTTAATCTTACTGCTCATTATCATTCAAACGTTTTTAAGTTAAACAAATATCCCAATTTTTTACACTTTTCCGATACATCGAATATATCGTCCCTGCGGTTCTTATCATTGATGAAACCTAATTTCTGCAACAAATTTTTTTTAAATTCCTCCAATAGTTTTCATCGGTTGTTACGGTTGGTTAGCGGGCCGGTCAGTAGACAGACTGACATTTTTGTTCGCTTTTTTAGAATTTTTATTTATGACCTAACGCCAAGCAATGCAAGAAGCCCACTTTTCTTACGATACGATTTTGACATTTGGCTCTAGATTGTAATACTTGATATTTACAAAAATTATAATTTAAATTCATGCTTGTGTAAAATTTATGCAAAAAAGAAGACATGTGCATATCAAATTAGGAAATAAGGGACATTGTAATGTTTTGTATTTGCAAATACAGAGGACAGGATGTTAAAAAACAGGACAGTACGATAAAATACAAGACTGGTGGTTACTACTTATATGTGAACTAATTAATAACAGCCCAAAATCAAGGATTGGCAAATGAATTACTAAATTTGCAAGTGTTAATTGCCCAGCTAGAAACAGTATTTTCTATCTGGTCATTTATCTAACTCTCTCCGAAGTCGTTTGGTTGCAGAAGTCATAAAGTTCCAGGAAACTATTGAGTACATATTAATCACTTAAATTGAACGAATTGAACGAAAAAACCCAAAGTTCATCAAATCAGTATTAATTATATTATTTTTTAGTTCATAATTTAATATTTTAGTTTAAATAATTGAATTGAATGTATACATGGGTATGTTATGTTTATAATTTATCACCTACATTAATTGTTTTGTTTTTGTTATTTTAATAAAGGTATCTAAGGACCTATTCGAAAGAATAAGAAAAGAAAATTCCAAACAAATAGTTTTTTTTCTACACCCGTACTATAAAAATATACGTATACGACCAAAATCCGTTTTATAATGATATTCATTTCGATACAGATTTTATTACGATACAAATTTTTAATCAATAGAAAGAAACCCATAGTCTTTCAATCAAACATGCTATGCATTTGACTTTTGTTGAAATTTTCGTATGGGAAAAAAAATTGAACTTTGAAATTTTCGTTCTTCGTTATTTACCGGGTGTAGAAAAAATAGCGTATGCCACTTTCATGTAATGGTTATTAATACACTCGCATATACCATACGAAACTCGACTACGGCTCGTTCCGTATCCCGGTTAATGCTCGTGTATTAATAACCGTCATTACATGATCGTAGCATAATATACTATTTTTATAATTTATAAAATATATAAATAATTTATAACTACCTAATTATATTTTTACTTAGTATAAACAATAAAAATATAATTAATATCTGAAGTAAGAAGTATTTTTAATTTTTTATGAATGAATTTCAAAAACAAAAACATTTTATACGTTTTATACGTTATATACGTTTTATACATTTAATACGTTACGTATTCTACTTGTAACGTATAAAACATTTTATACGTGTATATTAGCAACCCTGATAAAAACACAACAAAGAGGATGCCTAGTAAATATAAAACTAAGCACGTGTGCAACAAAAAATTTAAAAAGCAGTTGAAAATGATAACAAAAAAAATATAGCCGATGCATATAGGCGCCACTTCATCACCAGTTCTGAAAATTTTTCAATATCGCCCGACAAATGACAAGTTTCTGATGTACAACTATATGATGCATGAACTACAAGTACAGGGTGCAAACAGACAACTATTTTATTGTTAATTAAAATTGTTATTATTAAAAATAATTTCTTTTTACGAAATGTGACAAATCGGAAATTCGAATGCACAGTTATTAGAAACATTACAAAAAAACCTTATATATCTTTAACAAAATTGAGTGTCAGAACCTGCAGTTTTACCTGGTTTAGTGTTAGAATTTTTAATAAAGTTGTTTTTAATAGTGTGCAAAAATCAAATACAAAGCAAAACATCAGAAGTTTGCTGAATGCCCCTAAATACATTAATGGTTTATCGTACCCATTTCATGTTGACTAATCGCAAATACAAAATATGGAGCATTTTAACGGTGGATTGGATCAAAGAATATAAATGAAATGTATACATTTGTAGTTTTTATACATACTTCTATCATTAGATAATGGTAGAAGTATGTCTATAAAAACTCCAAATTTATGCATTTAATTAATGTATATTAAAATGACCCTATAGGGAGGATTTCTGAGCACCCTCACATAACTGACTATAGTCAAAATTGTTTCCTTTGTTTGTCCATGTAAAAACAAAGTTGATGGACGGCGACAAAACAGAATATTATTATTGTTATATCTGTAATACGGCATTTTCGTAAAAGAAAATGCATATTTAAAAGATGCAACAAAAATTTTAACATGGCAAATCGCTTATCTAATTAATATTACGTCTACACGCAAATGAAAACCACGACAGAATTACAGATTAAAGCTCAAGTTGTGATAGAGAGGATAGACAAACATCAGCCTATAATGAGCGTCATAAAAACTAAATAAAAAACCGAGAATTTAAACGTTGAGGAGGTAAGTGGAACCAAATCCTGGATAATTTGTACGATTTACTTCTCACTATAAATCCTACATCGACATACGACATGAAAACGAACGTTTTCAGTAACGGAAATTAAAATAACCAAGCTTTGCAGTTGGTGAGCTCCATGATTGCATTGATTTAAATCAGTGATTTAAATCACATTTAAATCAACTGCGGATTTATTTAAAAAAATTATTGATTTAAATTAATTAAAGAAATTTCAAAGCTTTTTATACAAATTCAAGAACGCGAAAATAAAAATGGCTTAAATGCTGAATGTAAGAAATGTAAAAACATAATGCAGGGACATTGAATCAAAATTCCAAATAAAGCGATGTTATATTGTTAAATCGAAGGTTTCACTAAACCAATACCAACTCAAACCTACAGTAGAAGGGTAAAACTTTTACATCTATTAAAAAATTCAATTTAATACAAAAATAATTTAAATTCTATTCTATGGCTCTCGAGATCGTTAACTGAGAGGTGGACACAACATAGCTTTTGAACAGTACTAAACAAAACCATCAGCTTAGTGATCGATTGAGCCAAAAACATACAAGTACAAGAACAACCATAGTCGCTCTTTATCTGCCGAAAGCCTTGAATGAGTCACAAGCTTCTTTTTGGGATTATTCCAGATATCAGAATGCTCGATATATTTAAGTCCTGTTTGTACAACTACCACAGGTATTATTAAATGTTCTATAATTTTTAAACTTCAAAAACTAAAATGAGTACTCTCATTTGAGTAATGATAATCATGGCAATGATTGGCACAAAACGTTGTCACATATTCAACCTACTCATACTAGTTTCCCACCGCAGAAATTTACTATGTAGTATAGCAAATATTTGATATTAGTTTGATTTCTCACCGTTCATATTATATTAAGATAATGTTTCGGTGGGAAACCAAACCTAACTTGACACTAGAATAACATTGAAATATCAAAATACCGTACTGTCAATTTTATATTTGATATTAGCGTTATAGTTTTTAAAATGAAATTTACAACCCAGAGAAAATCAAACTAGATTTAGACCAGCCCTGCCATTGTTTTTGAACAGCATAAAATACATATAAGTTTTATTCTATAACGTTTTTTTAAAATATTTCTCTTACGAAAACCAAACGACTACGTTGGCTACGTTTTTCATGTCCTATTCCTTTATAATGCTATACTAAACATATCCATATCATAATCAAGAATTAATACATACACTTTAATTTATTAAATATCAGAAATGAATCTTACAAGCTAAAAATCGCAAGAAAACACAATGTTTACAAATTTCATAAAATGACATTTCACCTATAAAATAATAATTACGTTTCACACCGTCGATATTATACTTTATTTGATAAGTATTATATTTACTAGCTAGCAAATGAAAATAGCAAATTTAAAATAATTGTTGTGATAGCTTGCTTTCACACCGTTGCTATTATACTTTATTAAACTATACTAGCTAGCAAATTGCTACGGTGGGAAACTAGTATCAGCCTGCATTGCAATTGCATAGTGCTTGCTACTGGAAAAAGCCGAAAACTTCAACAATAAAACCACATATTAAATCAGGGTTGTTAATATACACGTATAAAACGTAACGTATACAACGTATATAACGTATAAAACGTATAATGTTTTTGTTTTTGAAATTCATTCATAAAAAACTAAAAGTACTTCTTACTTCAGATATTAATTTTATTTTTAATATTTATACTTGGTAAAAATATAATTAGGTAGTTATAAATTATTTATATATTTTATAAATTATAAAAAACTATTTGTTTGGAATTTTCTTTTCTTATTCTACTTTTTCGTACAGTGACCAACAGTCCTGTATTTCTTATTCGTATAGTCACCACCAGTCCTGTATTTTTCCGTACAGTCCTGTTTTTTACCAAGCTGTCCTCTGAGATTTTTTTGCAAATACAAAACATCACAATGTCCCTTATTTCTAAATTTGATATGCACATGTCTTCTTTTTGCATAAATTTTACACGAACATGAATTTAACATTATAATTTTTGTAAATTTCAAGTATTACGATCTCGAGCCAAATGTCAAAATCGTTTGCCCACTTTTTTGCATTGCTCGGCGTTAAGTCATAAATAAAAATTCTAAAAAAGCAAACAAAAATGTTAGTCTGTCTACTGACCGGCCTGCCAACCAACCGTAACAACCGATGAACACTACTGGAGCGATTTTAAAAATTTTTGTTTCATAAAATAGGTTTGATCAATGATAAGAATCGCAGGGACGATATATTATATATTCGATGTATCGGAAAAGTGTAAAAAAATGGACTATTTCTTTTGCTTAAAAACGTTTAAATGATAATGAGCAGTAAGATTGAATGTAGAGAAATCTTGATGGTTGGCGTTGTTATGTAAGACCAGAAACCTGATTATTATAAGTGTGTCATTATCACACCTGACATTATAAGTGTTCATTCATTTTGAGTTCAAATTTTTTTGACAAACATTTACTTAGTGCGAAACATTTGCCCCATAAAATTAATTATTTGGTATCATGAAATGTTATTGAATATATGAAATATGGTTCAATCCAGCTTCAGCTACTCTCATCTAATAAGAACAGCTGGAAAAAATATGTTGTTGCAGAATAAATGTCGTTTTTTTCATAGCAGTTAGGGAAATTATTAAGGATTATTAGAGAGATGTTGTTAAGAAATTTTGTTGTGTGAATCTCGGTTGCACCACTTCTAATTAATAGGCACAGTTTGAAAATATCAGGTTCTTACAGATCAAATATTGTTTTTCTACAAATGTCGTAATAGTTGAAATATGTATTTACGTCAAACGGAAAAGTATAGTGAGAAGATTATTGAGTGAATTCAATTTTGGTCATTGATGAATAATAGGTACGGTTGGAAATGTCAAATTGTGGCAGACTAAATTTTTTTTTAAAACAAATAATTATATTTTGAAAAAAAGCATTTACGTTAAATGTGAAAGTTTTCTGAACTCATAGGAATAGTTGGGCAAGAAATTATCATGACGAAGTTATATTTTCTAAAGCAACTGTTCCTATTAGTCCAGAAAACTAGGCTTTATAAATATTAAATATCACGAGTACGATGAATAACACGCCCGCGATAATATTTTATGTATTTTTATTTATTTATAATGATTTTACTTTTATACGGTATAAAACGTATATAATTGTGTTTTATACTATACGTTTTATACGTATACGTTTAATACGTGTTTTATACGTTACCGTATTATACGTTGCAACACTGTATTAAATTGCAGTAGGAAACATTGATAAACCCACATAAAATGCATGAAAAGGTTTTTAGAAGTTGTTCTCAAATCGAGTAGTAAACGGCAATTCAGTACAACCCGCTTACGGAAAAAATATATCCACGAAAAATTAGTTGCTATTGAGATCTTGATCCTTACTGATCTTAAATCCTAAACAGTTACCTGACGAAACTTGTAGGCAGTTATTCCGTATAATTCGCAACACCATAGAGTGTTAGCCAGTTATCATGTCCAAAAAACTTTACGGAGCTGAAGAAATAGATGTTTTTGACACCACTCTTTAACAGTTCAAAAGTATCTTAATTTGGCCACGGAGTACAAGTTTCGACAAGTAACGTTTTTCACGTATAGAACAACAATCAGATTTGTAAAAATTTGTAAAACTCTAATAACTATAGAAAATCTTCCTTTACTTCTGCTTTCCTTGCCAAAAGAATGCAGTTAAATCTAATAATTTATATAAAGCAGTGACGTATAACTTTGGAACTTTATAAAATTCTAGGGAAATGTTGCAATTTAAAAACTAAAATAAAATGTGTTTTGATATTATAGGAAAGCGTTAAATTTGAATTGGAATATCAAAACTGGTTGGGATTTGACATTTTTAAGCGATATATGATCACTATTATAGACTTGAGGAGTATATATAGGAGCTGCGTAGTAAGATAAAATAGGTCTTCCGATGCTTTTCCACGTTCTGATAGTTGTATTTTTAGTTTAACCATAAACTTTAGGCTAAATTTATAATGCATTATTCTTGTTTTTCAGCTTTCAGTTGACGTGTTGTATAGTAAAATTGTGTAGTGGATTGAACGAAATACTCAACAGTCTCGGCTTTTTACTGTAAAAAGTAGCATAGTGTCAATGCAGATGATTAGAGTGGTATTCACCTCCTTCGTCATGTCAAATGCAGACATATAGTGCTTGCTACAGTAAACGAATTGTAACAACACACCAATAAACTGAATGTCTATCTTAACTCTTGGAGTTAATGGTATAGAAGTAAAACTCTGGTAGCATCTACTAAGAAGTTCAATTCTACGCTTTCACCATTCGGGATAGAGCTGGGTAATGGGTTGTAATGGGTATTTGCTTTCCCTTTTAGTGCTTTATAAAACTAGCAATTTTTTATTTAAAATGTTATTTAGAAGTGGAGCGTGTGATGCTATTAATAAGTCGAATGCGACTAAGATTATTTGGCACAATGACATTTTTCATTCAAACCGTCGCTCATTTGATTTTGAAAGGGCTGCGGTTGTGCAATGTTGAAACCATGTTACTGTGGAATTTAACTGCAAGACCGTGGCAGCCAACACATCGATAATTTCTGCAGCCACAATAAGAATTGATATCGGCAAGAATTGATTCAGTTTTGATTGAAATATATTCCATAACCATACCTTGCGGTTTCCAGTGAACTGTATTGTTGACAACCTTGTGATCTAACAACTAGGTTCACCGGTTAATACTATTTTCAAGCAGCTTAATTATATCTAACATTTGTTTCAAAACGGAGTCGATTTTTCTACATTTCATAGACGTCTAAATTTTTAATAAACATGCAAAAAAGACCGTAAACTGGAATGTCAATGCATTTGAACATCCGGAAACGCTGAATAGATATCAGGAAATAGTAACGCAAAACATAGAAGAGCATGACATCTCTTCTGAGGTGCCATTAAACAATAAACATACAAGAAGAATGGCAAACGCTTCAATCAACCATTATAACCGCAGCACAAACTAGAATCGCAAAAACGACCACCGAAATAACATAACGAATAGTTTGGCGACGAGTGTCGCCAAAGCGTTAAACATAAACGAAAACTGTGAGAAAAATGGTTAACAAGAAATACCCGGAGCTCCCAAGCTGATTATGTATGCGCCAGGAAAGCCTCAGCAAAACTGCTATGTAAAAAGAAACGCGTACACATGAAGAGCTGTATGGAAAACATCAACCAACATGCAGTTAAAGAAAATTCAAAAGATTGCTTTGCCAATGCACGGAATCTGACGAATGATTTCCACCTAAGATCTACAGCCATCAAAAATGAAAATAATGAAGTTACAATGAATGAACGTGATGTGTTGGCAGTATGGCGATCCCACTTTCAAGACCTACTGAATAGAACTAATGAAGTTCATCCTATTCAAGCAATAGCTCCATCAAGTGAGGAGTTTTTTGTCCCTTACCCAGCAATAGAAGAAGCCGCAATTAAAAAAGTGAAAAATGGAAGCATTCCCGTTCGCCGTTCGAGCTTTATTGCCGAGCGAAAATTTCGGGTCAATGGTGATGGTGTTACATCGGATGTTTTTTCAACTAGATTCAACAGTTAATCCTATCCATAATTTTGCTGATTATAGCACGCTTCATGCGTCTCATGAAACTCTTATATTATATTCACCGTTAGCGCTTAATAACTGTAAATCAAATTTGAGATTCATTAAACAATGACATTTAAACTATTTTGGATTGGGGGTTTGCTAACAGTGTTGATTTAAATGCGAGCAAAACAGAGGTTTTTCATATTTCTAAATTATCCACACCTAATCCGTTTTTATTAAAGTTCGACTCTGAAAATCTTGTAGAGAAAGAATCTGTAAGACTTCTAGAAGTAGAAGTTGAAGATAAACTCAAATGGAATTCTCATATTTTTAACTTAGCCAAGAACACTGTTCAAAAATTGGACTTTTTGGGACGATGTCACAAGTTTTTTAATAGTGAACAGTTTCTATTAATATATAAATCATTTATACATTCCTGTAACGAGCACTGTTCTCACATATGGGGTGGAGATTATTATAGTAGTTGTGTTTTGATTCTGTTCAGCGCAGAGCTGTTAAACTGATTGGCAACTCAACTCTTACTACTGAGCTTGATTCTATGTAGCACATAAGAAATGTTGCTGATCTGAAAAATTTCTACAAGTATATTATGGATGAACGAGCTTCCGCAGGGATAAAATCAATTTTACCTGAACCACGAAACCTATCGCGTTACATCAGAGCAACTGTTGTGGCCCATCCATTTACGGTTCAAATAAAAAAGTGAAGAACTGTCGCCTTTTAACGTGATTTTTTCAACAGAGTGTCTCACCTCTGGGATGACTTACTTTTTTGAGTATTCCCCGATAGCTTTAATCCTCAAAATTTTAAAGTTAACGTTAAAAAAATTTCTTAAAGAAACTTAATTTATTTAAACATAATCCTAATCCCCAGTTGGCATGGTACCTTCAGATATTCAGAGACGTTAATTCATAATTGATTAGAATTAATACTAAACATGCCTAACTGTGAATAATAAAAAAACCGTTCAACGGTTAAAGATGATTCTGGCAAAATGTTGGAAGTACAACATCAGCATTCGCCAGCTCTACATTGATTTCAAGCAAGGATATGGTAGTATCATCCGCGACAACCTTTGATCCGCACTAATATGGCCGGGTATTCCAGAGAAACTGGTTTCTCTGTGTAAACTCACAACATCGGGATGAAATTGTAGGATCATGAAATGAAATTGTAGGATCATGAAATGAAATTGTACATCTAGGAACATACCTCTCGGAAATCTGGATACTGACGACTATAAAGCGGAACGCGTGGAAAACTAAAATACCTCGGGTCTGTAATTAGAATTACATCGTCAAATGAGATGCAGGCAGATATCAAAGCCCGTGTCTCTGCCGAATACTCTAAATTGTTGTGATCAAAACATCTTTCACGGTCATATTAGTTCGACCTGTATTTACTTTCGGAAGTGAAAGCTGGACACTGACTTCCTCCGACTGTAGAATTCTATCAACAATCGAGAGGCAGGTCATGCGAACAGTTTATGGTATATGTAAAGATGGTGAAAATCAGTATAGAATCCGAATGAATCACGACATCAGACAGCTCCTTGGAGGCTGCGATGTAATCGGATTCAATAAATCCATCCGGATTAGATGGTTTGGTCATGTAGAAAGTGCTACATTAGATGAAATGATAAAAAAGCGTCCCAAAAACAACCAGTTCGTGTTCGTCGGAGAGGTAGACCCAGACAACGCTGGCGTGATGACATCACCCAAGACGTTCGTGATATAGGATGTCGAAACTGAGATCACCCAGTCATGGAGCGAGATGAATGGAAGCTGATTGCACAGACGTCAAAATCCCTTCATGGGATGTAAATGCCAGAGAGTAACCGGTTTTTGGAATTCCTTGACGAAAATTATTTTAGCAAGGTATTTTATTCAAGTAAGTAAAGATTTGTTTTTCGACCAATTTTCAACATTCCTACAATTGAAGCCGCTCTATCCGAATTCCGAGGTATTGTTTTATGTGGACCGCGGTATTGCTTTATTCTCACATTTATTTTGAAGTTTAAATTCACGAAAATATGATTAACAATGCAACTTTCCACTGATCAAAGTTTTAATATGAATAGAGCGAACTTAAAAAATATTTATCGACAAAATTGCTTCCCGTCCACAGTATGAGCCACAAAGAACAATACCTACATATCGATGCTATTTTTAATCAAGGAAACAGCGTATCCTTCAGCAGCAGTTACTGACGTTTTGTTTTTGATAATAGGCGGGGGATTTTTATCTGCAAAACGGCCTTCAATTTATCAATATAGACAACAGTTAAAGAATCAATATTGATGATTTGGAGTTGTGTAAAATTAAACAAATCAATACAAATTTACTGACCGAATTTATTTTAAATGTTATATATAGACAAATCCTGTTTTTTAGATAAGCAATGCAACAGAAAAAAACTAAAACCATTCACAAATGGGTTTTTAATTCAACATCCATAGATATTTTGGTTCATTTTACTTTTCAATCATCCACCATTAGATTTGTTTTTGTCAAACCATTTATTATAAAAATATTTATATATAATAATGTTTTTTATAAGATTTATTGATGGTATCTAATGATAATTAATAGTAATAAATCAACTTACACATATTTTCGTTTTTTTTTTCACTTTACTTTATTAATTTTCTCGTCTGTGTTACACATAAGAGAAAATAAATATTAAAATAGGGCATTCATTTAATTGAATCTAACTAGATGAATACTCTTTGAAATATTGTATATAGAACACAAATGTTTTTCACTTATAAATGTTTTTATTAAAATAATAATAAAAGCAATAAAATTTCGAAATATTTACTTTTTAGAAAAATGACAATTGACAGACGAACTGACAGAAAATAATGTAGTCAACCATTTGCAACATTTACACATTCAATTATAGATTTTTTCGTTGTGTGAACGATTTAAATTTACACCATAATTCTAGAGCTGTCAAACACAAATAATTGTTATAAATTTAAATATTTATATATATATGTTGAATTATTATTATAATAAATTAAAGTTTTTCTTAAACTTTGTTTTAAACTAAAAAATAAACTTCATATCTAAAGAAACTATAATTTAAAATTATGTAGTTCAACATGTTTTTGAAATATAATACAAAATTGAACGAAAAAAAACGGATTTCATTTTTCGTTGTGTTAAACCGCTTTTTAGTTGTTTTTTTTAAATTTATTTATTCATCATAAAATGGTTACAAAGGAGGCCAGTGGCCACTTCAACTAGGTAATAAATTAAAAAAATTTAACTAATTATAAGCCTTAGAAAAAATGAAGGACGCCACTTTTTAGGAATATGATTGATTAAAAAAACACAACGAAAGTATTTAACGTTATTTCACCTCTGTACTGAAATAGTGTAAGGTCATTTGAAATTACAATGTAACTGTTGATAGGGTACTAGTATGTGAGTTATTTGATAAGAACGCAAGGATAAAGCCGTGCATTCACATACAACAGAAACCGAAACTGAATTTCATACAAATTTGACAGCAACTGTAACAAAAACCGAATTTAGAAACTGAAACTTCGTGTTTTGTCTGATACAGAAACAATTAAAATTTAATTGTTTCTGTTCCAGAAACTGTCACATAATATTAATTATTTTAAATAGTTTTCAGTTGTATGTGAATGCCCGGCTTAAGTAAACCAACTTCTATCAGGGGAATTCGTAAAACAAGTTGTCAAAAAATTACCCATACTGATAAATTTTTAATGCCAATATTTAGTTAAATTAATAACGAATATTTCATTGAATAAGTATTTGAGCAGTTGATACCTCAAATCGTGCTAAATAGCATTTATTCTAACAAACAAAACAAAAAATAATTTTATAATTTTTATTGAAGCATAAATTATGCACATTATAATTATGAACATTAGTTTTATCTATATTTTCATATAATTGCAATTAATTAAGAGCAGTTGATGTTAAAACAGCAACTCCACGCTCATAAAAACTGTGTGGATCTTGTCCAGACGCAACTGCTAAATCAACCGTAAATAAAAGTTCGGTGCGAGTGGAGTTCAAATATACCGGCAATGTTAGTTTATTCGATCGAATGTCACCTCCCGCATGAACCCATCGCAACAGCGTTGATGGTAGATCCATCATTATGGTTGATGTTAAAAGTAATTGATTGTTTTTCACTTGAGCGCCTTGAAGTTTTAATCCAGTTACAGCAAATGAACTATCTTTTTGATCATTTTCACCTCCAGTACCATTTGCTTCAGTGATAGTTACATCTAATGCTAATTCTTCTAGAGACCAACTATTCGCTTGTGCAACACATTGACGGGTGGCTGTTATGTACGCCTCTGGGTTAAACAAACCACCTAACCATACTGGGAAACTTTGCAGTTCTTTTGCTCCAGCTTGAGAAACTAGAGCTGACACTTTTTGCAGTTGTTGAACTCTGGCGCTAAAATCTGTAATCCACTGAATCACAGTACAACCCACTGGTACAGTATAACAACGTTTCCACTCTTTAGGAATAATTCCTCTTACTAATTCCGATAACATTGACCTGTGATGATTCGTTTGTTTTTTTTCTCCATGACAAATTAATACAACATCCTGCAGATCACTAATGACAGCTTGAAGTAATTTAGAACAAGAAGCCACTTCTCGTTCAAAATAACGATATAAGGGATCTTTTATATTTTCGACGGTTCTTCGTAATGTAGCAAGATTTTTAGGTAGCAAGAGCAACCAAGCAGTAGCACTGTTCTGTAATGCTTTCATCCATGATGGTCTGCCATCTTCTTGGCGGGGTTGGTCAGTGTCCAATCCTTCGTCTGAATTATATGCCAATTCATCATCATCCTCTAGTTGTTGCATTTTTAAGAGTTTGCTGATCAAATACGTTCCTTGCGTTGTTAACAAAACTTTCTCAGCATTATTGGGTAACCCAAGCCATGACGGTGATTGACGATCTGCTAAACTTTCGATCCATTTAAGGAAATGATCTCGTCGCGTACCATCAGGCATTGTAATATGTCTTTGCCCGTTCGGACCGCCTGCAACACCATCGACGTTTGCCACTAGAGCGAAATCACCTTCGAAACTACGAGCTGTGAACAGTTTGGATAAAAATGAAGCGAGAAGTCGTTGATCAAAATCGTTATCAATTTTTCCTCCATAAATACTTTGTGAAAGCAATGTGACTATAGCATCCCATGGTACCTTCTCTGGGGGTAAGTTTGTCCGACCCATAGCGGTTGCATCAATCCATGTATCCAGTGTATCACACGCAACTCTCAAATCAGATTCATTAAATTCATATTTCTTTGCCCATCCCAGTGGAACATACCTTAATCGCTCTTGCACAATTGCATGGAACCATGCTAGTAAGAAATATAATCTAGCTCTTTCGCTCGGTTGTTTCATCATTCGTGCAGCAGGAACAGTTGAGAAAGTTCTTAGCAAATTAGCACGAATACCTGGTGGCGGTTCATAAACAAATATTCGTCCAGCACGAAGAAGATTAACGGGAACTCTAGGACTAATTTCCATTGTCAGGAACAAACGGAATCCAGAATGTGGTTGTAATGAATGCATTTTCTTTTCTAATTGAACCAACCATTGTGGTGCCAGATGTACATTCTTTAACAGGACCCATCGTCCAGTTTTACATGCCATATTGATTGCACGATCCGCTTGGTTGAAACCTTCAGCAGATCCAATTGCAATGCTTGATATTTGTTTATTCAATTCAGCTGCCAAATCATCAACTCGAGAGGAAGCATCAAATCCAGGCACAGAACACAACAACGCTGGTGTGTTTGAATTTAATTGTTTTTCCACAACTGCACTGAAATCTAGCTCTGCTTCGGCAAGTGGCATGAAATCATCACCTAATACAGTTGCAACCATTAAAGAAGCCGCTGCAATCACACGATCCGGTCTGAACGCTTGGATCAATAGCAATTGATGAACAGATGCTTGTACAGGAGTTAAACCTTTGGATTCATCCCATAAATGAGGAACACTTTGTTCTGGCGATCCTTGTTGTAGCCATGCACCAATTTCGGGCATCGATTTAACTTTTTCAAATAACTTTCTAAATATCGGTAATTTGTTTGCTAATCTGTTTACATTTTCGATCTGCTCCTGAGATAATCCATCTACAATTTCTTGATCGTTTATTAATCCTTCTTTATTTCGTAAAAAGAAGTGGAATTCTTGATCTAAGTTTGATTCGTTTGTTCCTTTAAGATGTATACGACACAATAATATCGCAAATGTTAAACGATCGCCATGTAACATGCCTCTTGCTACGCGATCATAACAAACCGAGAATAAGTCTTTTGTTATAATTGTTAACCTTGCTGAATAATCTGATACTCCTTCTAGTTTAGTGTTATTTAATAGAACGGTTGAGAAAATATCTAAAAACATTTTAAGCGAGTATTGATATAAGAAATGAACTTGATTAAGAGAATCCATAGTGAAGTAGATGTTACTACATGCTTGGGAAAGTGGCATGTATTGTTGGGAAACTGTTTCGATTTCAGCAATAACTTTATCTGTTTCTTCAACCTTTTGACCAATATCGGCAGCTTCTTTTTTTAATGTTTCCAATGTTGTGATAACAGAATCGTCATCCAATATTTTGCCCTTTGCATCGTTTAGTGCTTGTAACAAACTCTTTTCCAGTTGTCGCAATCTTAAATGAAATTCTCCCTGAAGTTTTAATAAATCAGACCGTTTTTCATCAATATCCGACGTTCAGATTTAAGAACTTGATTTAAACATTGACTTTGTAGTGAACTTCTGGTGACAGTAAAGTTAACAAATGTAACTCGAGAACAAATATCTGGTGGGAATTCAACAGTTGGATCACGTGTTGATAGAAATATAACAAATGCAGGTGATAAATCTATGTCCTGATCTCCAAGTGTTATCAATACTCTTCCTCCTGTGCGACGTAATTCACGATTAAGTACCGGATTTAATATTGGATCGTAATTTTCTACATCTTGAACTAAAAGCGGATTACCAAATCGCAGCGCAGACTCTAGGTTCTTTCTAAATGAATCATCCAAAAAGCTGGTTTTGGTTATTTTTCTATCCTTAAATTCGTTCATTATGAATTCCGTTGCTTGGCCGGATGGATCAATGATCAGCGGATAACGATTAAAACGTTTAAGCATGATTGCATTTTCCGTACATAAATCATCAGATGGAAGTGCATTTGCTTGCCAACGTAATCGTTCATCTGGATTTGATAAATATTCTGTTCTTGCTATATCCCCTCGATATTGTATAGTAGCAGCTTGAAGATGTTGACACCATGTTGAAAATAAATTATTACGATAATGTTGATCGAAATAACCTCCATATGAGATAAACGCTGCTGATAGTAGGACATCACCAATAATTGTTGACATTTGCGATTTAAATGTTTCACTCGTTGCCTCCCATCTCTCTCTTTCAATATTTAAACTTTTCAATAGAGCAATGGAACGGTCTACTTTTGCTTGAACATTTTCAAGATCAGCTTTAATAGCTTGTGCTTGTGAAATTAATTGAGCATATTCCTCTTTGTACGAAGCAATACTTTGCTCTAGTTGACTGATTAAATCTTTTATATCTTGAGCATGTTTTATATTTGTGTCAGCTTGACTTTCAAGTGATTTAAGTTCATCGCGTAATGGTTCCACTCGTTTTAACATGTCAGCGTATTCTATCTAAAAAAAAAATGATTTTATTCAAAAAATTTATAAATTCAATTTCATTAAACTTACCTGGGCAATTGCCCATTTTACCATAGGACCACAAGCCATACTTGCACGATTTACTTTCTCAAAGTTATAATCTGGGTTGCTTAAGTACCGAGTACGCATCTTTTCTCTAACATCGTCGCTTTAATATTTTTGAAATAAAAGATTATTCATATTTTGTTCATAGTTTAAAACTTTATAAAGAAAATAAATGTTTGCAAAATAGGTTTGACATCAAATGAAATTCTCATCTTATGTATGCCGCTTCTCATAAGAAATGGTAATGGTTCTGTAATATTAATATCCTTGAGCTATAACTCGCACTTTATTATATGCTAGGATTTATTGTTTCGCTATCCATTCTTTAAAATATTAAAAAAAATTTAGTCCAAATAACAAAAGACGTTCATCAACACCTCAGAACGCATGTTGTTCTCCAATCTAGGTCTTAAAAGGTATCTTGTGTTGTTGTCAGGGCTGAAGAGTCGGTGCCAAAATTAAGCGACTCCGACTCCTAGTTTTAAAATTTTAAATCCGACTCCGGTTTATATAGAAAATATTCAAAATTCACTTCGGAACAATAAATTCTACAAAACGTAATAAAGCACCTGGTAGCCACTATCTACTACGATATAACATATCCGAAATGATTGTACAGGGTGTGAAACTCTATCTTCAAGATTGTTTCAACTTGTTTAAATGATCTGTATAGGACTGAAACTATGCCACAGAACTGGAATTCAGCTACGCTGATACCATTTTACAAAAATGATAAAAGCCACTTTTTTGTAATCCTTAATAATTTTTTGCCATGCCATCTCATGATCATATGGAAAGTTAGTGTGATTTGTGAAATTAAAGATTCATCTTTGCTATGAGTATTTCATATCACAAAAATAATCCAATTTTTATAAATTCTAATACTTTGTTGTCTAACACATCTACACAAACAAATCTTATTTTAATGAAACTGATGAAACTCCGTCCCGCTCATAGTAATATCGGGACACGAGATATTCAACTACAAAAATGGTCTGTTTCGTTCAAAACGGGACGGTTGCAAGATCCGTTTTCTAGCCAAAATCAATCCTTTTGCTGCACAACTGTTTTGAGTATTTCAGTGTGATATCAGGAAAGACTGAGGTACCACCGAAGTATTTTATTTGATAAGGATGATTTTGGAAAATGTCTAGAGTTCAACATACCTCTCCACTATATTGTTATCCTTGGCAGAAGTGAATCTTTAAAAAGTGAGACTTCAAGTCACTTCAGACGGGCGATAGACAATTTGGTTCGCAAAAAAATTATGATAAAATCAAACATATGATTTTTTTCAAGAGCGGTTGAGGAAAAAGATTTGATGTGCGGCGAAACAGGAATCAAGGGAGTTGAATCCTTTTAATATTTGTAATCAAAACTTGATTGGCAACAACGGCTCGATTAAACCTCTTCTTAAATCATCGTATGCGTCAACTCACACCAAACTCAAGATATACAAGACATTAGTTAAGCAAGTGATTACATATAGGCTTAGACGTAAAGCCGGTTTAGAGTCTGGAATAATTCAAAAATTACCGTCAGTTTACTAGAGTGAGCGACCGCGAGGTAGACCATGACTACAAACACTGAGGCAATGAATAGTAAAATAGTAGTTTAATCAATGAGTGAATAATGAAGTAGTTTATTCTCAAGCAAAAGTTTAAAATTCGAGCGAGGCACGAGCGAGAATTTTAATTTGCGAGAGAATAAAATTCATTATTCACGAATCGATTACAATACTTTATTCTCTGACAAAGATTTTATTATAAAAAAGAATTGTGTATTATAAAAAATAAAAACATTTTCTTCAATTAAAACAATAAATCTTTATTGTTTTAATTGATAAATCAAATTTCTTAATAAAAAAACCCTGATGATAAAAAACGCCCTTCTCATACAATCAACCAAGTTCAACTAAACGAAATAAGAGAATTACTCAAAATTTGATTTTTGAACAAAACTTATCAAAGCAAATGTGATTCTAATTTGAAAATAATTTTAATGAAATCAAAATAATTTGACCAATTGGAATCATACCAATTGAATAAAAGTTTCATTAGGCAATAGGTTAAGTTCATTAGGCTATAGGTTAAAAAACAATACAATAATACATACTATTATTATCGAAAAAACATACAAATAAAGCTGATATAATTAAATGGAAGAGAATAAAAATAATTTATGATTCTGCTTTATACGTAGACAAAAACTATACAGTTTAAAATAAAAACAAAAATAACAGAATATAATTTTCCAATAGGAGTCGGAGTCGACAAATTTGATTATTTTTCCGACTCCGACTCCAGTTACTAGAAAATGTGTCCCGACTCCGACTCCGCAGCCCTGGTTGTTGTGACACATATTGTAATTCCTATAATACCACTTTTAAATTTAAAAAAATGGCAATTCTTACATGCACTCTGAGTAGATCGAACAACCATTAAATGCGATCGATGTGACAAAAACGTAAATTTAAATCAAGACTAAGCAAATTGGCTTTCTCGATAAACATTTCTCAGAAATTATTTGTAATGTTTATATGAAAATAACAACGTCAGAAACACAAATAATTTTGTCAAGTTTTGTTTTTCATATAAACTTAGAAAATAATTTCATTTTAAGCAGCCAAGTAGGTCGAATTTCGGAGATCCAGGTCAAAGTTTCGGTGGATCCAGGTCATTAAAACAATTATAGCAATCAACACTTAGATTTACTAATCAAAGGTCTTATTGTTGATCAATTGTAAAAAGCACTTTATAGGCTGATCATCTATATCAGAAATTCATAATCGAATAAATTAAGTTTTCCAGTGAAACAAAAAGGAAATTGATTAAATTGTTAAAATGAATTTAGGTGAGGGACACTTGATGAGTATTTTGACTCTGGTGACTGATGTGAATTTTTAAAACTAAGTAAAAGTGATATTGATGAATATCGATGTTGATATTGATGAATATCGATGATATCATACAGTAATGATATCATCGATATTCATCAATATCAACATCACGCAAAATGCGAATCAGTACAGCCAATGAAGACAAAACAAACATCATTTTTGACACGAAACAAATTCAATTTGCCGAAGGAGCGATTTTTAATACAACGGATTAAGAAAAACTCAAACAAATTAAGAACGTACATATTTAAAAAAAAAAAAAAAGCAAAAAATCAATCAAACAAGAGCCATTTCGAAATTATTAAAAAAGTATTTGACAGTCAAAGTGGTAAAGAAGTAGAAGGTAGTCATCAAGTGTAAAAACATAGTTTTTGCATTTGTCCTTCTACAAAATTGATCAATAGAAACAAGAGAAATAAAATTGATTTCAAATCAACTGTCTATTTTGCAAAGATTCATATTTCAAAATAAAAATAAATGTGTTAGTAAAAGCAATATTTGAAGCAAAAGCATGCAATTTAAAGTGCAATATAATTATTTAGTCAAACTTTATTAATCTTGTAAAAGTTCGACCACATAATTATCAAATTATTAATTGTGTATTTTTAGTTAATAAGCATTTGGATTTCAACGTAAATAACAACATAACTTTTAAAATAACATTTTTCATAGATGTTTAAAAAATCTTATAAACTATATTTTTTTCAAACCTGACCAAAAAACCAAAACGAATTTCACATTTTGTTGATTATTTTTGCCGGAAAATATATGAACTCAACGATAAAATGATCTTTTATTTTTACGAATCGAAGATTGTGAAATATCGTGTTTTAATAATTTTAGTACAAAAAAGTAATTAAAGTAGTAAAATTATTTGTAAGTTTTTCTGTTATAAATTAAAATTCGATCGTTTATATCACAGTTAAGCAGTCAATTGTTTACTTATAAGATAATCTAAAAGCAGCATTTACAGCAGTTTATTCAAATTCCTAATTGAGTGCATATGGTCTACTAATGATGAAACTAGTCATTTTCTATTGAAGATATTATTCTAACACCTAACTTTTAAAAATTTAAAACCTCAAATGAGTTCATATTTTTTCACAACAATTGAAACAATCATCAAAAGTTTACGTTAACACATGCTTACGTTATATCTTCAGTACTGAAGTTAGACACAATGGAATTTATAAAATTTTCTCTCATTATAACAGCACGAATCGATTTCCAATCCGATGCATTTTCACCAAGTAATAAACATATAGATTCTAAAGCCAGTTTGACGACAGCTGGTGGATTCGCCATTGAACGAACTTCGACCAAATGTTGTTTTTTGATTGATTTCACAGCTATAAAAATACATTAAAATTTTGAAAAATTTTAAGAGTTAGAAACGTTAAAAGAAAATGATACTAGTGTATGAGAGAACAACGAATTTTTTGATTGTTTTCTCGGTAATCTATTAGTAGACAACATATTTTAATTGTTATTACAATTTGAAATGTGCTAGCATAGCAGACGTAAAATTTGAATTTATAATTAATTATGGTTTGTTAAAAATTAACATTTATTCCATATTTTTGGACATTTTCTGAACATATGCTAAGAAAACTATTTTTATCATAGATATCAATCTTTAAATTCATACAAAATCCGTTCCGTTTATTTTCAATCGCTTCGTTTTGAAAAACAGAATATTTTATATATTTATAATTACATGTTGAAAGCAAACAATGAGGCCTATTCAGTAAAATCTTCTATCGAAAGTTTATGTTATTCTTTTATTTTTTGTATGAAATTTTATAACGGGAAAATAAAATTTCATACAAAAAATAAAAGAACAGCAGAAATTTTCGATAGAAGATTTTACTGAATAGGCCCCAATATTTGAGATTGTCGTCTGTCGTAAAAAGTTAAGTTTGTATTTAAAATGATTGATTATTAAGTTTGTATTTATTAAGTGTCCGTTTCGTTTTTCTCTCTTGGTGCATTATATTTCAATTTCAATGTTTCCTATAAACTGAAAGTTCAAATGAAACGTAGAGAACGGAACAGATGTCTTTATGAAATTAATCCAAAATCCTCAATTCTATTTTCTTAGCAATAATCAAATAATGTCTAGGATAAAGTTATTATAATTATTTTAGTTTTAAAAACAATAATGTTAGATGCATTTATAACATAAATATAATTAAACCCTACGTGATGGATGATGTATCGTAATTTACAATTGATGGTATAAAACTATCTTTAACCAAAACTTGACGTATTGATTTCCAATCACTAGCCTCCTTTTCATTGATCATCAGGCAAACAGATTCTAGAGCTAACTTAACAACAGCTGGTGGATTAGCCATTGATCTAACTTCACTCAAGTGTTTCTTTTTTATTTCACTTACAGCTTTATATTTACGATATAAATATTAAAAATCAAAACGTTTATGAAACCATTTAAATGAACATATACATTACCTTGTTGTGCATCAATAACCGCAGGTTCGACTTGAGCTAAATCAGCCATTACATCTTTACGTTTCTCTTCAATTTTAATTGTTTGCAAAGCAAGTTGTGATTGAATTTCTTGAGATTGTATTTTCTTTTTCTCGGCTTCTTGTTGATCTTTAAACATCTGTTTAAGCTTAGCATTAGCTGCTTCATTTTTAGCCTGAAGCTCCTGTGATTTTACCGCCAACGATTTTTGCATTTCTTCAACTTGTTCAACGGTTTCAGCAATTTTATTTAAACCAACATTTAAATGAAGTTGTTGTTCTTCTAGATCACTACGTTTTTCGGAATATAATTTAACAAAATGATGAATAAAATCTAAATAATGACGAGGTGTGATTGCCATTGTTCGACTACCACGTTTGGCCAGACGAGCATTCGCTTTATGAAGAGTTTGATGTACATAAACACAAGCATTGATAACAGCATCACGATGAGTTGGGTTACTTGGAATTAATGAACAAGCCGATGGGAAGAAATCTGGTGCATGCCAAAAGGGTTTTTCTAAATCCATTCGTAGAGTAAATTCTTTTCCAACTTGGAAGAATGCTCCTTCGGACCAATCACCAAACCAATTTAAGACACAACGATTAAACAGAGCAGGAGATGTGGCGGCTCGATCTTTTAGCCCATCAGTGGATGGATTCATTGTAAAAACAACATGAAGATTCTTCATAACTTGTTGTGTAAACCATTTATACAGCTCATCATGAGAATCAAGCATCAATCCTTCTCTTTGTGCTCCTTCTTTACATTGAGTCATAAGTGTTGTATATTCATCCCCTTCAAACAACCCGGGTACTTCTCCGTTCGCTAAAAGTGTGTTCATTCGTTCGAGGAAACCAGAATCTAAAACATTTGATTCATCCAAAATAAATGCAATTTTTTCATCTCTACAACCAGATCGTCTTAAAACTGAACGCAAATCTTCATCAAAATCTTCACTCGTATATTTATTATGCACCTTTATCTGGAAAATCGATAAACCATTCATCCAAGCAACAAACCGTGAAAGGGTTGTTTTTCCTGCACCGGATACTCCAATCAACAATAAATGACCTTGTGGTTGACGGAAAATACGATCAATTCGAAGAACATGTTCAAGAACTTCGTCAAACAAGACAAGAGGAACATCAAGTTCTTCTTCATAAAATACCTTCAGTCTGGCTTTAACATAATCTCGAAGTTCGTCACGATTGACCGGCATATAATCTTTAGATAACCAATTGCTGTATAAAATGGGTCTGCTTAATGACTTTTCTCGATCAGCACTGGGGAAATGTTTTGTTGCTACGATATCTATATTTTCATTCGTCCAACGACGTTCTACATCATCAACTAAACGATCTTGGAACAATCTTAGAGCTTCATGCGCCCACAAACGTACTAATCCTTCGACAGGAAGATTATCAAGTGGTCGAATTGCTTCACATATTCCACGAACCCAACGTGTCATTTCACGAGGTGAATATACATAATGTGGTTGCATATCCTGGGTGAATCGATCTTGAGACGATAAATAGAACTCAACCATTGCGTTCGTTAATGGTTCGGCATAACCACGCAGTGATGGCATTAATCTTAACATCGCTCTACTAAACGTACCATAAATTTGTTTAAGTGATGTTTCACCAGGATAGTCAACGTAAATAATTGGAACATGACGCAAGAAGCGATGAGAAAGAGGTTTTCTTCCTGGATCTGTAGGTGGATTACATGCTCCAACAAATTGAATCCTTTCTAATTGAACCCAAGATTGATCACTGGTACGATAGAATCCTTCATGCTCAACCAATTGCCTTAAAAATGATATAACTCTTTGTGTTCCATACGAATCCATATCAGGTAAATTAATTTCATCACAAAATAAGACAAGCCATTTGCCAAGTTGAATCGGAGCCAATATCACACCATTGGGTGTTTTACGATATTCACAATAATGGTCAAATGTTTTCAATAAAAGTTCAGGTGTTGTAGCGGACGAAAAATTCAATCCCACAACTTCCATATCAGGCAGTGCTCGTAAAGCTGAGAATAATGTCATAGTTTTACCTGAACCTGGCGGACCACAAAGTACTAATGGCTTATGCTCTGCAAGCCATGTGTACAATAAGCTTTCATGTCTAACTGTATCTAAAGTTGGAACAACAACATCCGGTGCAGCTACCTTATGTGTTTCTACTTCAATAACAGGAACCTTATTAGACCAAGGAACCCAATCTCCATTGATATTTACTTCATAATCAATGATTGGTGATCCACTGTTAGGAGGTAGATTGATTGTTGTAACCGACCGTACAAATTCCCCTAAATCAGATCGTACTTTTAACTTAGCGTCCCCAGCAAAAGACCATAATAATGCATATACTAAGCTTTTTGGAATATATTGTTCCAACTGATCTGGAGATATAGGAAAATCGGGATGTTGAGAATTGAAATTAAACACATTCCTTGCTGATTGATTTAACATTGAAAATAATGAGCTCAATGCACGTAATCGAGTGAAATCCATGATGTGTTCTTGAGTCATTGCATATTCCAGAGCCTTCACAACTAAGCCACCGGCAGAAAAGAATGGCTGTAACAATGCAGCAATTTCTCTTTGTGTTTGTAGGACAGGGGAAACCTCGTCTTCTTTATCTTTACCAGAACCACCTAAATTATCTTCTTCCACATCTTCCAATGGAATATTTCGCAAACGTGATAAATAATTTTCAAAAATCATTTCAGTTGACAAAACGTCTTCAGAGAACCAAACCATACCACAACGAGATACTGTCGCCAATGTTGCATATTTCAAATCTTGTACTTCAAACATAATTCTAACATTAGGTGGCAAAGAAAGACGTTCACCATTTGGTAATGTTAATAATTTGTTATCATCCAAAACAGAGTTCAAGTTTTCAACCCATTCCGGATCTACATCACCGTCAAAAATGATCCATTGTCTTTTGTTAATTTCACCACGAACATTGTCAATTATTTTCCGAAGAACATGAGTAAAAAGACCGTCCGTCCATTCTCGAGTATTAGGATCTAAAACTCCATATAATGCTTCCTTTGAAATGGCTTTTGGATCTATTACATGCGCTACTCCTTCCACACCTTCAAATCGTTCTAGAGCTTTTAATAAAATTTTCCATGCTGTTGATTTTCCTGAACCAGATGGACCAACCATCATGAGACCATGATTTAAATTTGATATTTGATAAAGTTGAAGAACCTACAAATATTTTTAATTAGATTAAGACATAATTCAAGAATATTTTTTAGTGTTGGCATAACGTTTTGCACTTCATCAAAATTCCCGAAAGCCCACTCTATTACGTCACGATAAAAAAAAATTCATGGAACAGCAAATAACCCAAAACAGAAAGAGATATCGATAAGATAAAGATAAAACTAACATCGAAAGTGATAAGAAACAAAACCTCACAAACATAATGTTAAAAAAATGGAGGGGCTGAAATCTCAAGGCTCTGAGATATCAAGACTTCGGTCTGGGTTAAGGATTTTGATATAGTTTTCGGCATGAAACTTTTATGAGAGCATGGTTTTTAGTTTTGGGCAGCGATGTATATCAAACATAAAACTCTTTGTTAAAGTACATATATTTTTTTGTCTCTGTTTAGAAATTTATTACAAAATTAACACGAAACATCAATACGTTGCCGTAAAATTATTACAGACCATAAATTAACATAATTTAGTGAAAAGATGATACAATCAGCAAACTACTCAAAAACCTCTCCATTTAGCGTTTCGAGAAAATATTACAAAATCACAAATTTATATTTCTTTCAAAATTCCAAAAATATTGTAAAAATTAAATACAATCAAACTTTTTTAAAAATTCTAAAAATATTCCAAAAATTTTTACAAAATCAAACATTAAAACTTTTTTCAAAAATTCTAAAACTATTGCAAAAAAATTATAACAAAATCAAAAATTGAAACTTTTTTCAAAATTCCAAAAATATTCCAAAAATTAGAATGAAATCAATTTTTTTTTAAATATTTGATTTTTCTTTGACTTTTTCTAAATTCTAATAATATTCCAAAAATTCTTAAAAATCCAAACTTTTTCCAAAATTCTAAAAATATTGGAAAAATTATAACAATATCAAAAATTGAAACTTTTTTCAAAATTCCAAAAATTATATTAGAATCAAAAATTTAAAATTTTTCAAAATTCTAAAAATATTCCAAAAATTATAACAAAATCAAAAATTAAAACTTTTTCCAAAATTCTAAAAATATTGCAAAAATTATTACAAAATCAAATATTCAAACTTTTTTCAAAATTGCAAAAGTATTTCAAAAACTATAACAGATTCAAAAATTTCCATGTCCAATTTCATGTTCAATTACGTTTACGTCATACAAACAGCTAAATTTATTTTTCCAAAAAATTGACTAAAAAATAAATGAAATGATTTTTTGACACACTTGACATTATTTTTTTGACAAACTTATAATGCCATAATTCTCTATAATAATAATAAAATTTACAATACAAATTTGTCATACAAATAATTAATTTTAATTTTTTTCCAAAAAAGTGGGTAAAAAAATAAATAAAAATCTTTCTTTTGACACACTTGACAACATTTTTTGACAAACTTCTAATGCAATAATCTAGTTTTTGATCTCGTATACCGATCCCTACCATCAAGATTTCTCTTGATAGTAGGGAATTCAATGTTCCTACTCGTAATCACTTAAAATGAACGTTTTTTAAGCCAAAAATATGAAAATTTGCTATTTTTGACACACTTAATGATTTTTTTGACGCACTTCCGGTACAGTTATCGAACACAGCGTCCTTTCAGACCTGTCTTTGAGTATACCTATTTTTAGAGAAAAAAAATTTTTGAAATTCCTCCAGCGGTTTTCTAGATTTTGAAGGTAATGACGGACGGCCGGCCGGCAGACAGACATACATTTTTTTTGCTTTTTTAGAATCAGTAGGTCCTAAAACGTCGAGAAATGCCAAAAAAGTGGGGGTAGGAATTTCACTTTTGGCTCATGAATGTAATACTTGGTCTTTCAGATCGAAGTAAAATTGAACATTACTTCGGTTTTGAAAAAACCAAAGTATTGAATTCAGGAGCCAAAAGTGAAATTCTTACCCCCACTATTTTTGGTATTTCTTGACGTTTTAGGACCTACTGATTCTAAAAAGCAAAAAAAAATGTATGTCTGTCTGCCGGCCGGCCGTCCTCCATTACTGACGAAATCTAGAAAATCGCTGGACGGATTTCAAAAATTTGTTTTTCTAAAACTATGTCAAAAGTGAAATTCTTACCCCCACTATTTTTGGCATTTCTTGACGTTTTAGGACCTACTGATTCTAAAAAAGCAAAAAAAAATGGTTGTCTGTCTGCCGGCCGGCCGTCCGTCATTACCGACGAAATCTGGAAAATCGCTGGACAGAATTCAAAAATTTGTTTTTCTAAAACTATGTATACTCTATGGACAGGTCCGAAAGGACGATGTGTTCTATAACTGTACCGGAAGTGTGTCAAAAAGATCGTCAAGTGTGTCAAAACAAGGATATATTCATATTTTTTGATTAAAAAACGTTCATTTTAAGTGTTTACGAATAGAAACATTGAATTTGAAGAAATCTTGGTGGTCGGAATTGGTATGTGAGACCAAAAACTAGATTATTGCATTATAAGTTTGTCTAAAAAGTGTTGTCAAGTGTGTCAAAAGAAAGATTTTTATTTATTATTTTACCCAATTTTTTGGAAAATAACAAATAAGATTAATTATTTATATAGCATGAAATTTTATTATTATTATTGAGAATTATGGCATTATAAGTCAAAAGAAAGATTTTACTTCGGTTTATTTATTTTTTTTACCCAATTTTTTGGAAAAAATAAAATTGATTATTTGTATGACATGAAATTTTACTATTATTATAGGAATTATGGCATTATAAGTTTGTCAAAAAAAATGTCAAGTGTGTCAAAAGAATGATTTTCATTTCTTTTTTTGAAAAATAATAAAATGAGTTATTTGTATGAAATGAAATGTGATGAACATGATATTATTATTATTGAGAATTTTATTGCGTTATAAGTTTCTGAAAAAAATATTTTCAAGTACGTCAAAAAAATGATTTCATTTATTTCTTTAGCTAATTTTTTGGGAAAAAAAAATTCAGCTGTTTGTATGACGTAAATGTGACATGGAAATTTTTGAATTTGTTATAGTTTTTGAAATATATTTGGAATTTTGAAAAAAGTTTGTATTTTTGATTTTGTTATAATTTTTGCAATATTTTTAGAATTTTAGAAAAAGTTTTAATTTTTGATTTTGTTATAATTTTTGCAATATTTTTAGAATTTTGAAAAAAAAATAGAATTTTTGAATTTTATATATATGTATATATTTTTAGAATTTTGAAAAAAGTTTCGATTTTTGATTTTTAAGAATTTTGGAATATTTGTTGGATTTTGAAAAATTTAAAATTTTTGATTTTAATATAATTTTTGGAATTTTGAAAGATGTTTCAATTTTTGATATTGTTATAATTTTTGCAATATTTTTAGAATTTTGCAAAAAGTTTGTATTTTTGAATTTGTAAGAATTTTTGGAATATTATTAGAATTTAGAAAAAGTTTAAATATTTGATTTTATTCTAATTTTTGGCATTTTGAAAAAAGTTTCAATTTTTGATTTTGTTATAATTTTTGCAATATTTTCAGAATTTTGAAAAAAGTATCAATTTTTGAATTTTTAAGAATTTTTGGAATATTATTAGAATTTAGAAAATGTTTAAATATTCGATTTTGTAATAATTTTTGGAATATTTTTGGAATTTGAAAAAAGTTTGATTGTATTTAATTTTTACAATATTATTGGAATTTTCAAAGAAATATGAATTTGTAATTTTGTAATATTTTCTCGAAACGCTAAATGGAGAGGTTTTATAGTAGTTTGCTGATTGTATCATCTTTTCACTAAATTATGTTAATTTATGATCTGTTATGATTTTCCGGGAACGTATTGATGTTTCGTGTTAGTTTTGTAATAAATTTCTAATGAGAGATAATAAAATACATGCACTTTAACAAAGAGTTATGTTTGATATACATCGCTACCCAAAACTAAAAACAATGTCCTCATAAAAGTTTTATGCCGAAAACTATATGAAAATCCTTAACCAAAACCGAAGTCTTGATATCTCAGAGCTTGAGATTTCAACCCCTCCCCTCCATATTTTTTATTTATGTTTGTGGAAATTAGTAATAATTTGTATATTGTAAATGTTCCAAAGTAAAAAAATTGAAATTTGTTTAGCTAAATGTATAATTAAAGGTTTCAAATTATCCAAAAAGAATGAAAACTATTGTTAATTGTAAGTTTATTTTGTAATTAGAGCGTAAAGTTTATTGCAGAGTTGTAAGAGACCATAAAAATTTCGCATTATTACTTTTGCACTTTATGATAACATCGATAATTTTGAAGTTCTTTGGATTGAAATTTAAGCTTACTTTTGATACCCATGTCTCTCCAAATCCCTTTTCGACAGCATGTTAAATAATTTAATTAAAATCGTAATTTAATTAGAAACGAAAAATGTACTCACTTTTTCCATCCATGCTCCACCTTGTTCGTCTCCTTCGCCACAGACCAAATACTCCTCGGCACATACTTTTCTGATTTCATCCTTCAGTCCCTTCATTTCAGCTCTAGTATATCCAACATTGGGGAAAACATCACTTAACAAAGAAAATAATAACGGAATATCTTCTGCAACAAGTTTTGGTACCATGGTTTCGCAAACAGATTGAATCAATATTTCTTGTTCTGGTAAATTTTCAGCGATTGAAGCTTCATCAATATTTTCATCGCCGCGAAGTTTCATATTTTCTTTTATTTTCATAATTCGATCACGTTTAACGTTACCCGCAGAAACGAGTACAGATTTTAATGCTCGTAGCCCGAAATCATAATGAGATTGGTTTGAAAGTTGCTCATCGCATAGTTTAAAGAATGGTACAATTTTACATGCTAGTTTTTCCGCTGTTCTAAAACCTTGACTGAATAACATTACCTCTGCGATCAATTGACGGTCTGGTGTAGTCATAGCTAATGATCGGAATAATTTTTTTAAGTTATCCGGTAAATTGGATCTACCTGCATATCCAGGATTCATTGTTATGAAGATAGCCATATCTGTTGACACACGAACTTGTTTTCCTACTAACTCCACACAAAGTGTTTGAACTTCTTTGTTAGAATCTTGCTGAGATTTAAGTGCTTCTTGAATCGTTTGAATTTGTTGTGAGCAGGCGGAAAGCATACGTTCCTCCAGTCGGTTAAATTCATCGAAACATCCCCAAGCTCCGACTTGGCACAACCCAACGAAAATACGTCCCATTGCTTGGAAATCAAATGTTTCATCGCAGTTGAATACTAGGACAAATCTTCCTAATTGATGACCGAGTGCTTTCACAGATTCAGTTTTGCCAGTACCAGCTGGACCGAATGGAGATCCACCAAGTCGTGCTTCCAACGCTTGTGTCATTGTTAAATAACATCTATCAGTAAGTGGAGTCTGCACCAACCTATCTTGTACACCAAGATATTCAAAGCCGTAATAGAATCGAGCATTTGCCATATGAATTGTTAATTGTTGTAGAACTTCAGTTTGACGTGGATCAAAATAGAATCGCATTTCACAAAGCCATTGAAACGATTTTGGGTTTGTAACTCCATTAGAAATTAAACGACGTGTTACGGTTCGTTTGTGTACAAACTCATTAATCAAATGCTCCAATTTTCTTCGTCGCAGTGGAGGTTGTTCTTGGAGAACAGAATCTGCCAATACGTTAAGTGTAGCTTCAACAGTTGTAAGAACACGACTTAATGGACTTTTGTTGTTTGGGTTTTCAGATGTTTGTTGCAAAGCCGATTCCACATCTTCGGACCATAATATTTGTGCTGCTAACACCACAATCTGTGCTTGATATTTATCACACCATTCCATATATTTTTGTGAATCGATATTACCATCTTTAAATTGTTTAATATCCTGCACAGCTTGTGCAAGATAAGACGCTAATGTAAATCGCATTTCCTTTTCGACAAGAGTTAGCCATTCATTAATTTTGGGATGTTCCACAGTGGATACAGGACGGACGAACGTAACTTCTTCACCTTCTCGTGAAGCTATTCCCAGAATTATTGTATTATCTTCGTTTAGAATTATGGAAGCTACACCAGCAAACATTTTTTTGAAATGTTTCTGTAATCGTGCAATATTTTTACTGTTTCCTATTATTTCAAGTAAATCTTCATCACCAACGAAGTAAAATCTTGGGAAAGAAGTTCTTTCACGCTCTAAATATTCTCCTAAAGCTTTTTGAATTTTCCCTAATAAATCTGCTAAGCGTTCAAGGGATCTTTGCACAGCTGGTATATTCAATACATCCATTACTTTAGGTGATTTTGCGACTTTTTTCATCAAACCTAAGAACTCAGAGCTAATACTTTGGAATCGAGATGTCTCTACGGGCAGTAATGTTTTAATATCGGCACTACCCGAAAAAATTCCTTCCAAATACACCCATCTTCTTTGTACATCAATCCATACATCAAATAGTGCATTTATTCGATTTAGTTTTTCTTCCCATGTCAAAGCTTCTTCTTCAAAAACTTTATAGTACGGAGATAGTTTCATAGCTGCAACAGAATTGATATGTTCTTTAACTTTATTAAAAAGATCATCCCATCCTCGAATTAGGCGACATTTATTTTGATAGTTAATTAAATCAAGCTCATAATTCTGCCATGATTCACGTACTTGTTTTAAAAATTCTTCAAGTGCCATTTCTCCTTGAGCGACAAGAATAATATCTTTTACAACTCCCTCATTTTTGAGTAAATTCACATCCCAAACCTGACCCAATGTCAGATCCGAAATAACCCATTTTACTTTGAGTTGCTTTGTCAGTTGCTTCCAATGACGTTCTTTTAAAGCATCAGATTTTAATTCAACGATCAACATGTTCACTTTGATATAGCTTTGTAGTAATTTTTTAACATATTCATACGATTCGTACATCCTTAAACGAGCTGGAAGTTCTTTTAACTGATTCATCATCGCTTCTAAAGACTGCCTAAGTTTTCTGGGTTGCACACTTAACCATGGTTTCTCTCTTGTTTCATCAATTTGTGTCCAAATCTTACTCAATTCACTCCAAACACCACGCAAATCTTGAAGTTCTTCCAATACAACATTCATTTTCTCAGAGTTGTTGTTCGGAATTGCAGATTCTTGTAATTCTAGTGCATCTTTTGCTTTAACAATGTTATCACGTTCTTCTTTTAATCTTGAGAATTTGCTTTCAAACATTTGAAGCTGTTGTAACGCGTCGTCCGGACGCGTTCTTCCACCAGTTGGTTTATTTTTTTCCCAATCATTTAAGAAATCAGAAGTTCTTGATTCAACAGCTTTATCTTCAGCAACAATTTTTGATTGCAGACTTGCAACTTGAGTTTGAATAGCTGAATCTTTTCTTTTCATTATTTCATTAAACGCTGACCATTCTCCTTCAATATTATCAACATGAAGCCATGAGTTTGGAAACTGGAATCGTTGTCTTTCTAAAATACGTTGAGCTTCACGATACACTTCCACTTGCTTATCCCAAACTAGCATTTCTTTTTTTAGTGATTGAACATAGGTTATAAAACTAACAGCATCAGATGTGCTTGCTGCTTCGATACTCTGTTGTTCAAGATCGTTGCGAGATTTTGAAACTTTGCCATGAAATGTTGTCATTTCAGTGCCAAGCAAGGTACCAAATTTACTTAAAGACTCTTTGTGCCACGAATCATATTTTAATGTTACTTTCGCTTGAACTTTGGCGTAATCAATTATTATTGGTCCGTATGCACGACGGGTATCTGAGGTATCAAATGTGGTTCGAGATTTTTTTATATCATTCAAACACTTAATCCATAGATTTATATCTTCACCCAATCTTCCATACAACGTATCTGCTTGAAGATCCCACAAACTTTGATATCTTAACCATTCCTCAACATAGCTTCTAACCTCCGATATTTTATTTTCAATTGCATCATATGCATTTTCAAGTTGTTCTGATCCACCCGGTAGTTTTGATAGTAAATTACGGTAGGTTTGTGAAACGGGTTTATCCAAACCAACTTGATATCTGGAACTTTGTAAACGAGTTTGGGATGTAACAATTGCTTGCCAAGCAAAATGTTGTTGCATAATTTGAAATCTTGCCTCTTCGATTGAAGGATACAAATACATTTGTTGATTTGTAATTCTAATTTCATGAACAGCATGTTGAATTTGGGGATCACCACCCGGTTTGTGCGTGGGTTGTGTAGGAGCGTCAGTGTCCATCGATAGATCGACCTCTTTTTTATTGCCGGTGAGCGCATCGGTCCATGCTGATATACCACATTGCAAACGAGAAGCCAATTTTTTTTCAACTTCTTCATCTAATTTTGCAACCCATATATGCAGGTTAGAATACTGACGAAGTGATAAATCATCGACTGCATGTTGAACTTTTGATAAAATATCAGCAAACGTAGCTGCACTGTAAGGACACGTTTCAAGAGAACGAACATCCACATCTAATTGTTCTTCGACCACAAGGAGATCTTCCACCTATAAATCAAAAATTTATAAACTTATATATCGTAATACAACATGAATTATAAAGACATTTACCTTCTCTTGGAAATTTACAACAATTTCTGACAACCGTTGTACATATGGATCAAGTTTATAGCTTTCCCATACTAGGCCAATTCCTTCAGATATTAAAGCAAGTACATCTCTTCTTAATCCCGCAACTAATGGCACAATGCTGGCACGATCTTCAATCTATCAAAGAATGATCAAACTAAAAATAATATATACGAACGAATGGTCCCTAAAATTTAACATTTAAAGCTAATTATTGCATATTATATTAACTAAAAGCTAACATTCGGTAAACTGAACGTTTTTGATATCATGGAAGTAGAGCGTCTAATTATTTGTTCAAATAAATTATGTACATACACATTAATATGTTGTAATTATTAATAATTATAGAAAAACACTCTTGGCTTGTGTTTCGCAATTAAGTTACACAATTGTAAACAAGTCGTTTTTGGATTATATTTGTTGTTTTGCCAAACACGGGCAGTTATTGATATACGGAAATAAATAGAATTTATTAAATCTGTTATAAGTGATCTGCTATAGTTCTTATATTATTTTACTACAACAATTGACTTATGAAAGTAAGACTAGGAAATGGCTCTGAAGCATTTTTGTAAAATTTTATGTTGAAGTACCAAAACAAATAATTGCAACCAGCATTTTAATTTTTTCGAGTTTTTTTCGATGTAAGAGCAAAAGACGAAGACAAATTGATACTATTTAGTTTTGCAGTTATGATGCTATTTAGAAAAATTGAATTGCTATCTAAAATGAAATGGAACATCAGGTCTCAAGAAGAAAGCAACCAACTAAAGAAACCGAAAAAAAAACCGAAACAACGTTTTCTTATACCAATATTTTTATTTTTATGTTAATTTTTTTTACAAGCCGGGACTTCTGAGAAGCGAGTCGTCTTTAAATAATTTGTTTTGCTCGTTATGCGAATTACTCGTTATGAGAGGTGTTCGTTATGATAGGTTATACTGTAATCAAAAATATTTCTTTCAATATTTTAAGTTTTAAAGGAACACTTCATCATTCAGATTAAAACGAAGAGGATGTGGTACAAGTAGATTTCATTAATCCCGCAGTGAACTTTTAATTGAAAACACCACAAGAATTCGACGAAGCGTTGTGTAAATTAAAAATTAGCAAAGCATTCGATATCGACGGTATAACGTTTAGGGTTTCTCAAACGGGATCCGGCTTTCCCGGGATCCCGGGGGTAAATTTGCATCCCGTTTTCCCGGGATTTCATCCCGGGATCCCGGATATCCCGCTAATTTTTATTAACATTTTTTTGTACTTTTTTCAAAGATATTAAAAGTTTTCTCACTCGAAAATCGAGTAGTTTTTAATTCTTTTCCCTCTGTAATAATTAATTTCGTTCAAAATTAGGAAAACGTTTTTTTTGACACATATGGTATCATGGTTTTTTGTATGGTTTGTTTGACACATATAAACACAACAAATTAAACTTAAAATAGGTAGATTTTTCTGAGAAATCTACCTACCAAAACTTGCGCTTCATTTCTCTTAAATTATGTTTAATGGTTGTCTTGGACGGATGGTTCAATGGACGTTTCGTCACGAAAATTTAGACAACATTGAGTGATGGCACCATTGACAACCTAGTTTTTTGAAAAATTGTTTAAAAATTAGTATTATGAATTTATTTTTGTTTTTATGTATTCTTTTTTATTTAATTTTTGAAGTTTTTTTAATTAAAAAAAATGGAAATTTAAAAATCAATAGCGCATTTTTTGTGCTGTTTTAATTTTACACATTTTTCTACCACCCAATTAGAAAAATCTAGACTTTTAGCGTTTCCCGGGATCCCGGGAATTTAATATTTTTTGTCCCGGCTTCCCGGGATTTGAATTTCTACAGGAAATGAGAAGCCCTAATAACGTTGTTGAAGACACAATAAAGAATTAAGACCCAATCGAGTTCTTAATAGCAAGCCGCCACAAATCGGTGCCGACGAAGTCAAACAACCACGCAGCACCAAAACCATCTTGACGCAGTTAAGTTCCGGTTGGTCACCCATCTTAAAGAACTACATGAGTAGGATTTACAAGGAAATTGTGGACAAGTGCCCCGCATGTTAGGGCACGCCACATGATGCTAACCACCTACTCAATTGTCCAGAGAAACCAAGCAACCTGACGAAGGAAGGTCTGTGGTACCGCCCAAGAGCAGTAGCAGAGTTCCTGAATATGGACTTGGGTCGCTACAACAACAACAACGGTATAACATCCGAAATGATTGCACATGGTGATGAGATTCGATTTTCAAAATTGTTTGAATTTGCTAAGATAATGTGGAGGAGAGCCAAAATACGTAAGGATTGAAACACAGCTTTGTAGATTCCAATCTATAAAAACTGAAATCCCCTACTAAGTGGGAACTACAAACGGATCGGCCTCCTCTGCTCAGCATATAATAATTTGTTTAATACATTTTGCTATTCAAAATCAATCAATTTGCTAAACAGTTGTCTGGAGAATATCAATAACAAAATACTTTGATTACTGGTAAACTTCTATTACTATGTGTAATCAATATAAAAAGTTCTTAAAGCTATAAACGAGAACAAGATATCAATGCTTTATAAAGTCGATACGCAAAAAGACGATTAGAAAAGCCAACTCAAATCGATACTGTAGAAAATATATTACCTCTTAGAACTAGACGCATTATAGTCCAATTAAGATTCGGTAGATCGCAAATTTTAACATAAAACAAATAGATCTTGCAAATTATTGTTAAGTGCAACTGTTAGTACCGTGAAAAGAAAACAGCACTTTTGAAATAAGAAATAACATAATAAATAGATTTGCAGATGTTAGAACAAGTAATTCGTCGCTGTATATTTAGAGGGTAAAATGTTAGAACGAACACGGAGTACCGCATGATTGCGTTCTCCCACACTCATTATATAACATCTCCAGATTATTACTTTACAACACTAAGAACACTGGTTTACAACACTAATTACACTGGTTTATAAGAAAAATCTCCCTAAATAAAGCCCAACTTTTCTTATAGATTTTGACCTGCTGAACACGAATATCATATTCATTTTTTTAGGTTAGCTCGTTTTTCAGATATTCGCGAAAAACCAATTTTTTCGGTGAACAAAAAGGTTTTTGCAGTTTTTGGAGCACATATTTTACAAAACAAACAAATTTAATGTATTAATGAAACAAGTGCATAGTAAAGGTACTAACAAATATTTTGAGTTTTTTTTGTAAAAATCCTTAGGGGATTCTGGAACTTACATTCGAAAAAAGTTGAAAAAATTCAAAAGTTTGTTTTTTTTAAATGTTTCCATATTCAACGCCATAAATTTTGGTTTGACAATGATTGTAAATTTTCTTAATTTCTGTATTTCTTTTTTCTTTCTTAATTTCTTTTTTTTTTCTTTAAAAAAACACGAATTTTGGAGCAGTTTGCACCAAGCTATTCAGGTTTTCCCAAAAAAAAATCAAAACTCAAAATTTGGAAAAAAAATTTTTTATTAAGAATAATTTGATTTGTGCAACATAATTAATTGATTTATATATGAGTTGTTGTCCAGATATTCGACTTAAAATTGCGAGTTATGCCGCCAAATTCTGTAACTGTAAAGTTTTTCATCTCCACCGCAAAAATATCTAAGTGAGTGAAGTTTTTAAACTGTAAAGATAACACTGACTTTTTGATTGGCATTAAAATGAAATCGTTTCTTTTGTTGTTATTGACATTATGTCAAAAAACACCATAACGTCAATGTGATTTAATTTTTTAAAAATGCATTTCTAAACTAAATAGAGTTTAATTTTTCAGATTTAATTTCTAAAATATTTAAATTTGTAAAAATTTCCGTTTAAAATGTGTTAGTTAAAATAAACATTTAATTTTATGTATTTTTGACGTTTGACAGTGCGGCGCTTGCTGTTAGATTTTTTAACACTTAAATCGCATATAGAATCGCAAAAAATGGAAAAATGATAAAAAAATTAATGATAAAATCGAAATGAAGAAATTTTTAACACTTCACCACTTCACAGTTACAGAATTTAACTGATGGCCAAAACCTGGTCGTACCACAGAATGTATTATGCAAATTCCACCATTTGAAACTTGAAAAGCCATTTAAATAAATTTAACATTACACTTTACTATTTTAAAAGAATTCTAAACTGATGTTTGAGAACGACTGAACTTGTAAAATAATATTTACGATGCGGGACAAAAAGAAAAAATACATAAACGCGGTTGAAGTAAGAAAAACTCAAAATAGTTCGCAATTTTTATTCGGAAATCAGAATAATTACTTATATATATGATATATAAATCAATTGTTGCAGAATTTAAATTATTTTTAGTAACCTGGGAAAACCTGAATAACTTGTGCAACCTGCACCACTATTGCGTTTTTTGTTAGTGTTAAAAAGTTAGAGTTTTTTAACTTAAAAGAAAGGGAATTGAATTTATCACAGGGTCCAAGAAATTAAAAAAATTTACAATCATTAGCCGTGTTCGATTTGACTGAAGCAACTGATATAACTGAAAAATTGAATGCAATTGTTGTTGTTTTTTCAGTTGTTTCAGTCAAATAGAACGCACCTTTTGTCAAATCAAAATTTATGGCGTTGAATATGGAATTTTTTCTAAAAAAACATAAATTTTTGATTTTTTTCAACTTTTTTCGAGTGTAACTTCCAGAATCCTTGATGGATTTTTACAAATAAAACTCAAAATGTTTGATAGCAACTTGACTATGACTTATTTCATTAATACATTGAATTTGTTTGTTTTGTAAAACATGCGATCCAAAAACTAGATAGAATAACCTTTTTTTCACAAAAATAATTGCTTTTTTGCAAATATCTCAAAAACAAGAGTTAATATTCGTATTCAGCAGGTCAAAATCCACAAGAAAAGTTAGGGTTTTTTTCAGGGAGACAAAGATCAAAATTTGTAAACTAGTGTTATTTTTATTAAAAAAAATGCTATTTGCTAGAGTTAAATATTCGGCGGGACTCGGGAGTAATTTTTAATCCACTTTTTAGATAGCACCTAGTAGAGGTAAACTTTAAAACTATAAAAATAAATGAAAAACTAAACAAAATAATGTTTTAAGTATTCGTCCTAAGATCAGTGACTATTATATAAGTCAACGTTGTACGCATGGAGGGATCAATTTTTTTTATTTGTACATTTTTTTATTTTTGATCTACGGGTGTGACAACCCCGCGTATTTCAGTCCCTGCTATTGACATACGAGCTAACGTCAGATATTACATTCCACTGGCAATAGCAGTGAGTTATCATTAGCCAAGGTGATATCTTAGAGGTATTAGAGGATGAACTTTATTCAGTCAATCTTAGCTATGGAGTACACCCTCAATCTTAGCTATGGAGTATTCCTTGATTATGCCACGGTATTGCTTTTTCAAAGAATCGAGCCTTCATATAACTCTATGTATGGGCTTTAATCATTTAGGAAGTGAGTGCGTCGAATGATCAGCGATTATTGGCAACCACATTTTAGTTTTGGTACTGCAAATTGTTTATACAAATTTGATGTTTACCTTTTATTTTTTCTATTCTATCATGAAATATTGGCCTTTGTCATATTTTATATGTGATAGGATTTATTATTTAGTTATCCCTTTTATAAAAAAAAATATAAAAAAATAGATTTGCGTCCATTAACACCTTAGAATGCATGTGACCTTGGTCTTAAAACGTTTTTATGTGTTGTTGTCACATATAGTATGTATTCCTACTACACAACACATTTTATTTAAAAAAAACATTGATTAAATTAATGTCACAAGTTAGTTTACTATTAGGAGTTCCATTTATATCAAAGAGAACATAAAACACAATTATTGTTTGTTTTTATAAGAATTTCAATGTTTAAAGCGAATTCCATTCGCAAATAGATACTAATTGCCTTGGAAAAAAACCCATGAAAAAACTGATTCTTACACCACCCTGGCTCTTTTTTTTTTTAATAAATTAGTTGAACATGTTTAGCACATTACAACAAACTGATTAAAGACCTATTTTTTCACAATTTTAAGAGTACAATTGACTGACGGTATGATTTCTAATTACCATATTGGTAATATTAATATTATTTAAATGCCCAAAAACATCAATTAAGATTTAAGATTATTAAGAACAAGTATACGTTTGCATTTGTTAATTAGAGACGAAGATGAACGATTGAACGTTAGGACTAGGTTAACACTACCTAGCACAAACAAGATAAGAGCCGGTTATTACGATTTTTAAACTTACTACATCAACAAAATTTTCCTAATTCTAAATATCCGAAGAAATTAAAAACTTTCACAATGGTAACGTATTCAGCAAAAATATATATACCTACAATAGCAGCTTTTTGGTCGTTGTTACAATAACGGCATAAATGTATAGTATATGTACATATATTCGAACTAGACGCCCTACATACTTATATAAATCTTAAAAATTAAAGGAACATAGATTTTTAAGCAACTTAAAACTACCTTAAATACAGAATTATGTGCTAAACTCCTATTCATTAGCTGCATGAAAAATAAAAGTACGTAATTGTTTTGTTTGAAAAACGAAAATGTGGAAATGTATGAAACTTACTTATTAAAAAAATTGAAAATCAAAAGAAAATTAAAATTGTTTTAACAATCTGTCGTACACAAATTTATGAAAACTAATATAAATCAATTTTAATTTCGGATCAGAAACTAGCATCAATAAAAAATTTTGATATATAAATTATAAGTTACTAACCTTTTCTAATGTTCGTTCGTAAGTTCTTACACTCTCGATTAATGATATGGCGAAGGGATACGTTTGATTCGCTTGATGTGCTTTATTTACGATAGCTAATGGTACTCTACATTACCAGAAGAAAATAAGTTTAAATAATTTAAAATCATTATCTAATCATAAACACTAACCTAAAACCAAGGCTTTTCAAATTCCGAACTTCTTTATATAATGTAATTATTTCAGGTAAAAAATTTACTTTCAGTTTTAAAACATTTCCTCTACCGGTTCGGGATCGTGATGAATCAATCGTAAAAATACGTCCACTGATTCCAAAATTTCGTTCTTGTACTTTTCGTGCCCAATCTTGAAACACTTCAGAAGTGGATAATTTAGCTCGAAAGCTATCACCATCCGCTTTTAGTTTTTGACCATCGATATGACTTTCCCATCCTTTACCAAGGACATCTTCAACTCGTTTTAAATACATTGTTAACTGATTATCAATTTGTCTCGCCCAAATAATGGATCCAGCAACAGGTGGTAAATCTCTAACAACAGATAAACGACAGCATTTACTTTGAGGATATTGAACTTTAAATTTTTCATGAAGGGCTTCTATATCATCCTTAACTCGTTGAATGAGTTGAGTTTGGTATTCACGGATAGCACCTCGTATATGCGGTCTAACAAAGAGCGCATTAAATCTCGAAAATATGCGAAACATTTCATTTGCGTTTTTGGCCGTTCCAAGCTGATCTCTAAGATGTGCCGTAATTCTGGTTTCAACACGATCAATTCTTTCTTCATATCGTTTAACAGCAGCATCCCAGGCTTCACTACCTTCTTTTGAAATATCAAGACACTCAACCTCCTTCACATTTTCATACGCTAAATTAACTTCTTCGATAGCATTAGCATCTGCAGCTTCTAAACTATAAGGCTGCTTTGCTTCGGGAACATTCTCCAATTGATTTGAAACTTGTTTAGTTGGTCGCAATACCCGCAGTATCACCGTTCGTAGTTGTTCATGTTGCCTTCGAAATTTTCTCATATGTTCCATTCTTTGTTGTAATTTCTTGTGTGCCGGAGAAACTCTCCAGACCATTTTTAAATGTTCATCACGTTTTTTCTTCACAATATCACGCAACAGTCCTTGAAGTTTATCATACTCATCATCCCAACAACTAAATACCTCAAAACATTGATTCATAACCCGCTCAAATTCATCGAAAGGAATATGCATTAAACGACGAGTTCCTAAAACTTTTAGTAATTGTTGACTTAAATCCCGTGAAATAGCTTCAATTAAACGAAGACATCGTTGAATAGGATATTTCGTACTGCGAACTTTTCGTAAATGTGAAAAAATCAGTTGAACAGCTGAACGAATTTTTTCCAATTCAGTAGCAGAAAGTAAATCATTTATTGGAAAATCTTTCATTAATGGATTGTAATCAGCAACCATAGCCAATGCTTGTTTCAAACCTGTATCGGTATCAAACGAAACAGTCGCATGAAAACGTTTTCCATGTTTTAAAATATCCAAAGTCAAAGCTACTTCCGAGCTTTCTCTTTTTTCTTGTATCCGATGCAAAGCTCGTTCAAGATTTAACCAAAATGAAACTTCCTGTAATGCTGTCCCAGAAGAAGGATCACGATCTAATTTAGTAACTTTTTGAATTTCTTTAATCCATCGATTGACACCATTCTGAAGTTGATTTAGAAATGTTGAATCTTCTACACGATCACCAAAATCCTGAACTTTAGCTTTATGACCCTCATCGGCACAACGTTTAATCACGTTAGCAACAGTTTGATGAACCAGCAAAGATATCTCAGGAATATCGATATTTTGTTGCAAATGCAGAAGCCCCATTTCTAATTCTGCCAATTTTTTTTCAACTGAAGGTGCCATTTTATCGCCATCTCGATCAGCACGACCAGATTCCTTTACATAGCTTTTAAAATACGGTGCTAAACTTTTACTAATAAATGAATGTAAAGTTTCATAGGGTGATCCTTCAGAAAAATTGATTAATCGTAATTGCGAATGGATCGACTTATCTGCTTCAATCACTATTCCTCGTTTGATACAAGCCAATGATGCCATACGATGATTAGAAAAATGAACATCATTACTAATGTAATAGACGACAGAATCCTTTTCTTCATCTCCTTCAGGTGTTGGATCATTTTCATCATCTACATAAAAAAATAAGACGTTGATGACATCATCATATAGGGTGTGTTACGGATATTACCTTTAGTGCAACTTCTTTGGATGTAAAGCGCTTGAATTTGAGGATCACATAAGAACTTCTTGATACATTCTTGGTTAGAACGGTCCTCCAAAGCTAGATTTAATGCAGGTGGTAACACATCTTCTTCAGGTAACAAAATTGTCACGGCTTTGCGTATGTAATTTGCAAATGCACCATAATCGACAATAACTATGTTTTGAGTTTCAGCGCTAGTTTCAGAAGATTCCAATGAATCGCTCATGATTATCTCTCACTAGAATAGTTTATCTATTACTTTTACACTGCAATTTATAAAGTTTTTGTCTTCACTCAATTAAGAATTATAAAACAATGGCGAAACTTTTCAACTAAATTTTATATACAATTTTAGTAATGCCTGATGGAATTTTAATTTTCCCAGCAGGAAATTGGATAAACATTTCAAATCGTTTTTGAATTGTTTTATTATTGGTCCTTCAAATTAACTATCAAAGTTCTTTGTCAAATGATTTTATTTGACTTGTCATAAAATGGAATTAACAAATTTTAATTTAAGTTTTTAACTACAGATTTTTAGATACTACTTTCGAAAAAATAAAAACTCACGCAAATTTGGACAGAACAAATAAAATAGAAAGTTTGTTGTCAATATCAATAGCTAATAAAATTAAACATTTCTCATTTCGTCGGCTTAGAGTGTAAACCTGCTAAATCCACTTTTATCGTTATAACGTTATTTATTCTATTCAAAAAGTGTAAAAAAAGATTCACAATCGAGAATAAATTTCACTGTCGTTTTATTTTTCAATCGTCGATGAGTAAGACTGTCAAATCCATGACTTCAAAACGTTGCCTGTGTCGCGTTCTTTTTCTTAACATTTTCTAAAATTGTTAAAATGTCATAAAATTGTGTTGAAACGTCATGTTAAGTTTTGTCGACAATGTTGATTTATAATTTAAGAACGACAAAATATTAGACTTTTGATCTGTCAAAAATAAATTTGTTCTATTTGAGCACATAAATTAAATATATTAAAATTATTTAATTTATATATAATAAAACTCAATTGCGAAACACAAAAACAAGAAATTGTATTTACGAATCTCTTAATTATAAACATTTTGACAGATAAATAGATCACAACATACCATTTGACATAACAACATTCTATAATTCATGTCTAGGAGGTGAGTTGGAAATCGTTACAAAATGTTAACTTTTGACAGTTTAACATTGAATTTAGGAACGACACCATGACGTCATTTTGTTACACAATGTTAAAATTATTGAATTAAAGAACGAGAAAAGTTAACAATTGTTAACAATAGTCAACATTGTCGAGAAAAAGAACGCGACACTGCTATAGTAGAATTTTTTTGCCAGCGAACACGAAATTTGTTTGTTATGTGCATATTGTTTAGTTAATCGTTTTGATTTTGTTAATCGTTGTAGTTAATCGTTTTGAATCAGAAGATCACGACTGAAATTTTTGTTGAAATTGAAAAAGTTTTGAATCGTTTTCTATCCGACATTATTTTCCATCTATCGGGCTGAATCTGAAATTTACGATTGAGATGTTTTCAGGAGAAATCAACCAATCGTTATCTATAGGATTTTTTACTTTTCGGTTTCAATGGTTTTTTTACGATGGAATTTCTATCGTAGTTAATCGTTTTAAATCTGAAGATCACGACTTGAAATTTTTTGGTAAAACTGAACAAGTTTTGAATAGTTTTTTTATCGTACATTCCATATGTAGCACCAATCGTAACCTATCGTATTTTTCCGCCATCAGATTCCTATCGGTTTGAATCTGAAATTTACGAATGAAAGTTTTTCAAGAAAAACGAACCAATCGTAGTCTACCGTAACTTATGGTATATTTCAGATTTGGTTTCAATGGGTTTTTTACGATAGAATTTCTATCGTTGTTAATCGTTCTGAATCTGAAGTTTTTGATTGAAATTTTTTGGTAAAACTAAACAAGTTTTTAAACGTTTTTTATCCTACATTCCATATGTAGCACCAATCGTAGCCTATCGTATTTTTCTATCGTACATTCCATATGTTCTATCGGATTCCTATCGGTTTGAATCTGAAATTTACGGTTGAAATTTTTTCAAGAAAAACAAACCAATCGGCATATATCGTCACGTATGGGATATATCAGATTTGGTTTTAAAGGGTTTTTTACGATAGAATTTCTATCGTTGTTAATCGTTCTGAATTTGAAGTTTTTGATTGAAATTTTTTAGTAAAACTAAACAAGTTTTTAAACGTTTTCTATCCTACATTCCATATGTAGCACCAATCGTAGCCTATCGTATTTTTCGGCCATCAGATTCCTATCGGTTTGAATCTGAAATTTACGATTGAAATTTTTTCAAGAAAAACTAATCAATCGGCATCTATGATCCACTGTCACCTATGGGATATTACTTCGGTTTTAAAAAAACCTAAGTATTGCATTTATGAGCCAAAAGTGAAATTCTTACCCCCACTTTTTTGGCATTTCTCGACGTTTTAGGACCTACGGATTCTAAAAAAGCAACAACAAAAAAATGTATGTCTGTCTACCGGCCGGCCGTCACAACCGACGAAATCTAGAAAACGGGTGGACGGATTTCATAATTTTTTTCTAAAAATAGGTTTACTCAATGGGGAGAGCCGAAAGGACGATGTTTTCGATAACTGTACTGGAAGTGTGTCAAAAAAATCGTCAAGTGTGTCAAAACAAGGAAATTTGAAAGTTTTTTAAGCAAAAAATATGCAAATTTCCTTGTTTTGACACACTTGACGATTTTTTTGACACACTTCCAGTACAGTTATCGAACACATCGTCCTTTCGGCTTTTATTTTAAGTGATTACGAATAGAAACATTGAATTTGAAGAAATCTTAATGGTTGAGATTGGTATGTGAGACCAAAAACTAGATTATTGCATTATAATTTTGTCAAAAAAATGTTGTCAAGTGTGTGAAAAGAAAAAAACTGCAAGAAAAATGGTTAACAAGGAACACCTGAAGTTCCCAAGCTGATTATCTATGCGCCAGGAAAGCCTCAGCAAAACTTCTACGTAAAAAGAAACGTGTTAAGAATTGCAATAATTTGAATTTGCTGTATACAGATTTTTTCTCTCTTTTGAAAAATACTAAAGAAATAAATATGTGTCAAGAATCGGAACTAACTTTGCTGTATAAAAGAAATTTTCGATTCTCTTTTTGAAATATAGTATAGCATTTAAGAAAACAAAATATATTGTTGTGTATCGAATTCAACGTTTGTAATTCAAAATTAATAATTAAATAAAATTTATATGTGTTTGAGAAAACGGCTTTTTATAAACTTAAAAAGAACCAGCATTTAAAGATTTACCATTTGGTCCTTCGATTCGGGATTAATTTTGAACATCATTCAAGTTGAATTAAAATTAAGAAAATATAAGATGGCGGAACAGTTGAAAAAACTTCTACATAAGAGGACGGGAATAAAATTACAGTTTAATGCGGTAAGCAATTTTATAAATAACATTAGTGATGATGTTGATAGTTTGGAAAAAAATATTTTGTTATATAAAATAAAAACAGGCAAACTTATATTTTGTTATAAAACAAATATACACTTTATTCTATCAAAAATGGCAGCGATACAATTCAATATAATATACATTTCATTTTATAAAAAAGGTTTTTGCTGACAACACATAAAATTGTTACCACATTAAAATGAACGCGTTCGGTAATTTATTTTAACACTTCTCCTTAACAATTTTCTCTGAGATTGACTTCATTACAAAATGTTTTAATTTTATTTCCATTTACAAATTTCGTTAAAGTGTCTGCAATTTGTTGATCGCTTGCAATATGATGGATGACTAATATATTTTCTTTAACCATGTCTTTTATAAAATTCATTTTAACGTCTACGTGTTTCAATCTCTTAAAGTCTGCTTTTTCAGTCACTTTGATACAAGACTGATTGTCTTCGAAACAATTTATCTGTAGTTTTTTATAACCAAAATCTTCCATCAGAGCGAGTATCCATTTTCCTTCTGCTGCCGCCGAAGCTAATGCAATGTATTCTGCTTCAGTAGAACTTAGAGCTACGCTAGCTTGTTTTCTGGTATTCCACGATACTAAGTTACCAAATATTTTAAAAAGATAACCAGTTGTTGATTTCCTGTCACATTGATCATTCGCCCAGCTCGCATCAACAAAACACATTATGATATTATTTGCGTCATTAGTTTTAGTATAGTTTAGTGAATAATCAATTGTTCCTTTTACGTATCGTAACACTCTCTTCAAACCATTCCATAAATTATTTGTAATTATTTTATCTTGATAACGACTGTAATAATTAATAACCGCATTTAAATCAGGACGAGTTGCCATTACCGCATACATTAAACAGCCAATCAGTTCACGGTATGGTACTTTTCTTTCCATTTCTGCATCTTCAAATACTTGTAATTCAAACTTAGGATCACAAGGTGATTTCGTAGGATTACAATTTTCCATATTAAATTTCTTTAATATTTTATTCAAATATGTTGATTGATCCAGTTGTAGCGAACCGTCTTCATTACGTTTAATTCTAATGCCTAGAAAATGATGTAAATTTCCCAAATGTTTCATTTCGAATTCTGCATTTAATTTTTCTTTCAACAAATTTATTTCATTTTTATTATTACTAGCTATGATGAGGTCATCGACGTATAGCAGTACATAAGTTTTATTCTCGTTTTCATATTTATAATATAAACATACGTCATATTGTGAATTACAAAAATTGTTGTTCTTCATAAAACTGTCAAATTTCTTATTCCAATTAGATGGAGATTGTTTTAAACCATATAATGTTTTATTCAATTTGCATACTTTATTTTCTTGTTCGTAACCTTCGGGTAAATTCATGTAGGGGGAAGTGGGGATGGTATAAACAGTTTTTACTTAAAGCTCAATAACTTTAAAACCATAAAACATTTTTACTTAAAAACTGTTTCATTGTAAAATTTCATATCTTTACTACAAAAAACTATTTTTTTTAATTACGTAACTAAACATTAAGTATAAAATTTTGAATTTCAAAAAATTTATGTTTCTCGTTTAAAGTATCCCCACTGGTGGGGCACTTATAAACAATGAGCATTTTTGTATGGGGCACATATAAACACCCAAAAACACCATAATAAAATTCATAAAGTACCTTTTTTAAAATTTTTTATTATTTATTGTGCTTCAAACAATATATATAAGCATATAACATATATATTTCTTTAAAAAAAAAACAATATTTTTCGATTGTTGTAAAACCTCAATAAATTCAGGTAGAAAATTATAAAGAAAAAAGCAAAAATTCAATCTCATCGTATGTTTAGGTTTTGCAAATCAATATCAAAAGTGAAACGGGAAACCACACGTATACCATATAACCATACCATGCTTCACATATAAACGCGTTTATACTATCAAAATTTTTTTTGTTTATATGTGCCCCACGTGGCGATTTCAGGGTTATGTTTTGAAAAAATATTCCAAGATCTAAAATTTGGCTAAAACAAAGAAATATTATGTTTCTTGAATATTTCAGGTATCAAAACATGTTGGAATATTTTTAAACATATGATGGTAAAAAAAGTTATTCGAGTTTTACAAAAAAAAAAAAAATTTACTTTTGGGTTGCCGAAACACCTATTCACCAATAACTTTTGAACAAGACTGACTTCAGCTGTCAAATTCTCCTGGTGTGTGTAGTCGATCGAAGCGACATCTGTGATATTTTTGTCGAATTTTTTGATTGATGTTTTGTGAGGGAAATTAAAACTTTTTACAGTTGCCCCATGTTTATACTATCCCCACTTCCCCCTATATAATTTCATTTAAATCACCATGTAAAAATGCCGATTTTACATCCATTTGTTCACAAAATAAGTTTTCGTTCACTATATTTGCTAACAAAATTCTAAAAGTTGTTAATCTTGCTACTGGAGCATATAGTTCTAATATATTAAAATTTCTTTTCTGCATAAATCCTTTCGCAACAAGTCTTGCTTTGAATTCTTCATTATTTCCGAATTCATCTTGTTTAATTTTAAATACCCACTTACAGTTAATTATTTTAATTCTTTTATCTGAAGGCTTGTTTACAATATCCCAGGTTTCATTTTTATATAATGATTTCATTTCATCTTCTACGGCTTTTAACCACAAATTTGCATTTTCTGTTTTCTTTGCTTCTGTAAAACTGTTAGGAATATTTTCATTTAATTCTATATTTAAAGCCAGATGAACCATTTCTTCTTCTGATTCTGATTCTAAAACATAATTTTCCCTTAAGAAAATTGGTAACTGTTTACTTCTATCACTTCTCCTCAAATCAATATTTTCTAAATCATTTCTAAGTTCTGTATTTTCACTATTCTCATTGATCTGCTGTTCCGGTTCAGTATTAGTAAATTCATTTTCCATTATTTCAATTTGTATTTGTTTTTCATTAGATTTATTAATATCATTAACATTTTTATTCTCATCAAATATGACATCTGAACTAATTTCAATTTTCTGTTTTTTGACATTCCATAAACGGTAGCCATTATCAGTATATCCAACCATTATGCAAGTTTCATTTTTTTCATCTAGTTTTTTTCGTAGTTGTTTTGGTATAAGTTTGTATGCAATACAACCAAAAACTTTTAATTTATTCAAATTAACTTCTTTACGGTAAAATAGATTAGTAGGAATTTCATTTATTAAACTTTCAGTAGGACTTCTATTTATAATAAAAACTGCTGATAATGCAGCTTCTCCCCACATATTTTTTTCTAAATTTGAGTCAAGTAGCATTGCCCGAGTTTTCTCAATTAATGTTCTATTATAACGTTCTGCTACTCCGTTCAATTGGGGTGTGTATGGAGTTGTATATTGTATTTTAATACCTTTCTTATTACAAAAACTTTGAAATTCTGACAAACAATATTCACCTCCGTTATCACATCTTAATGTTGATATTTGTTGGTTAAAATGATTTGTCATCAAAGCTTCATACTGTTTAAAATATTTATAAAATTCTGATTTGCTTTCCAGTAAATAAACAATACAAAAATGAGTATAGTCATCGATGAATGTCAATATATATTTTTTACTATTATATGTTTCCGGAGTAATTGGACCACAAATATCCGAATGTATTAATTGTAAGGGACGATGACTTCTTTGTTTTATTTTTTGTGAGTGTGAGGATTTACACTGTTTACTTTTAATGCATATTTCGCATATATTATTTTCTTTAGTGGTATCTGTTAGTTTAGTTTTAATAAATTTATTACTCACCAGTTTCTGTAAATTAGTTAGTCCAATATGACCAAACCTTCTGTGCCACAAATTCGTTTCATTTTCTTTAATAATTGAGTTCACTTCTTTTACAATTATCTCAAACTTAATTTCATATAAATTTCTAATCTTATTTGCAATGCCAATTATTTCATTATTTTTTAAAATAAAAGCATTATTTTCATTAAACACAACTTCCAAACCAGCTTGTGTCAATTTTTGAACCGATAACAGATTATGTCGTAAGTCTGTTATATACAATACGTTCAAAATTTCTCCATTACTTTTTCTATTGTCATGCATTACAATATCAATTTTACCAATTTCTTCCGCCGTACAGTGTTCATTATTTTTAGCAATTTTAATATTGATAGGTTCTTTTAGTTTCGTACTATTACTAAAATAATAATTATCATTTATTAGATGATCGGTTGCACCTGAATCTAAGTAAAAACTAATTATATGTTTATCTTCAGTTTTTGATTCAAAACCTTCTGATATCATAAAAGCAATTTGATCCGATTCATTTTCATTCAAATTTGCTTGACGATTGAAATTTTTGTTCTTCATTCTGCATTCTGAAATCTTATGTCCTATTTTTCCGCAATGATGACATCTAAATCGAAACTTTTCTTTTTTATCACACATATTATTTTTAAAAGAATTCTGTTGATATTTATATTGATGATTTTGTTTTACAGTAAATGCTGTTGAGTCTGATTGCTTATCAATATTTATTTTTCTTTTTACTTCTTGATCCAGTAATTTCGATTTCACATATTCTAAGGTAAGTTTACTTGGTTCAATGGTTTCTAATGCTGTAGCTATAGTGTCAAACGACTTTGGTAATGTTAAAAGTAAATGACACACGATGTCGGTTTCTTCCATTTTAGCGCCAACGCCTCTAATTTCTCGAATAATTTCGTCGAACTTAGTAAAATGGCTGCTTAATTGATCTTGATCACATAGTTTCATTGTTAATAATTTTCTACGCAAATAAAGTTGGTTAGCAATACTTTTTCGTTCAAATTGTGCTTCCAAAGCTGTCCACATTGCATGAGATGTTTCTTTGTCTTTTACACATTCTAGAAAAGAGTCAGAAATACATGATATTAAGAAAGCCTTACATTTTTTATCCGTTTTAATTTCAGCATCACTCGTTGGTACTTTTTCAATGCATTCTAGTAAATTATTTTGATCCAATACAGCTTTTACTCTGAACTTCCAGTTGTTAAAATTCTTTCCATTAAATTGATGAATTCCGTATTTCGTTTCAGATGAGTTAACTTCCGCCATTTTGATGAAATTTTCTTTTACTAATTTCTATTTCTATAATTTCTGTAATTTCTGTTTCTATTTCTTTTTTTTTTATTTCTATTTCTATTTATTCAATTTCTAATGCCTGGGCCCATAACCTTTTGTTATATAAAATAAAAACAGGCAAACTTATATTTTGTTATAAAACAAATATACACTTTATTCTGTGGCGATGTATAGCCGAGTGTGTTAACGCACTAGTCTTACATTGTTAGGGTCGACGGTTCGAATCCAGCCAAATCCAATATGGATTTTCTGGATGAGAATTACAGAGCCGATTTAGATGTTAAGTATAGGTGTTGGGTAGTTCATTAGTTAGTTTAAGCGAGGAATTTTAGATACGGGATTGCTGATTGGCGATTGCAGATTATATGTAGCGATGTATAGCCGAGTGTGTTAACGCACTAGTCTTACATTGTTAGGGTCGACGGTTCGAATCCAGTCAAATCCAATATGGATTTTCTGGATGAGAATTACAGAGCCGATTTAGATGTTAAGTATTGGTGTTGGGTAGTTCATAAGTTAGTTTAAGCGAGGAATTTTAGATACGGGATTGCTGATTGGCGATTGCAGATTATATGTATAAAGTGATTGTCCTTGTGATTGTCTCGTAAAAGTAGTAGCTAGATACGATTTGCCAGGTGTCTGTAACCGGGTCGTTCACTCCTAACTTATAATTACCTACCTATCCTTACCTATTGTTAGATGTAAAACGGCTGTAGGAAGTGGCCCGGCCGTAATCCGGGAGTATCGCCTAGTGCTTGGTCCTACAGTCCAATCAATCAATCAATCAATCAATAAAACAAATATACACTTTATTCTATCAAAAATGGCAGCGATACAATTCAATATAATATACATTTCATTTTATAAAAAAGGTTTTTGCTGACAACACATAAAATTGTTACCACATTAAAATGAACGCGTTCGGTAATTTATTTTAACAAAATATATTCATAATAAAAACAAAAAGTGAAAAGCTAGACGGAATCGAAAGAAAATATATCGAAATATATAAAAAGTTGATAGAAGTGGCAGCAGATTTCGAAGACGATAAAGAGTTGTGTAAAGTAGAACAAGACCAAATTGAATTTGAGGATAAATTGTTAGAGTTAAAGTATAAAATTTTAAAGATTAATGAATCTTTCAAAAGCGGAGAAACCGAATTTGATATAGAAAGTAATTGCACAGAAGTAGGAACCGTTTACACAGCAGAATCTACTACGCCTGAAAATAAAATAAAAAACGAAATGCAAGATGACAAATCAAACTTAATAGTTTCGAAATCCAATCAGTCATTTAATTTGCCGAAAATAAGATTACCACGGTTTGATGGCAAATTCGAAAACTGGGTACGTTTTCGTGACTCATTCATGGTAATGATTATAAAAAATAAGTCTTTGTCGGATTTGGAAAAATTTTATTATTTAGAAGGGAGTTTAGAGAGAGAGCCAAAAAATATAATAGAAAAAGTGGATATGTCAGAAAACGGGTTCGAATTAGCATGGAAAGCATTGATGCGCAGATATGATAACACAAAGGTTTTAGTTAGTCAACATTAGCAAGCATTTTATGATTTAAAATCTATTTATCGTGAGTCGGCTGATGACTTACAAAATCTATTAGATGAAGGTTCCATTCACATAACGGCATTGGAGAGGTTAGATGAAAGTTTAGGTGATTTTGTTATTGTTCACAACATTAAAGGAAAATTAGACAAGGAAAGTAGGAAGCAATGGGAAATTGAAATTACATCTAATGAAACGCCGTCTTGGGTAAAAATGCAAGAATTTTTGGAACGACGTATTCGAGTACTCAATTCAGTAGGCGTAAGTAAGCAAAATTGGCATAGTAATGGGATGGGTCAATCAAAGAAACCCTTTCATAAGGTATTTCTTAATAATTCTCATTTTCAAACTGCTTCAAAAAAATTTACTTATTTTTGCAAAATGTGTAAAGGCGATCATTTCATTGGTACTTGCAAAGAATTCATAAATTTGTCCATACTTAAACGATTTGAAAAAGAAAAGGAATTTGATCTATGTTTAAACTGTCTCAAGGGCAAACATAAAGTTATTGATTGTAGAAATAGACCATGTAGGATTTGTAATCATAAACATAATGAATTGCTACATACAACTAATAGTAAAAGTGATACTGCATCGGCAGTCACAGTTTCGACAAATGATATAAACATAAATGAAAATGCTGAAGGAGCGACTGCATTGTTAGTCAACAAAAATCAAAACAAAATTATGAATAAATCTGCAAACATTCCATCAAAAAACACAGAAGTGGCTCATAAAGAAATTATTCTTTCAACGTCATTAATTCTAGTCGTAAACAATCATGGAGAAAATATTACATGTAGAGCATTGTTAGATTCAGCCTCAACAACAAATTTTATCACAGCAGATTTAGTTGAAAAATTAGGTTTAGAAAAGCGAAAAGAAGTGATGTCAGTCAATGGATTAAACCAATCCAAAACTAAAATTCAATATAAGGTAACGTCGATGATAAAGTCGAAAAACAGCGATTTTGAAGATATGGCTGATTTTTCAGTAGTTCCGATGATAACCAAAAATTTACCTGGTCGATTGATAGATATTAGAAACTGGAAACTACCACCAAACATAAAATTAGCCGATTGTTGTTTCAACAATCCAAGCTCTGTTGACGTTTTATTAGGAGCTGAATTATTTTATAGAACAATTATGACAGGAAGAATAGAACTGGCTGACAACTTACCAATTTTACAACAAACAGAGTTTGGTTGGATAGTGGGAGGCAAATTGGAGCAAAACATAAGTTTGTGTTTAGAAGGTGAGCCCCAATTAGATAAATTAAATGAAACGTTACAAAAATTTTGGGAGATGGAGACATTTGAACAACGCTCATATATGTCATTAGAAGAAAGAAAATGTGAACAAGTTTTTGAAGAAACATATAGCAGAAGCGAAGAAGGTCGGTTTATAGTAAATCTGCCGTTTAAAGATTCAGTTGAATTACTAGGAGATTCTAAGAAAATAGCACTTAAAAGGTTTGAATTTTTGGAGTCAAAACTTAATAGAAATGAAGAACTTAAAGATATGTATTGTAAATTTATGCAGGAGTACATAGATTTAGGCCATATGAAACTAAGGGTTCATGATATTAAAGATAACCACCAATACTTCCTTCCACACCATGCAGTAATTAAACTTGAAAGTAGTTCTACAAAGCTGAGGGTCGTCTTTGATGCTTCAGCGAAATCAGAGACAAACTTGTCGTTAAATGATGTTTTAATGGTAGGTCCTACGGTTCAACCTGATTTAATTACTATAATTCTGAGATTCCGTACATATTTATACGCTTTGACCACGGATATTGAAAAAATGTACCGATAAATAAATGTAGTCAGTGATCATACATCATATCAAAAGATATTGTGGAGAGCCAATATAGATACTGAAATAAAAGAGTACGAATTGCAAACTGTTACATATGGTACGAGTTCTGCACCATATTTAGCAACAAAAACACTACAAAAACTAGCAGTATTAGAAAAAGAGAAATATCCGTTGGCCTCGTACGCAACATTAAACTGCTTTTATGTCGATGACTTTTTGGGTGGAAGTAATAGCTTAAATGAAGCACTAGAGCTCCAAGAACAGTTATGTGCTATGTTTGGTGGAGCAAAAATGAAATTAAGAAAGTGGTCATCAAATTGTCCACAATTAATTGAAAATATTTCAACTGCAGATAGAGAAATTCCTAATAACAAACAAACTATTAAAACGCTAGGAATAACCTGGAACTCAAATTTAGATCAGTTCAGTTTTAACATTTCAAACAATATACACATTTCAGTAACAACAAAACGAGAGGTTCTCTCACGTATTGCAAAACTTTTTGACCCATTGGGTTTAATTGCTCCAATAATAATTCAAACAAAAATTTTGATGCAGAAATTATGGATTTGCAAAATAGATTGGGATAGTCCAATACCCAATGAGTTACAATTAATATGGAATAAAATTTCGAATGAATTAACAAATATCAGTGACATTAAAATTAACAGATTAGTTATTCCAAAAAACACGGAATATATAGAATTTCATGGTTTCTCAGACGCGTCACAGGTGGCCTATGGTGCGTGTATATATATTAGATGTATAGACAAAGAAGGAATGATTTCAGTTAACCTTCTCTGCAGTAAGTCAAGGGTTGCACCCTTAAAACTCACAACCATTCCGCGATTGGAATTGAATGCGGCTTGGCTGTTATCCAAGTTAATGAACAAAATAGTCAATTGCATCAATATTAAATATAATAAAATATTTCTATGGACAGACTCTAGCATAGTCATGTCATGGCTCAAACTAGCTCCATATCAACTGACGTCATATGTAGCTCATCGAATTTCTGATATACAAGAAATCACACAGAAAATGAATTGGCGACATGTTGATAGCAGAAATAATGCTGCAGACATTTTATCAAGAGGTATAATGCCTTCAGAATTCATCACTAATATTACTTGGTTCAGTGGACCAACATTTCTTTATAAAACAATTGACCGTTGGCCGAATAAATTTTTGGATATAAATCCAAAAGTGCCTGAATTAAAAAAAATTAAGGAACTAGTTTTCCTCAATACAAATCATGTAGATATATTTTCAATACAAAGTTTCAGTTCATACTTAAAATTAATTCGTACTGTAGCATATGTTCTTAGATTCATTTATAATTTGAAATGCTGCAAAACTGAAAACAGTTATCAGGTCGGTGAATTACAACCATGTGAGTTAAACAAGGCAGAAAGAATTATCATTGGAATTGTTCAGAGTTCAGAGTTCTCAAGGGAAATTGCCTTTTTAAACTCCAATGAGCCTCTGCCAAGAAACAATAAATTACTAAATCTATCACCATTTCTCGATGAAAATGGTTTAATACGAGTTGGAGGGCGTCTTCAAAATTCTAATTTGGATTTTAATCAAAAACATCCATATTTGCTACATAAGCATCATTTTACAAACTTGTTAATTAACTACGTCCATAAAACAAATTTACATAGCGGGGTTCAATCCACACTATCTACTCTACGACAAAAATATTGGATAATAAACGGAAAACCTATTATAAAAAGGGAATTACACCGATGTATACCATGTTTTAGAACAAAGCCAAAAATGATGTCACAATTAATGGGTAATTTACCAAAGGACAGGATAGAAGTATATAGACCATTTCATACGACTGTAATAGATTTTTGTGGTCCATTATCTGTGCGATACAAAAATCAACGAAAAGATACATACAATAAGGTCTATATATGTATTTTTATTTGCTTTAGCACTAAAGCTGTACATTTAGAAGTGGTAGAAGATGCAACGAAAGAGTCATTTATAGCTTGTTTAAAAAGATTCATTAGTCGTCGAGGAAAGTGCATGAATATATGGAGTGACAATGGTACAAATTTTGTTGGTGCCAACAACCAATTACAATACTTAGAAACCATGTTTAAAAAAGAAGCCAATAGCATTTCACAGTTTTGTTCGTCACAAGGAATTAATTGGACATTTATACCACCCAGAACACCGCACTTTGGAGGTCTGTGGGAATCAGGCGTGAAGGTCATAAAGACGCATCTCAAGAAAATTGTAGGATCTCGTATTATGACCCTAGAATTTTTATACACACTAGTAGTAGAAATTGATGGAGTTATGAACTCTCGGCCATTAACACCAATTTCAAATGATCCTAATGATTTGGAATCATTAACTCCAGGTCACTTTTTGATTGGTGGACCTTTAAATAAATTAATAGAACCAGATATTACTCATATACCTACAAATCGACTCAAACAATGGCAACAACTATCTCAGTTCGTACAATTATTTTGGAAAAGGTTCCATTTAGAATATTTTAATACATTGCAACAACGATTTATTTGGAAGACATCTCAAGACAATTTGAAGGTTAATGATTTAGTAATCATAAGGGAAGATAATTTACCATGTAATCAATGGTTGTTAGGGCGAGTTGAAGATACAACTGTTGGATCTGATGGTAAAGTGCGTTGTGCTCAAATTTGCACAAAAAATGGAATCATCAAGCGAGGAATAACACGATTAGCGAAATTACCTATAGATTAATATTAATTAAATGTATATAAATGTAAGATTTTCGTAATTGTTACAAAATATATATTTTAACGATCTTTATTACATTATAATATGAAACAAGTTAGTTGTAATAATATTGAAATTACCAGTTAATATGTATAATGACATGTACTTTTTATAATTAGCTATTAATTAATAATTTGAATTATTCTTTGTTGTATGAATTTATATTTTTTATGAAATTTAATGTAGGTACTACTTTGTTAAATAGGTTAACATATAATTTAAATCTCAAGATTTTTATGATCTAATGTAATTCATAGGAAATTTCAAAGATGTCACTACAATTTAATCTTTATTTAATTATATACCCAATAAAGTGAAATTCTTTCTTTGAAGTTTCACTGTGGAATAAATACAATGTTGTTAGAGATAGTAATATAGCATTTTGCAAGAATAAATCCTTGCAAGGCGGGGTGTGTTAAGAATTGCAATAATTTGAATTTGCTGTATACAGATTTTTTCTCTCTTTTGAAAAATACTAAAGAAATAAATATGTGTCAAGAATCGGAACTAACTTTGCTGTATAAAAGAAATTTTCGATTCTCTTTTTGAAATATAGTATAGCATTTAAGAAAACAAAATATATTGTTGTGTATCGAATTCAACGTTTGTAATTCAAAATTAATAATTAAATAAAATTTATATGTGTTTGAGAAAACGGCTTTTTATAAACTTAAAAAGAACCAGCATTTAAAGATTTACCAAAACGCGAACACATGAAGAGCTGCATTGAAGACATCAACCAACATGCGGCCAACGGAAATTCAAAAGAGTGCTTTGCCAATGCACGGAATCTGACAAAAGATTTCCACCCAAGATCTACAGCCATCAAAAATGAAAATAATGAACTTACAACAAGTGAACGTGATGTGCTGGCAGTGTGGCGATCCCACTTTCAAGACATATTGAATAGGACGAATGAAGTTCATCCTATTCGAGCAATTGCTCCATCAACTGAGGAGATTTTTGTCCCTTACCCAGCAATAGAAGAAGTGGAAGCTGCAATTAAAAAACTGAAAAATGGCAAATCACCAGGTTTCGATGGAATTCCCGCAGAACTTTTGAAAAATGGAGGAGCAGCTCTGGTCTCACGTATATACGATCTGATTCTTGCAATCTGGGACCAAGAAGAACTACCTGCTGAATGGAAAACAGCTCTCATTGTTCCGCTACATAAAAAAGGTGACCGTCTAAAGTATGCGAATTATCGTGGCATCGCACTGTTGAACACAGCATATAAAATACTAGCTAATGTCGTACTTGCTCGACTCATCCCGTTCGCCGAATCTATCATCGGTGACTATCAGTGTGGTTTTCGTCCCAACCGCTCAACCACAGATCAATGTTTTACAATAAGGATGATTCTGGAAAAATGTTGGGAGTACAACATCAGCATTCACCAGCTCTACGTTGATTTCAGACAAGCATATGATAGTATCATCCGCGACAACCTCTGGTCCGCACTCATATGCCTTGGTATCCCAGAGAAACTTGTTTCTCTGTGCAAACTCACAACATCGGGATCAAATTGTAGAATAGTAATCGAAGGGTCAGTTTCTGATCCTTTCGATATAACATCAGGTGTTCGACAAGGAGATGCACTCGCGCCTGTACTGTTTAATTTGGCGCTGGAGTACGCGATAATAAAAAGCCGAATTGAGACGCAAAACTGCATATATAATAAATCTAGTCAAGTTCTTGGCTACGCAGATGATATTGTGCTTCTCGGACGTAGAACGAGCGATATTAAAGATAGTCTCTCTCAGCTTGAAAGAAATGCTAAACGACTTGGATTATGCATCAACACCGGCAAAACTAAAGTGTTAACAACATCTAAGATCATACCTCCCGGAAATCTGGATACTGGCGACTACGAAGTGGAACGCGTGGAAAACTTCAAATACCTCGGGTCTGTAATAACATTGTCAAATGACATGCAGGCAGATATCAAAGCCCGTGTCTCTGCCGCATACAGAGTTTTCTACGCATACTCAAAACTTCTGCGATCAAAACATCTTTCGCGGTCGTGTAAACTCACACTTTACAAAGCATTAATTCGACCTGTGCTTACATTTGGAAGTGAAAGCTGGACACTGACTTCCTCCGATTGTAGAATTTTATCAACATTCGAGAGGAAGGTCATACGAACAATTTATGGTTCATGTAAAGTTGCTGAAAATCAGTATAGAGTCCGAATGAATCACGAAATCAGACAGCTTCTTGGAGGCTGCGATGTAATCGGATTCATTAAATCTAACCGGATCAGATGGTTTGGTCATGTAGAAAGGGCTCCATTAGATAGAATGATAAAAAAAGCGTCCCAACAACAACCAGCTGGTGTTCGTCGAAGAGGAAGACCTAGACAACGCTGGCGTGATGACATCATCCAAGACCTTCGTGATATAGGATGTCGAAACTGGGGTCAACTGGTCATGGAACGAGATGATTGGAAGCTTATTGCACAGACGGCAAAATCCCTTCATGGGATGTAAACGCTAGAGAGAGAGAGAGTGTGAAAAGAAAGATTTTCATTTATTTTTTTACTCAATTTTTTGGAAAAAATAAAATTAATTATTTGTATGATATGAAATTGTATTATTATTATAGAGAATTATTGCACTATAAGTTTGTCAAAAAAATATTGTCAAGTATGTCAAAAAAATGATTTTCATTTACTTTTTTAGCCAATTTTTTGGAAAAAAAATTTAGGTGTTTGTATTTTTTATGACGTAAATGTGACATGGAAATTTTTGAATTTGTTATAGTTTTGAAATATTTTTGGAATTTTGAAAAAAGTTGAAATCTTTGATTTTGTAAGAATTTTTGGAATATTTTTAGAATTTTGGAAAAAGTTTGAATTTTTGAATTTTTAAGAATTTTTGGAATATTACTAGAACTTAGTAATTAATATAATAATAAATAAGTAATTATGATGAAATATACGAAAAAGGTTTCAATTAGTGTGAGAAGATAATGATCAACTTTTGAGACACATTAATCAAAGTGGTGGACCCTCACCATACAATTCCTAACTTTTAGCACTTTGTTTTTAAAGTTTGTTGGGGGCATGCAGACTTCGTTCATTAATCAATTTTGTTTTATGATACTTTGAGAAAAGATAAATATTTAAATAACAAAGAACTGATTAGTTTTCGGAAAGCATTGGGATTAGTGGTAAGTGGGGGGCTTCCTGGGTGCCTGTTTATTTGAAACTTCAATCACATCAGTTCTTGATAATCGATTTTGATTAAACTTGGTATATTTGCTTAGAGTATGATTTGTAATCGTTCTGTATTCCAAGTTCCGGTTTGTAGCTTGAGATAATTTTTAACCGACTTCCAAAAAGAAGGAGGTTCTGTGTTTCACTGTAGGGTTTTTTTTTTATGTATGTACACCGATTTCTCAAAAACGGCTCGTTCGATTTGGATGATTTAAATTGTGTTCTATTTGGGTTTATTCACAGAGGGTCCCATAATTTTTTTTATGATGTGAAAAATACCGTTATTCAGAAAATTGGAAAAAACCATATTTTTTATGCATTTTCGTTGATTTCGTCAAAACATATTATTCTGTTTGTTTGTTGTGGGCAGTATTATATTGCTATACTTTGCGAGGTTATCGTAAATAATTTTCTATGACGGGTAATGTGTATGCCGTTTGTGCAAAAAATCATAAAACCATAATTAATAGATTGTCACTGATGCAAGTTTTTCCGGTATTTGAAGTTATTACTTTTAAAACGCTTTCTAGCCGACATTTGCTTTATGACTTCACTAAAAATAAAAAAATTAAAAAACCGTTTTGAAAAGAAATAGAACCGAACCGACTTCAGAAAAAACAAAAGAGGCACAAACAAGTGAAAAATAACTCAATTATGGCTATTATAGACAAAAATACGTTACATTTTGATTAATTTAATTTAATTATGCTTTACTATAAACAAAAACATTACGCTATTAAAAAAATTACTATATTAAAATAGTTACTTTTTAGCCGACTTAAAAAAAGCAGGAGGTTCTGTGTTTCACTGTAGGTTTTTTTATATGTAGTACACCGATTTCTCAAAAACGGCTCGTTCGATTTGGATGATTTAAATTTTATTCTATTTGAGTTCATTCCCAGAGGGTCTCATAATTGTTTCTTTGATGTGAAAAATACCGTTAATCAGAAAATTAGAAAAAACCATATTTTTAATGCATTTTCGCTGATTTAGTCAAAACATATTAATCTGTTTGGATATTTTGGGCAGTATTATATTACTATACTTGTCAAGGTTATCGTAAATAATTTTCTATCATGGGAAATATGTATGCCGTTTGTGCAAAAAATCGCAAAACCATAATTAATATATTGTCACTGAAGAAAGTTTTTCCAGCATTTGAAGTTATTACTTTTAGAACGCTTTCTAGCCGACATTTCCTTTATGACTACACAAAAAATAAAAAAATAAAAAAACTTTTTAAAAAAAAATAGAACCGACTTCAGAAAAAACAAAAGAGGCACAAAAAAGTGAAAAATAACTCAAATAACTCAATTTAGAAACAAAAATACGTTACATTTTGATTAATTTAATTTAATTATACCTTACTATAGACGAAAAAATTACGCTATTATACAAAGTTACTATATTAAAATAGTTACTTTTTATTATAATTATTATAGTTATTATAGTTGTTATAATAGTTATTATATTTTAAAAGTTATTTGTAGTACAAAACTGTTCGAAGTCGGTGCCACATTGACGAAAAACCGACTAATATGTCTCGGGCTACAACCTACATTTTGGCGTTCTAAAAGTTGTCTCAAAAGTCTCATAAAATCTTGTATCTGCATCGTAAGTTATCCAAGGTCAAAGGTAACAAAAACAGTTTTTCGCGATTATCTCGGTTTCTATTGCTCCAATGAAGTTAACATTTACCATAAAAATTATAGAGCATAAAATTTGCAACAAATTTTATTTGAAACAATTTCTCATGCGCTCAGCCGTTTTCGCGATAGAGGGCGGTGAAGTAGTTTTCTATTTTTCTTTACTCTGCTGCCATCAGCTGTTTGGCCACAAAATAAACACAGTTTTAAACAAACAGTTCATTCCTTTTTTTACGAGGTACACTCGGTGAAAATAAAGGTTATTCGCCTGCTAAGCGTCGTTTCGATGCCGCTATTGAATTTTGACTGATGTACACTTTTTGACACTCAACATGCACATTCACAGAAGTTAAAATATTTAGGATGTCGATGTGACTATCATTTCAATCGATGCTTGTAGTTTTCAAGCCACACATCACATTATCAAAATCACCTTCTGCAAGTGGTTTCTCACAAATAAAACACGAATCAGCCATAATTTTCCAAATTTTACGTCCGTCGTTGCCGTGATCGGAAACGAGAATAAACGACAGTTATTCAAAGTTCAAGGCAATATTCACGGTTGACCTTGCATTACAGTACGTATGGCTGAGCACTGTGTGCTCATCGTCTTCTATCGCAAAAACGGTTGAGCGCATGAACAAATGTTTTTAATAAAATTAGTCGCAAATAATTTTGGAATTTTGAAAAAAGTTTCAATTTTTGATTTTGTTATAATTTTTGCAATATTTTCAGAATTTTTGAAAAAATTTTAATCTTTGGTTTCGTAATAATTTTCGGAATATTTTTAGAATTTTGGAAAAAGTTTGATTTTATTTAATTTTTACAATGTTTTTGGAATTTCGAAAGAAATATGAATTTGTGACTTTGTAATATTTTCTCGTAACGCTAAATGGAGAGGTTTTTGAGTAGTTCGCTGATCGTATCATCTTTTCTTTTTTTTTTTTTAATTTTTTTTAATCCGTGCTCCATGTAGGAGCGTTGCCAGGCTAATCAGCTTTGAATATTCACCACGGTCATTCGCAACAGCGACATAATTGCCATGGCAGCCGATATTTTTAAGGTCGTTTTTTACGTCGGTCTCCCATTGTAGTCGTGGTCTACCTTGCGGTCGCCCACTCTCTGGGGTATTAACGTACATTTTTCTAATCATTCCAGACTGTGAATCGGCTCGTAGAGCATGCCCAAACCAAACAATCCTATTTGAACGGATACAAACTACTATATCAGGACCCTCAAGAAGGTCTATGATCTCAAAGTATATCGGGTTCTATACTCTCCATCGTCTGTCTTAAGTGGACTAAAATGTAGCGTATGATCTTACGCTTAAATACAGATAAATGCGATTCGTCATTTTGTGTAAGGGTCCACGTTTGTGACCCATACATCACGACCGGTCTAATCAATGTCTTGTATAACTTGAGCTTGGTGTTAGTTGATACAGACGGTGATCCATGAAGAGGCTTAATTGAGTAGAAAGTCTGATTGCCTGAGCGATTCGAGCTTTTATATCTGTAAGTATGTTGTTGTTTGAGTCAAGCATTGATCCCAAATATTTAAGGGATTCAACTCCCTCAATTCGTTCATCGTCGCACATCAAATCTTTCTTCTCAGCCTCTCTTGAAACATTCATATGTTTAGTTTTATTGTAGTTAATTTGCAGACCAATTTTTCTAGCACCACTCTCCAGCGATTTGAAAGTCTCACTTATAACAGCTTCGCTTCGGGCGAGGATGACAACACCATCAGGGTAGCGATCATCTGTACTGAGTTTATTGACAAGATATTGTTGTTAGTAGGTAGTTTCTTTTGACGGCACACATATTCCAAGGGTAAATTAAAAAGTATAGGAGAGATAGAATCACCTTGTCTTAAGCCGGAGTCGACTTTAAAAAAATTTGATATTTCGTTCTCTACTCGTACACAGCATTAAGAGTTCTGTACTGTCATTATGCATAGTGATACCAGTTTACCAGGAATTCCGATTGATACCAGAGCAGACCATAGAGTCTCTCGTTCGAGAGAGTCATAGGCCTGCCTGAAATCAATGAAGAGTTGGTGCACAGGTATGTTGAACTCTCGGCACTTTCCCAAAATCATCCTTATCGAGAAAAGTGCATCGGTGGTACCTCGGCCCCGCCGGAAGCCACACTGATATTCTCCAAACAGTTGTTCAGCAAAAGAATTGATTTTTGATATCAAAATGTAGGAAAAGATCTTATATGATGTGCAGAGGAAAGCGATTCCTCTGTAATTTGCACATCGTAGGCGATTACCTTTTTTATGGAATGGTATCAGCATAGCTGTGTTCCAGTCCTGTGGCATGGTTTCAGTCCTCCAGATCATTTGAACCAGTTCAAACAATCTTAAGGACAGAGTTTCACCACCATGTACAATCATTTCGGATGTTATATCGTCGATACCAGGTGCTTTATTGCGTTTTAATTTTGACAGCGCCGCTTCGAATTCCTCTTTGGTTGTTTCGTCTACATTTACCTTAGGCGCACGAATAAGCTTTGCTCGTCACCCGACTTGTTGCTGGTCACTTAAGTTGAGAAGATTCTCAAAATAAGCGGCCCAAGTATCTAAAATATTTAAAACCCATTGAAAACGATTCAAAACGATACGATATTGCACTAAAATTCGGCTTTTACGATAAGACATGATTAAAACGGATAGGAATTAACAGAAAAAAAAAATAATGTGAAAAAACCCATTGAAAACGATTCAAAACGATAGGATATTGCACTAAATTCGGCTTTTACGATAAGAAACGATTAAAACAGATAGGAATTAACAGAAAACAAAAATAATGTGAAATAACCCATTGACCTTTTTACTTAAACGTCAAAATGAAATGTTAAAAATATTTAGAAATATCCGGGTGGCAAAGTGAATTTCTGTTAATACAAAATCTTCAGTTTTTGTATGAAAAGTGTTAAAAAATAATTTAAAAATTTAACTACGAATTGTTAATAATATTTATACTAGTAGTATGTATAAAGTGGTTAAAGATATTCCATATATTTGTGTTAAAACAATGTTTTTGGTTGCCCGTAGTGATGTTTAGTTAGTACAAAATCTTCAGTTTTGTGTATGAAAAGAGTCAAAAAACAATTTAAACTAGTTAAAGAATAAACTAAACTACAAGTTAATAATAATATTAATACACGGGAAATGTTTAAATTGGTTAAATATATCCAATAAATTATGTTAAAGTCAATATTTTTTGATTATAGTACATCTTTTTTCCCGAAAAAAACTTGACATATGTGATCAGCTGATTTGTATTTCGAAAACCTTAAATAATTGTTATTTCTTGCAAACCAATACCGTTTTGCGTTGTCTTTAAATTGTTTTTAAAATATTTGCATTATTATTGGTTTTGAAGTAAATTTTAATACATAATTACTGATTTTTAATTATCATTAGACAGATTATAACGACGTAACGACAGATTACATACAGAAATATAACGACGTAACGACATATTACATACAGTAATATAACATTGATTTTAACAGAAATTTGTTGGATATATTTCACAAATTTAAACACACCACTTGTATTAGTATTGTTATTAATTTGTAGTTTAGTTTATTGTTTAACTATTTTAAATTATTTTTTGGCACTTTTCATAAATAAAACTGAAGATTTTCCAGTAACTAAACAACACTGCGGGCAATCAAAAACATCGATTTAACATAAATTTATGAAATATTTTTAACTAGTTTATACTTACTACTTGTTTAAATGTAATTAACAATTCCTAGATAAATTTTTACTTTATTTTTTAACACTTTTCATACAAAAACTGACGATTTTGTATTAACAAAAATTCACTTTTGCCACCCGGCTTTGAAATCAACTATTTTATATGTCAAAATATTTTAAGGAATATGCTCAATTGAAAACGATTCAAAACTATAGGATATTGCACTAGAATTTGGCTTTTGTGATAAGAAACGATTAAAACGGATAGAAATTAACAAAAAAAATAATGTGAAAAAACCCATTGAAAACGATTCAAAACGATAGGATATTGCACTTAAATTCGGCTTTTACGATAAGAAACGATTAAAACGGATAGGAATAAACAAAAAAAATAATGTGAAAAAACCCATTGAAAACGATTCAAAACGATACGATATTGCACTAAAATTCGGCTTTTACGATAAGAAACGATTAAAACGGATAGGAATAAATAAAAAAAATTATGTGAAAAAACCCATTGAAAACGATTCAAAACGATAGGATATTGCACTAAAATTCGGCTTTTACGATAAGAAACGATTAAAACGAATAGGAATTAACAAAAAAATAATATGAAAAAACCCATTGAAAACGATTCAAAACGATAGGATATTGCACTAAAATTCGGCTTTTACCATAATAAACGATCAAAACGGATAGGAATTAACAGAAAATAAAATAATATGAAATAACCTATTGAAAACGATTCAGATAATCTGATAATCTATCAAAAAACGATAGGAAACGATTAAAGCGATACAAACATTCTATCGGAAAAAAACGATGCAACCCCTTTCATTTTCATTCAAAAACCGCATAGGAAACGATAGAAAACGGTTCTATTTTTTCACTAGATTTTCGTTTCTATCAGAAAATAACGATAAGAAACACCCAAAAACGATAGAAATTGCATCCGCAACAAAAGGCAAAACGTAAGAGTTCGGTTCAGTTTCTATGGGAAAAAACGATTCCAACCCATTAATTCTCATTCAAAAACCGCATAGGAAACGATAGAAAACGGTCTATCGGTTTCTATCGTTTTCTATCATTTTTTTTACAAGGGAAGGAAACTTTTGTTATTTATTTTTGCTGGAATTCATATTGTTATTATTTATTACACCGGTCCATAAGATTTTTGGGTCTGACTGCTACATGTTAAATTTTGGTTTCTCCTACGACAAAAATAAGGAAAAAATTTTTTTTCCGATTAAAGTTTGCTTTTGTAGAAACTAGAGCAATTTTTCAATTTTTCGGCAAAAATTACTGATTTTTATATTTTTTCTACACTTCCACTGTAAATTATAATTAGAAATAGTACATTATTTAATTAGGAGCTAAAGTGATACTTTTTGTGTTGGGTCTATAGTTTGACAATTATAGACGAAACACAAAAAGTCACTTTAGCTCCGAATTAAATACACTATTTTTTCGGCAAACGTTTAAATTTTTTATAAATATGAAATTAATGCATCAAACTTTTTATAAATATGAATTTGTATCGTCATAATTACTTCCAAAAAAGAGAAAAAAACATTTAAATTTGTATGAATAAAATTTTTTTATCAAAGCAGCCTTTTCAAAATTTCATAATATGAGAATCAACTTATTTTTTGTTGTCATGGTTATACAATATGTTTGAAAAAATAACAAACTAACAAAAAACAAATGCTACTTTACAGCCTCCGTAATATAAAAGAAAAATGGCGTTACTTTTGCTGTCGCTAGACGTTACTTTTGCTGTCAGGCTAAAAAGTAAGACTTTAGCTAACTCCCTAGCGGCAGTAAAGTTAAACTTTACAGCCGTTTGCCGAAAAACATTTTTTTAGATACAAAAGTCTTTTTTATTCAAGATTTGTGATAAACAATACCATATAGATGTAAAATAACAAGAAATTAATGTCCAAAAGTGAATATCGTATCGTAATCGTATTAGCTCTCTCGTATTAAACCCCAAAAGACCAAAGCAAACTTTACGAACTAAATATGAAATATTTAAGTGTTTTTCAATGTCTAGAATTAGAATTTAAGCATGAGAACAGAAACCCAAAAAAAAATATTTTTTTTTCACCGGTTTATTGGCGCTGGAATGATCGCCATATCTCATATCTCAAAAATCATTAAATAACAATAGCCAAGTACCGTTAACCATTAATGGCCCAGTGCTTGGTCGCATTTCTAAGTCCACTAAACCTGCTTGGCTATTCACCGGAAAACACTATACCCGATAAAATAATTGGCAAAATGTTTTCCTTTTCCAATAATCAGAAATATTACAATTTAAAGGCAAATAAAAATATATACACCTATCCCCCGCTTTACACGGCACTCATTTAACACGTTTTCGACTTTACACGGTTTTTGAAATCAAAATTTTCAAAAAAAAAAAAGTTAAAAAAAAGACAAATTTTGGTATTACACGCACTTATATCTACTTTATTTTAATTAAACCTACTGGAATACCGTATACATACAGGTTGTAATTAAAACAAGAAAACAAGAAACTTGTAACAAAAAACGCATTTGAGTGTTCAAAGCAAAATTTTGAAAATACATGTTGATGTAAATAACAAAGGTATGTAAGAGATTCTCTATGTAAATCAGTTGATTTTAAGCAATATATTAGCTAGATACTAAATGCGTAGGTGTATCAATGGTCATAGTTAATTTGTAAGCTAGTTATTAGCTAGATACAAAATGCGTAGGTGTATCAATGGTCATAGTTAATTTGTAAGTAAATAATTATATCTGTTGACATACGAGTTAACGTGAGATATTATACAACACTGGCAATAGCAGTGAGATCTTATTCTATCCTATAATGAAATATTGGGGTCGGTCATATTTTATTAAATGATTGGATTTATTGTTTAGTTATCAATTCAAAAAAATTTAAAGAACACAAACAATTAAAATTAGCATCCATCAACATCGTTGAACGCATGTTGTTGCGGTGACAGTGATGTTAAAAGCTTTTATTTGTTGTTTTGATACATATTGTAATTCCTACTACACAACACATTTTATTTAAAAAAAATAAAAACAATGGAAAATAAATTAATGATATGGCTTGAAGACCAATATCAAAGACGTATTCCAATTGGTACCAATATCATAACTAGTAAGACTTTAAAATTTTTGGAATGTGAAACAGTTGCCATCTACTTAAATAGATCTACTCCATCTACTCAAATAAAATGCCTTTTAAGTTTTATTGCAAGTCATGGTTGGTTCGAAATATTTAAACGCGGGCATTTTTTGCAAGCATTTAAAATTAAAAAACGCATCTACTGATTTAGATACAGCACAACAGTATGTACCCACTAAAATTGACTGAAATTAATTCCGGTACATCTTACTGTCCTGCAGCCAAATTCTGTAACTGTGAAGCGGTGAAGCGTTAAAAATTCCATCGTTTCTGTTCTTTCAAAAACTTATCACTTCACCGCTTCACAATTAGAGAATTTGGCTGCTGATCAGGTTTTCAATACTAAAGAGTGATAAGGCTTAGGTGGCAAAGCGTCCAGGTAAAAAGGAATAAACAAATCTTTCCATTTATTGGAATGCCAATACAAAAGCTTGGGTTAAAGCCACATTGTTCATTGATTTGTCTCATAACTCTTACGTGCCAGAAGTAAAATAGTATTTAATCAAAATAATATTTAAGGTTCTTCTTTTACTGGGCAATGCTCCATGTTATCCTCAAGATTTGCAGCTTACAAATGGATAAATTATATTTTTACCCAAAATTAAAACTTCTTTATTCTCTTCCATTTAATTATATCAGCTTTATTTGTATGTTTTTTTCGATAATAATAGTATGTATTATTGTATTCGTTTTTAACCTATAGCCTAATGAACTTAACCTATTGCCTAATGAAACTTTTATTCAATTGGTATGATTCCAATTGGTCAAATTATTTTGATTTCATTAAAATTATTTTCAAATTATAATCACATTTGCTTTGATAAGTTTTGTTCAAAAATCAAATTTTGAGTAATTCTCTTATTTCGTTTAGTTGAACTTAGTTGATTGTATGAGAAGGGCGTTTTTTATCATCAGGGTTTTTTTATTAAGAAATTTGATTTATCAATTAAAACAATAAAGATTTATTGTTTTAATTGAAGAAAATGTTTTTATTTTTTATAATACACAATTCTTTTTTATAATAAAATCTTTGTCAGAGAATAAAGTATTGTAATCGATTCGTGAATAATGAATTTTATTCTCTCGCAAATTAAAATTCTCGCTCGTGCCTCGCTCGAATTTTAAACTTTTGCTTGAGAATAAACTACTTCATTATTCACTCATTGATTAAACTACTATTATTGCAACCATTATACCAGAAGATAATAAATAATGCAACTACTTCCATATTTTTGGCTTAAAAAACGTTCATTTTAAGTGATTACGAGTAGGAACATTGAATTTGGAGAAATCTTGATGGTGGGGATTGGTATATGATATCAAAAACTAGATTATTGCATTATAAGTTTGTCAAAAAAATGTTGTCAAGTGTGTCAAAAGAAAAATTTTTATTTGTTTTTTTACCTAATTTTTTGGCAAAAACATAAAATTAATTGTTTGTTTGAAATGAAATTTTATTATTATTATTAAGAGTTATGGCACTATAAGTTTGTCAAAAATATGTTGTCAAGTGTGTCAAAAGAAAGATTTTTATTTATTTTATTTAAAGATATTTATTTTACCCAATTTTTTGGAAAAAAATAAAATTGTTTGTTTGAACTGAAATTTTATTATTGTTATTGAGAATTATGGCATTATAAGTTTGTCAAAAAAATGTTGTCAAGTGTGTCAAAAGATTCTTATTTAGTTTTTTACCAAATTTTTTGGAAAAAAATAAAATTGTTTGTTTGAAATGAAATTTTATTATTATTATTGAGAATTATGGCATTATAAGTTTGTCAAAAAATGTTGTCAAGTGTGTCAAAAGAAAGGTTTTCTTTTATTTTTTACCCAATTTCTTTAGAAAAAAATAAAATTAATAATTTGTATGACATGATATTTTATTATTATTATATATTATAAGTTTGTCAAAAAAAAAAGTGTGTCAAAAAATGATTTCATTTATTTTTTTAGCCAATATTTTGGAAAAAAATATAGCTGTTTTTATGATATAAATGTAATTTAAAATGAAATTGCAAATGGAAATTTTTGAATTTATTATAGTTTTTGAAATATTTTTGGAATTTTGAAAAAGTTTGTATTTTTGATTTGTAATAATTTTTGCAATATTTTTAGAATTTCGGAAAAAGTTTTAATTTTTGATTTTGTAAGGATTTTTGGAATATTTTTAGAATTTTGAAAAATTTTTAATTTTTGATTTTATTATAATTTTTGGAATTTTGAACAAATTTTCAAGTTTTGATTTTGTAATAATTTTTGCAATATTTTTTGCAATATTTTTAGAATTTTGGAAAAAGTTTGAATTTTTAAGAATTTTTGAAATATTATTGGAATTTAGAAAAAGTTTAAATATTTGATTTTATTCAAATTTTTGGAATATTTTTGGAATTTTGAAAAAGTTTGATTTTATTTAATTTAACAATATTTTTGGAATTTTGATTATAATTTTCCGGCAACGTATTGGTGTTTCGTGTTAGTTTTAAATAATAATAAATTTTTAAACAGAGATAAAAAATACTTGTATTTTAACAAAAAGTTATGTTTGATATACATCGATGCCCAAAACTAAAAACCATGTCCTCATAAAAGTTTTTTGCTGAAAACTATATACAAATCCTTAACCCAGACCGAAGTCTTGATATCTCAGAGCTGTGAGATTTCAGCCCCGTGAGATTGTGTAAAATAAAATAAGTTTTTGTTTTATTTATTTTTTTTTGAGAATCGATCATATATAAATCATAATTATCGAGAAACAAAATTTATTTTAGAAGAGTATCATAGTGTGTATAATTTTTTTTAACTAACACATGTTTAAAAAATTTATTTTTCATTTTAAAAGACAAACATTTCATCTTTTCGGACAAAGTCGGCACAAAAGTTTGCGAAATATACACGATTGACATCTTTTTTTAAAAACAAGTCTACATATAGCCCTGATGAGAATGATATACTTTTTTTAAAGTTTAATAAAATATTCTTATCGGTTCGAAACTATAGCCGTGTTCGATTTGCACTGAAACAACTGAAAAATTGTATGCAATTGTTGTTGTTTTTTCAGTTGTTTCAATCAAATTGAACGCACCATAGATCGATGGACAATTGCATGCATAGCAAAAAAATTTCATAAATTGCATAAATTTTGTTAGATTCAGTATGAATTATTCATGATGGGATAACTTCCATCGTAGTGATGTTATATCACAAATAATTCATTGAATTAATTGTAGATAATGTGTCGATAGACACAAGTGAAGGGGTCATCTTCTCGCTGATGCAAGTTTGTTATTATTCTAACTTATAGGTTAGAGTATAACAACTAAACAACAATAGTGATCAACTAGAGAAAATCTATGGTTTTGAAAGTTTTTTGTTTCTTTTACTTCGCTAGAACAGTAGACCAATTTTGGTTTATAAGCGTTTACTTTTTTTGGTAGTATATCTGATCGGTTACCCCCTTAGATTATAAAATATACAGGACAACCAATATTTTATATATTTTGTGTATGTACACTATTAAACTATAAAAAAAATTGAAGCTGTTTTTTGAAAGAAAAGAAAAGGCTCCAGTAAAAATAAACACAAAAATACAGGGTCCCATGCAGCATCGTTATCTCTTTCCATTTATAGAAAAAAATATAATTTTATTTTTCTATTGCCAGAAATAAATAACTAAACAACATATGTTTTATTTTAATTTCATTCAAATAAAAACAAAACCAAAAACAATTAATCGTCAAACAATATCCATTCCACTCTAAAATTATTCTAAATGAAAACAAAACCAAGCCGTACATGATGCAATTTTAGTTAGGATCAAATTTTTAGGTTTAAAATATTATCAGTTTTATTTTAATCGAAATACTTTTGAGATAAATAAAATAAAATTGAATAAGGTTGGCCATAAAATGGTGTGCGCATTGTAAATAAAGTGTTTGTTTATGTTTTCCTTTTAAGATAATCCAACCATTTTCCCTTACCATTCCGACTCATCATATCTTGGCTGATCCCATTGTTCTGTTTTCACTTTTTTAGGCCTATAATAGTCTTCACAATGGTAACGAATCGGTCCGCAGCGATTATCTTCTCTTCTGACAAATCCATGGGAGCAATAACAACCAGGAACACAATTACTATAACCACGTCTAAGTAACTCATCATATCTATGACAATTTGAGCATGTTCTTTGATATCCGATCCCGCATTCATCATAATATTCATTTGTACCACATCGGAGCTTTGGCCTACATTCACTAATCGGTATGCAGTCTCCATTTTTATTTCGAGCATACCCATCTTTACAGTAGCATGCTTTTATAGTTCCAATTGTTTTTATATTACATCTTTGATATGGGTTATCACAAGATCTTTGGCATGCTGACCCAACCCAAGAGAAAATTTCATTTTCACCACATATATTTGGGCAATTCTCTTGCTCCACACATCGCCCATCCTTAGCTCTTAATAAACCTCTAATACAAAAACAACCCCAGGTAAGGGGTGGTCTGGAGCTGTATATTTCTGGATTTTCACAAGTTCTTTGATAATTTTGGTCACCTAAGGTCCATTTCTCGTTATAATTACATAAAGGTGTCTGGGGTGTTATTGGTTGTTCTTTTTGCTGTGGTTGTTCATTCTGCCAACGACTCCAAGGACCCCCATGTTTGAATCCACGAAGAAGAAGATTGGCTAACAGAAACGTCCCAGCTAAAAAGTAATTTTTTATAAGTATTTTTCATTTATGTGATACATATTGTGTAATAAATATACTTACATACAGAACTGGACAGATATGCAACAATGAATACGATGAAGTACTTCTTACAACTTCGTTCCATTGCCATTTAAAGCCGTATTGGTAGTGGCTTATCTAAATACTATGATTTATTTATATGAATGGTTTTCTTTGTTTCCTTTATTGAATACATTTCAAAAGTTTATCTCTAATAAACAGGCAGGAATTTATAACAAGCTTACTCCAAATATTTTTTGTTTTGCATAAACAAAATGTAAGTGCATTCCAATGTGCTTTAATTTCAATAATCGTGCCACATGTTGTAATATCGAAGTTATATCATGACCAAAGGAGTCTCGAAATTTTCGATGAAACGGTATGTTATAATTTTTTCGATCAACACTTTTATCAATACATATTACATAGTCATAGAGTACTATGGTGAATGTATGAAAATATTTTTTTTCAGTATATACTTGTCAGTTTGAACATTCTTATGCTTAAAGCCGGGCATTCACATATAACAGAAACAGAAACCAAATTTCATACAAATTTGACATATAAAAATTCGGTTTCTGTAAAATTTGTATGGAATTCTGTTTCTGTTGTATGTGGTTTCAAGCCTTTACTGACTAGTTTAATAGTAGATTCTTGTATGAGTGTAGAATGGTGGCAATTCTTCACGAGGATGAAGTTTCACGAAACGGAGCGAAGTGAGTGGAGGGAATCATCCGAGTGAAGAATTGCCATCATCCTATGCGAATACCAGATGCTATTTTATCCACTACTGCAAAATATTTCGAATAATTTCCAGATTCCCTACTAAAGTTTTTATCATCATATTGGAAGACATCATAGACAGCATGGGGGGGGGGGGGGGGTTTGCCTATATGAAGCAATAAAAATTTTTGTAAAATGAAAAATTATATTGCAATATATTTTTTTAATTTCATGATAAGTGCAACGTACAAATATAGTAAATAAAAAAATTATGTATGTATAGTATTATTCCATTCTTTGGAATATTTCTTATTTACGTAAATTTTTTTTAGGTGTATTACTTGTTGTTTACTAGGTCATGAAATATTCCACAAGAATTTGTTAAATTATGTTGTACACATAAAATGTCTTACAAAATTTCAATTAGAGTTTCTGCTTAAAAAATCTCGTATCGAGATTCTCGAGAAAGATCTGTTACCTTGAACTCTCAAATCTCGAAGAATTATTTCCACATTTTTGGAGATTCTCATTTTTCGAGAAATACTGTCAAGAATCTTGAAATTTAACAAATCACCATAAATACGATTCAAATCTACAACAAAATGAACATCCATCTACAACAAAATGAACGTCCTGTGGCAAGATGTTGTAACATCACTTTTGACGATTCTATCGTATTTTAACGTTAATCGGTGTGCTGTAACACAAAACGACTGTCGATTATCGTATTTACGACAGTCGTTTTGTGCTACAGCATACCGATTAGCGTAAAATACGATAGAATCGTCAAAAGTGATGTTACAACATTTTGCCACTGGCATACATGCTGCTTACAACTTTTACGAATAAAAAACTTAAACGTTTTAATTTGGAATCGACTTTTTTTTATTTGATATTAATTTTAACAAAAGGAAGTTCTTTTTCACTTAACCCGTTGACGGTCTAAATCGGAGTCTCCTAGTTTTACCAAAAGTATTCTTAAAGATGAAGTAATTCTATTTTGGAGGGGAGTGTTGGTATATAAATATATTAATTTATTTAATTTATTATTTGGGGTAGTAAAAGAAAAGGGCACGTTAATCAAATTATTTATTAAGTTTCAACGGCCAACAGTGTAATTACATATAATTAAAAATTATTATTTGTAAAAATTCATACATTTCCAAATCAATTACTTTGTTTAAAATAATTGGTGCAAGCATAAAAATGCTTCTGCTGAATTTTGACGAGTTTGTATATATTCGGAAATATGGTTGTTGTATATAGAATTAATGATTGGGAAATGGAAACTGAGAAACGTGGGATCTCACATGACAATTTACTATTGAATCAAAATCAAAATATGAAAATACGAGTAACAATTTCCAAAAAATAGTAGTTTTAAAATTATTTAAAAACTGGCCAGTTCGCAATAATATTTTGCAAAATAATATAAAACAATCGATTAAGGAGAGAAACGAGTTGCAATTACTCCTGAACTGCAAGACTAGATTAAATCTTTTGAAACCATGATAGACCGGTTTTTGCGAGTCAAAGCACCAGATGTAAAAACTTCTAAGAAACGCTCTAATTTTGATAAATCCTATGTACATCCAATTGAAACCGAGAGAAATGTTTCTTTATCTGTAAATTTTTGCAGTAAACGGAGAGTACGATTGAATGATAAATCTCTAGACTGAGTGACAAAATCGCTAGACTTTTGTTGTAAAACTTTTTAAATTGCAAAAATTCAATATAAGTTTTAAGTTTTTTAAATTGAAAAAATTAAATTTAAATGTTCTTTTTATTCTATAATATGCAATGAGATATGTATATTTTTTTAAAAACAGTTAATTTAATTAACTTAAATAATTTGAAACATATATTATTTAATGCATCTTGAATTCTTTTATTTATTGAATATACAAATTTATATGTGTCTGTCTAAGGATTCGAACAAAGCACTGAAGAGGAAGGTTCGAATTCATCCGAAACACGTAAAATGAGAAGTTATCACCGCCATTACGAGGAGTGAAAGTGGTACATTCTTCCAACCATACCTTTGAATTGAAAAAATTCCAATTGCTTGCTTACTTTCTTGAGTTTAATTGATCTCAAAATCTCCAATAAATTCATATGTATTTAGTTGATTTATTATTTTTTTTAAGGATCCATTTCTTGTTTGTTTTAATTTTTCCAATTGTAATTTTTTTGTTTTAATTTAATTAATTTATGTATATAATATATAAATATATATCAGGGTCTTGTCTGGAAATCCCAATCAGAGCCAAATTCTGTAACTGTGAAGTGGTGAAGTGTTAAAAAAAATTTCATTTCGATTTTATCATTAATTTGTTATCATTTTACCATTTTTGCGATTCTATATGCGAGTGAGTGTTAAAAAATCTAAGCGGTGCACTGTCATACGTCAAAAATACATAAAATTAAATGTTAATTTTAAGTTTAAACTGAATTTAAAAGTAAGTTTTTACAAATTTAAGTATATATAAATATTTTAGAAATTAAATTTGAAAAATAAATCGGGGTTTGATTTAGAAATGCAATTTAAAAAAATCAAATCACATTGACGTTTTGGTATTTTTTGACATAATGTCAATAACAACAAAAGAAACGGTTTCATTTTAATGCCAAACAAAAAGTCTATGTTAACTTTATAGTTTTAAAACTTCACTCATTTAGATATTTTTGCGGTGAAGTGATAAAAAATTTATCACTTCACCGCTTCACATGTTACAGAATTTGGCTGCAGGGCCTGATTCGACTATCCCAATCAAAGTTTGATCCGATTATCCCAATCAGAGTCTGCAGCCAAACTCTGTAACTGTGAAGCGGTGAAGTGATAAAAATTTCTTCGTTTCTTTTCATTAAAAAACTTATCACTTCACCGCTTCACAATTACAGAATTTGGCTGCTGATCTGGTAATCCCAATCAGAACCTGATAGGGAAAAAGCGTTACACTCATGATCAGGACCCCGGCTACTCTACCAATGCCTGATCCGGACTAGGGCAAACCTGATCAGGACTTTATTTGAGTCCTGACAAATTTCTGCTCGGGAATTTTATATATAATTTTAATTACAATTTCAATAGAAGACAAAGTGTAGCTTAATTTATGTTTGGTGTTTACGACAATATTGATATTGATTGTCATGTACTTTTAATTTACTTGTATACAATTAAACTAAAGCAAATGATTTATTTAGCATAAATAAATTGCCCAAATTTAATTTTGAATAATGAATTTTTTTTTCATTTGAATAACGAAATTCTGTTTTCTTTTGAAAAATCGGGACATTTTTAAAATGCCGCGGGACGCGGGACAAATTGTTAAAAATCAGGACTGACCCGCCAAAAGCGGGACGTCTGGTCACCTTATGTTTCTGTTGTTGTTTCGGTTGCTGTGTTTATTTCTGTCAATATCGCAGTATTTTGAAGGGATTGAATATTTTGAATATTTTGATCAAATCGAATCGAAACTAATCATTATATATAAATTGTGTGTAATTAATTAATTAAACTAATAATGAGTGTGCTTTCCGCAAGTTCTTTCCGCAAAAAAAAATTAAAAAAAATTTGTTAAATAAATAAATAAATTTTATTAAAAAATGTATTTATATTTGTTTTTAATTGAAACTTTACCTACAATTTTTTAAATTTATACTTTAAACGATGACTTCCAGTCGGTAAAAAAAATATCTGTAATATCTGTAAAAGTTTTTCGAAAACTATTTTCATTATTCATATTGTCAAATTCATCTACTAAAAACTTACAAAACGACATATCTAAATTTGACTGTGTAAAAAATAAACAAGATTGTATTTATATATTGCATTTTTACCAGTGTTAAATAATGTTACTATTGTGTTCGCCTGTTATTATTCCATCTGTAGGCGAACACAATAATAACATTATTTTACACTGGTAAAAATGCTATTATATAAATACAATCTTGTTTATTTTTTACACAGTCAAATTTAGATATGAGGTTTTGTAACTTTTTAGCAGATGAATTTGTAAATATTATCATTTATATTTACAAGCGTAGAAAAATTAGCGTTTTCTACGCGTGGTAAAAACGTTTTTGCGTTCCTGAACTTATTCCACTCGACGCTATCGCGTATCTCGGACAAACCGTTCAGTCACGCAAAAAGAGACGTTTTCACCACTTGTATAAAAATCTACTATTAAGCGATTTAAACATTTTTGTTTCAGAAAATATGTTTCATCAATGATAAGAACCGCAGGGACAATATATTCGATGTATCGGAAAAGTGTTAAAAAGTGGGATATTTATTTTACTTAATAACGTTTAAATGATAATGAGCAGTAAGATAAGGTGCGTTCGATTTGACTGAAACAACTGAAAAAACGACAACAATTGCATTCAATTTTTAGTTGCTTCAGTCAAATTTCATCCATTTCCTGGATGCAAAGCTTTATATCTGAGCGAAAATTTCGAGTCAATGTTGACGGTATTTCATCGGATGTATTTTCGACTAATGCAAGAGTTCCTCAAGGTTCCGCTTTGTCCCCAAATCTTTTTCTTATCTATATTAATGACTTGTTGGTTTCAACAATTAATCCTATCCATAGTTTTGCTGATGATAGCACTCTTCATGCATCTCATGTTGCACCTAGATCGTATTCACCGTAAAAATAACTGTAGATCAAATTTGATAGATTCAATAAACGTTGATCTTAAAACTATCTTTGATTGGGGTGTTACTAACAGTGTTGAATTCAATACGTCCAAAACACAAGTTTGCCATTTTTCAAGATTATCAACACCTAACCCTTTTCCATTGAAGTTTGATTCCAACGTTTTGATAGAGAAAGAGTCCGTGAAACTTCTAGGAGTTGAGGTTGAAAATAATTTGAAATGGAATTCTCATATTTTTACCCTAGCAAAAAGCGCTGTTCAAAAATTGGGGTTTTTAGGACGATGTCGTAAGTTTTTCAGTAGCGAACAGCTTCTTTTAATTTACAAATCATTTATACGTCCCTGTATGGAGTACTGTTCTCACATCTGGGGTGGAGCTTATTACAGTAATTTGAAGTGCCTTGATTCTGTACAGCGGAGAGCAGTTAAATTAATTGGTAACTCAAATCTTACTAATGACCTTGATTCCTTACAGCATAGAAGAAATGTTTCTGATTTGACGATTTTCTACAAATATTTCATGGATGAACGGGTTTCTGAAGAGATCAAATCGATTTTACCTAAGTCTGCAAGCCTATCGCGTCATACCAGAGCATCGGTAGCGGCCCATCCTTTTACGGTTCAAATAATTAGATGTAGAACTGTAGCCGAACTGTAGCCTTCCAGCGCGACTTTTTCAACAAAGTCTCTCATCTCTGGAATTCATTACCTTCGTTGGTTTTCCCTGATAACTTTAACCCTCAAAAGTTCAAAGCCGGAGCTCATAAATTTCTAAAAGAAACTTAATTCTCAATTGATTATAATCCCTAGTTGGCATGGTATCTTCGGATATTCAAAAACGTTAATGTATAATTAATTATATTAACACTAAACATGCCTAACTTCCAATTAAAAAAAAAAAAAGAAAACACGGCTATTGTGTATGTAGAGAAATCTTGGCGTTTGTATGTAAGACCAGGAGTTTGATTATTATAAGTGTGTCAAAAGAATGATTTTCATTTATTATCATTCCAAATTTTTTTGACAAAAATTTACCTAGTGGGAACATTTTGCATTAGAAACATAAAATTAATTATTTGGTATCATGAAATGTTATTGAATTTATGAAATATGGTTCAATCCAGCTTCAGCTACTCCCATCTAATAAGAATAGCTGGAAAATATTATTTTCATGCAGAATAAATTACGTTTTTTTCATAGCAGTTAGGGAAATTATTAGGGATTATCAGAGAGATGTTTTTAAGAAATTTTGTTGTGTGAATCTGGGTTGCTCCACTTATAATTAATAGGCACAGTTTGAAAATATTAGGTTGTTGCGGATCAAATATTGTTTTTATGCAAAAATTGTAATAGTTAAAGTATATATTTACGCCAAACGGAAAAGTATAGTGAGAAGTTTATTGACTGAATTCAATCTTGGTCATTGATAAATAATAGGTGCGGTTGGCGGTCCAGAAAACTAGGCTTTATAAATATTAAATAACACGAGTACGATGCATAATACGCTCACGATAATATTATATAAATGTATTTTTATTTATTAAGGATTTTAATTTTATACGGTATAAAACGTATATAATTGTGTGTTTTAAACTGTACGTTTTATACGTACGTATAATACGTGTTTTATACGTTACCGTATTATACGTTGCAACCTTGGTATTTCACACCTACTTGAGCAACCTGATCAGGGCCTGATACACATTTTGCTAGGGTTTGCAAATTTTGCTCTAGCAAATTTGTAATGCTCGTATTCTAAACTTTTGTTCGAAAAATAAAATGTATCCTTAAACACTAACATAATAAAATACTATTACACTCCAGTAGGCAAAACTTTAAAATTTATCAAAAAAAATTCAAATAAATTTCAGGGAAGTAAAATGTTTGATCTGAGATGTTCATCGTTAAAAATTAATATCATTTAGAACAAAATTAAACCATCTCTTTGAATTTTGGCATGTTTTAAGGTAAGATTGAAACTTTCACGCTGTGAAATGAAAATCAAAAATGCTTGATCTACGGATCTTTAAAAATTTTATTTCTTAATATTTTTAACCGTCGCAAAATATTACCTGTCGATGATCTGCATCAGATTGAAACGCGAAGTAAAATAAAAATTAGATAAGAATTAAAAATGAAATCAATTTTGTTTATTTTTTGTATGTGTAACTACAAAAAATCATTTATTAAAATGGATAATTCACGTCACTCCGAAAATGTTTTTCATATTATTTTTAACCGAGTGAGCAAAAAATTTATAGAGTTATTTTTTCTCGATAGTAAAACGCTGTACAACATAACAAATATTGTACATCATTTACTGTTTGGAGATTTTATGATGTAAAAAGATTATAACTAGAAATCAAAGCGGGAAGAAGGTCTACAAAAGTGTACATTTCCATCGAGTGATATTCCCGTTACATATCAGTAGACTTTATTTTGGATACCAATAAAACGGTTCAGGATTTTACCACCAATTAGGTTAAAAGAGTTAATACATCTTAGAGCCCCCTAACATCTTAAAGCCCCAATGAACCAGGAAGCTATCGCCCGATTGCCCTTTTGAGCACCTGCTATAAATTGCTAGAACGGCTCATATACAATCGTATGGCACCGATATTGAATGACCAGATCCCAGTCGAACAAGCTGGTTTTCGTCCCAATCGCAGTTGCACTGACCAACTGCTCGCTCTAACATCCTATATCGAAGCTGGGTATCAAAAACAACTAAAAACAGGCGCAGTATTCATCGATCTTACTGCAGCATATGACACGGTCTGGCGAATTGGGATTATATATAAGCTGTTCAATGCAATACCTTGTAGCACCATCTCGCGTTTAATTAACAACATGCTGAGTAATCGTGTATTCAAAGTTCTTCTAAATAATTCCTACAGTAGGTCTAAAATGCTTAACAATGGTTTCCACAGGGTTCCGTTCTGGCGCCATTACTTTTTAATCTGTACATTCATGACATTCCTGACACAACATCAAAGAAATTTGGTTACGCTGATGATTGGACCCTGGCCACTCAAAACAAAGACATGGGTGTTTTAGAGGATTTGCTCTCAACTGACCTAGCGATAATGAATGACTATTTTCGAACGTGGAGCTTATTTCCCAATCTAAGTAAAACCGAGAGCTCCTGTTTCCACTTAAACAACAAACTGGCAAAACACGAACTATCAGTGTTATTTAACGGCACTGTCATTAAATACAATCAACAGCCAAAGTACCTGGGCATTACTCTCGATAGAACTCTTTCTTTTAAACTCCACCTAGAAAATACGTCACAAAAACTTAAAACGAGAAACAATATATTGCACAAACTGGCAGGCTCTACATGGGGTGCTACTCCAGCTACCCTCCGAGCAACTCCTCTAAGTCTGGTTTACTCAGTGGCTGAGTATGGCGCACCAGTCTGGTTGAATAGCACACATACTCAAAAAGTTGACTGCCAGCTGCATGCCACGATGCGTACTATAAGTGGTACTATCAGATCCCCCCTCTCCACCTTGGCTCCCTGTGTTAAGCAATATCGCTCCACCTGCACAGACGCTCGCATGCTCTCATGCGTGAACATAAAAAGGTAACCAACAACATCACGTTACCCTTGCACGAATATTACGGTGACCACACTCGTTGTCGATTGAAGTCAAGAAAGCCTCCACATAAAACTGCCAGCAACCTGCTGGCAACTGATTTTAATATATTGGATGCCTGGGACACCTCCTGGCAACATTACAACTCAACTGGCCTTTCTATTACTAACCCGACTTCTACCCAACCTGGTTTCGATTTGCCACGTCATACCTGGACTACATTAAACCGAATAAGAACGAATCATGGACGTTGTGCTGATTCTTTCTACAAGTGGGGCATTTCAGAGTGCCCTGAGTGTGACTGCGGCGCTCCACAACAAACTATAAAACACATTGCAACTGTGTGTCCAATTGGCAACTCCCGATGTAGTAGCATGGATAGACTCGCTCGATGTAAACATCTAATGTTCAAATGTTCAAATGTAATCTAATGTTCTAATGTTCCAATGTTCAAATATTTTACTTTTTAATTTTTACTTAAAAGACGCGCAATCAAATCGATTGTAAGTTCATTTAATGAGTATCCATGTTTTGTTTTAGGTAGATTTCATAGAAGAGTCTACCTATTTTTAAGTTTAATTTTTAATGTGTCACAAAAAAAACCATACGCTAAATAAAAGAGCCCCCTAACCTCGTAGAATCTAATGAGATTTCTGCTTGCAAAAGACAAAGAGCAGAGGAGAGGAATCTCAAACGATAGCATGCATGTGCCGAACTACAATCTTCGACGCTGTACACGGAGGCGATCGGTGCTCTAGGAGAGGTTTGGGCAGGTGCAAAACTGTAACTGGTTATTGTAGAGGATATACCAAGTCGACCGACAGCTCGTGTTTGAATTCCTACCTTCGAAATCCCTGACGATTATTATTCTCCATCACGTGAAGATTCGAATTTCGGATATTACGGTTGTGGAACAGTACAATCTAAAGATTCTCCAAACCAACCTCCATCACTGTAAAGAAGCAACTGCGGCTCTTTTGTTCAAATTGGCCATCAGCTAGGGGTGGTCTTGATCCAAGAACTATGGTCTCCCATGTTCGAGTACTTAGACTCAAGATTCAAAATTATAAACTGTTGTGTGTGAAAAATGTAGGTTAAGTTCATATTGTAATTTGGGTAGCCGCAAACTGAATATTTTTTTACTTACGTTCCATTGGGATTCAAACGCAACGGCGACGATTCTGGGGTTTAATAATCAGAAATTCTGAATTATTTCAGCTTATTTACCGTATGACGAAGTTTTATTTATTTTATTTTACGAGGTGAGTTACTTCTCGATTTTGTTCTTGTCACTTGTTTGTTTAGACAGACAAGAAGTATTGGATGTCACTATTGACTCCAACTTAATGTCAAGCAATCTACTTAACGGGGCTGTGTCTAAAAACCCCTCCTTCTCTAATCATCGGTATCTATTCAAATGGAACTTCGAGTCTTTTAAAAATCTTAGCCTAGGAACAGAAGACGAACAAACACATGACGTTCTGAAATGACTCACTTCAAGTTGCAGTCCTGAAATCTTCTAAATCTACATACCATTTAGATAAATTGGTAGACACGCTGATTGATTCTTTAAGTTAGGCCGTTTTCCGCAAACTAAATGGTAAATCGTATCTGCCTATATGGACGAAGAAACTGGTTACTTGCCCAGAAGTGTAAAAAACTCTTCAAGAATGTAAAGAAAACTATAGTTTTATCGAACCAGGAAATTTATAGGGCAGTGCTTAAAACTTATATAACTTATATAAATATTATAGTTGAGAAATGCGAAAAGTGATTCCTCACAGCTATTGTATTGAAATACAGGCCAATTTATTCAATTCCAATTTTCAACAGACATCGAGAGCCCGGTTAGATTATCGCATTCTTCCTTTTCTGGCACGTGCGACTTTTCTGCCACTTGAGACAGGTTTTAGACACATTGGTGACTTTCCAAAAATCGGATCAGTCCTTGTTAGAGTCAATACAGGAAAAATGCCAACTTCGATTTTTCATAGCGATGAAAATATGGAAACCGATATAAATTTTGAAAAATTGGCAGTTCAATAACTTTGTGAAGTGATAAGAGATTGCTAAGAACAAAAATCCTAAATTTAAGTCAAATCCGCTTATTTCTATCCAATATATGCAATCTTTCAGAATATATTTTTTTGCTTTATGTTTGTAGCGATTTCTAACTATCTTTAATAATCGTTTAGTTATATATGCATATTGTAATGTTTATTTAATACTGCATTTACAGCGACATAGCAAATTAGTAGATGTAATTTAAATCTGTGCTGTAAACACTTTTTATTTTAAAACTTGCAACTAATTTGATATCTAGGCTTACTACAATTACAAACGATTCAAATACTTACGATTCAAATTACAATCTACGTTGTAAACTCATATTAAATATGACAAGATGCAGATTATAATATACTATCTACTAATTTGCTATGTCGCTGTAAATGCGGTATAAGTTAATGTGACCAAACAAATAAAACAATATTTGTGTATGTAATAATACTAACTTTTGCACTATCTATCAACGGGTTAGTTTTAGATATTCGCCAGTTGGGATATAAGTTTAATACCATTACCAGTAAGTTACCACCACAATATACCAAAACACCGAATTGAAATAAACTGAAAATGTTATTTTATTTTTATGAATTTCTTCTGCATCCTCGTCGATATGCGTTTGCTTTGAGTACCGCTCAAGTTGTTAAACTAATCAACATAAAGGTTTAACTTTTCTAAACCTAAAACTGTTAAATTACATATATAAATCAACTTTAGTTGTTTTGTTTTACTATGGTTAAACTTAGTTTCAGGTATAAACGTTAGTTGTGTTTACTCTTCGTGGTCTATTATAATTACGGTAAGTAACCGTAAATAAACAACTAATTCTAAACAAGTAAACATTTGAGTTAAATATTTAATAAATATATTAATTCAGAAAACGATTTTTTCAAAACAAAGAAATTGTACCATATAAAACGGATTTTTATCCATTAAGGCTATTCATAGTGCATTGAGATTGAAGGTAAAAATGAAACTGCTAAGTAAATTTATTTTAATTTCATGTTTTGTAGGACTTGTAGTTTGTAACTCAGGTATTAATTTTACGCTTCTTTTACATAAACTATGACGTTTTTTAATCTTTCTTTAATTTTAGGAACAGACCATATTGGTAACGATCCTGAAAACCCAGATGGTGGATATTCTCATTCTCACATTAAGCACGGAGCAGATGGTGAACCTCTTGAACTCAATGAAAAAAATCTTGAAAAAGAAATTTTAGACCAAGAAAACTTAAATGAGGAAAATTTAGGTGAAGATCGTCGTAATGAGAATAATGATGAACTTGAAGCACGAGATTTAAGTAATAAAGATGAAACTAATAACGACAATGGAACAGAGTCAAATCGACGTTCTTTAACAAGAAATATAAATGATGAACTCCAATTGGAACAAAGAAATTTAACAAACAATCGAGATGATGCTAATGAAAACCTAAATTCTAGAAACTTAAATATTAATAATGATGAAAATGAGGGTCCAAATACCAAGCGTATAAATTGGCGTAGAGAAGGTGTCATTGATGAAATTGGGGAATCTGGTGCTCCAATTCGAACTGAATTTACTATAGAAAAGGAGATTATTAAAAAAAAAGTTAAAAAAAATAATCCAAAGACAATAGCACGAAAGAAAACAAAAAGAACTAGCATCACACGGTATACAAAAAACAAACGGCAACAAAATAATGAGGTAACTGAAAATGGCGAAAATGGTGATTTAAGTCAAAGATATAAATCGCCTATTGACCAAAAAATATGGAGAATAATTCAAGACATTCAAAAGAGCACAGGCACCCGTACAGATATAGATTGGTTAAATCCTGGCTGGTCACATAACGGGCAAAACATATATTCCGATCAACTTCCATCAAATTCAGGCCGGAGCGGTCGCCCTAGCTCTCAAAGTTCTGACTGGTATGAAAATGGAGAAAATGAGTATCAAGGAGGATCGTCACCACTTGGAGGTGGAAGTCATCGTCCAAACTATCAACGAACTGATTACTTAAATAACGAAGGAAATGATTATGTTAATCAATTTTTGAAAACTACTGAAAATGAATATCCAGAGCAATCTTCACCAGCTCAAGAAAGAAAACGTCTTCCAAGCTCCCAGGGAGCAGAGGGCACAGATAATGTTGAAAACAATTATTCAGAACGATCTCCACCGACACGTGGCAGAAATCGTCCTAGCTCGCAAAGAGTGAATGGCGTAGATACCGAGGGAAGTGATCGTCCAGGACGAGACACAACACCCAGAGGTAGAAATAGTCGTCTTCATTCTCGAAGAATTGATGGCTTAGATAACGAAGAAAACTATTATTTGGAACGCTCTCTACTAACCAGAGAAAACGATTATTTATCTTTATCTAGCAATAAAAAACAGCGCCCCCATTCTCAAGGAGCTAATGCTGCAGATAACGCAGAAAACGATTACTCAGAACGATCTTCACCAATTAGCAGCAGACGTCGTTCCAACACTCAAGCAACTGAAGGATTAGATAATGAAGAGAATGATCGTACACAGCCATTTACATCAACTAGAGGTAGAATACGTCGTCGGGCTTCTCGGCAAAATGATGGATTTGATAATGAAGAAAATGGTTACCTAGAACAATTTCCAATAACCAGAGAAAATGAATATCCAGGGCAATTATCATCTACCCAAAGGGGAAGTCGTCGTTCCAAATTTCAAAACATTGATAATTTGGTTAACGAGGCAAATGATGAGACCAAACAAACCTCACCAATCAGCGGAAGACATCGCCCCAACTCTCAAGGAACTACTGAATTAGATAACGAAGGAAATGATCGTGGAGAACCCAACGGAAGCAGTAAACCTAGTCTCAATTCCCGATCAAACGATGAATTAGATAATATCTACCCAAAACAATCTTCATCAAACAGAGATATTGAATATCCAGGACCATCTTCACCAGCCCGAAATAGAAGGCGTCGTCCCAACTCTCAAACAACTGATGGCTTGAATAATGAAGAAAATGATTATCCAGAACAATTATCACCAACCCGAGGTGGAAGACGTGGTCCGAACTCTCAAAACACTTATGGGTTGGATAACGAACAAATTGATAATCCTGAACGATCTTCACATATCAGTGGAGGACATCGTCCCAGATCTCAATCTCAAGGGACTGACGAATTAGATAACGAAGAAAATGATCGTCCAGAACGGTATACATCCACAAGTGGCAGAAAACCTGGTCCCAATTCTCGAAAAACTGATGGATTAGATAATGAAGAAAAAGATTACTCAGAAAAATCTTCACTGACTAGAGAAAACGATTATACAGGACCATCTTCACCAACCCGAGGCGGCAGACGCCGTCCCAACTCTAAAAAAACTGATGACTTAAACAACGAAGAAAACGATTACCCAAGACAATCATCACCAATCCGAGGTGGAAGGCGTCGTCCGAAATCTCAAAACAATGCTGATTGGGATAGTGAACAAAATGATGATCCCAAACGATCCTTACAAATCAGTGGAAAACACCGTCCCAACTCTCAAGGGACTGGCGAATTTGATAACGAAGAAAATGATCTTGCAGAAGGTTATTCACCAACAAGAGGCAGAAAATCTGGAGGAAATGAATACCGAGAATTATCTTCACCAACCCAAGGTAGAAGACGTCGCCCTAACGCCCAAAGAAATAATGGCTTAAATAACGAAGAAAACGATTATCCAAGACGATCAACACGACGATCTTCACCAACTCAAGGTAGAAATCGTTATCCCAACACACAAGGAAATGATGGCTTAAATAACGAAGAAAACGATTATTCAAGACGATCAACACCATCCCGAGGTGGAAGGCGTCGTCCCAATTCTCAAGGAAATGATGGCTTAGATAATGAAGAAAATTATTTTACAGAAGAGTCGTCACCAATAAGAGAAAGTGAATATCCAGAACGATCTTCACCAGCTCAAGGTAGAAATCGTTATACCAACACACAAGAAACTGATGGATTGGATAATGAAGAAAATGATTATTCAGAAAGATCATCACCAAATGCAGGTACTGGAAGTCGTTCCAGTTCTCGAAGATCTAGATGGAGTGATATAGCTTCACAAAAAGGAAATTCTCTATACAACAGTTTACCTAGATGCCTTAAAAACGAAGTATATGTGAAAAATGGTTCGCCGTGTCAAAGAACTTGTTCAAACTTGGGAAAACCATGCCTTATTAGAACATTTGCACCTGTAAGTGGTTGTTATTGTATACGAGGGTATGCCAGAAACTCTAGAGGTACTTGTATTCCAATTAGACGTTGTCCCATGTATCGTAAAAATTCAAGTTTGGGCGGTTATACGAATTGGTCACAAAATGAACAGAACAACTATTTAGAACAAACTGCATCTAGCTCCTTCGCTTATCCTCCATTCTACCGAAATAATCTTGGAGAAGGTTATACATCAAACAGAGGAAGAAAAACTGGCCCCAATTCTCGGAAAACTGATGGATTAGATAATAAAGAAAGTGAAAATGCAGAACAATTGCCACCAACTAGAGGAAATGAATATCCAGATTTATATTTACCAACCCAAGGTGGAAGACGTCGCCCTAACTCCCAACGAAATGATGGCTTAAATAACGAACAAAACGATTATTCAAGTCGATCAACACCATCCCGAGGTGGAAGGCATCGTCCCAATTCTCAAAGAACCGATGGCTTAGATAATGAAGAAAATGATTTCACAGAAGAGTCTTCACCAACTGGAGAAAGTGAATATCCAGAACGATCTTCACCAGCTCAAGTTAGAAATCGTTATCCCAACACACAAGGAACTGATGAATTAGATAATGAAGAAAATAATTATTCAGAAAGATCATCACCAAATGCAGGTACTAGTCGTTCCAGTTCTCGAAGATCTAGATGGAGTGATATAACTTCACAAAAAAGAAATCCTCTATACAACAGTTCACCTAGATGCCCTAAAAACGAAGTATATGTGAAAAATGGTTCGCCGTGTCAAAGAACTTGTTCAAACTTGGGAAAACCATGCCTTATTAGAACATTTGCACCTGTAAGTGGTTGTTATTGTATACGAGGGTACGCCAGAAACTCTAGAGGTACTTGTATTCCAATTAGACGTTGTCCCATGTATCGTAAAACCTCAAGTTTGGGCGGTTATACGAATTGGTCACAAAATGAACAGAACATCTATTTAGAACAAACTGCATCTAGCTCCTTCGCTTATCCTCCATTCTACCATCAGCCAAGAGGTTCAACAAACGCAGGCACACCAATTCCCTATTCTGGGGAAATACCTTACTCACAAAGATGTCCTAAACATGAAATTTATCGTAAAAATGGTTCACCATGTCAAACAACTTGTGCTAATTTAGGAAACCCATGCAATATTAGAACTAAAACTCCAGTGAAAGGTTGTTACTGTAAAAAAGGCTACGCAAGAAACACCAAAGGCATTTGTATTCCCCAACAACAATGTCCTATTTATCCTGTAGACTGTTATTCCCCGAATACCACGTATTTAGTTTGTGGAAATGGTTTTGAAAAGACATGGTCTGGAGGTAAAGTTTACACAAAATCTGTTCATAGAAAACATGGCATTGTCCAAAAATGCTATCCAGGCTGTTATTGCAACAAAAACTATATTAGAAATACAGCAACAAACCAATGTATGCCAGAAAGAGAGTGTCAATAATGAAAAATGGTTATAACTCACCTAAGAAATTGTAAAAGTAAATAAATGCATAAAACCCAAAATTTGGTTAATTTTAATTACATCACAACACAAGCTGTTGATTGTTTATTGTTTATTAGATCGAAGACCGACTTTCACAACGATATTACAATTAGTATGTGATGACGAATAAATATGAAAGAATTCGTTTATTGGTATAGTCACCATTTCCAATTGCTTACTCTGAAATGATCATATCGTTCCTATTTCGTTCAATTAAATTTTATTTTGTTGGGGGGGGGGGTCTCACGAACACCTGTAAATTTGAAACTTCAATAACTTCTAATCCTGGCTTTCAATCTTATTACATACGGCATATTATTTAGTATGCAAGAATGATTCTTTAACGACCAGGTATGAAAACACATATGCTGAATAATGTATAGGAAAAGTGGTTTACGTCGATAATGTAGCACCCTTTGTAGATAGGGGGGCACTCTTGAGTTACAATGTCTCTATTCTAAAATTATTTCTAAAATATTAGCTTAACTTTACTACCTAATATATGTTTTACATTTCAAACAAATTAATTGCAAACACCTAAGGAAACTAATAAACAATCAAATCACCGTGTTTGTAAATGATCTCAAAATAATTATTTTTTCTTTTATCTTGAAACTCAAGGAATAAATTGGAATAGATCGTTTTTCAATGGACACAAAAATAATTTCTGTGGAATAAAATGGCAGTTACGCAATTACTGCAGTTTGCAAATGTTTATAGGTATAGGTATACTCATATTGTTTGTTTTCAGTTTTATGTATTTATATATTTGAATTAAATGAAAGTTTATCATTTAAAATTACATTTTGTAGGGTTTTAAATCCCTTGTAAATTTCAAACTCATCAAGTGATTCTTTTAGAAAGCCTTGGCTACATAAATGTAAAGCCTTCAAATTTTTTTTAAAAGTGGTGTAGCTATTGTTATTAACTAAGTAAATGCTTTGCAAAAATAGACTTTAAATTGGACTTTAGGGAAGGTATTCCTTAAATCAGTCTTTAAAACATTTTCCGGTTTTCCCAATGTAAAATTTTTCACAAAAATCACATTTAATTTTGTAAATTATTGAGCATGATTCTAATTGGATATTTAATTTTGTTTTCAATTCTTTATATAAAATAGGAAATTAGGATTTTATACTTATATTTTTTTAAATAGTTCCTTATAATATTAGGCATATGATTTGTATATTCCATTTTATCAAATATTATTTAGACTGGGTTCCAATTAGCTGCTAAATTGTACTAAACTGCTAAATCTAAATTTAGTTTTACAAAATTACCGAATTTTTATTCAAATTAATATAAACAAGTTGTCAGATATTGTTTAACGTATGAATTTCTTCCAAATTATTTAGAAACAAAATATTGATTTAGTGAAATAAAATAGTTGACTAAATTGATTTAGCACGTTTAGTACAATTTAGCATCAATTGGAACGCAGTCTTAATATAAGTTGTTACAAGGAAATTTAAATAAATTAATTTTCTTGGCGGTGTATTTAGTCGTTAACACAGTGTACTTATTTTGAACTAGACATACATGTATCCTACAAATATATTTAGAATTAATGCTTTGCTGATACCTACTATAATTAAAAATATTTTTTTTAGATTTCGTTTAGCAAATATCCCAAAAAATAAGTATGCCACGAGGAGTTCATACTTCTTAAAGAAAAAGTGGGTTCCAGCAGAGAAAGACCAAACAGGCTAAAATAGATGTAGTTCAGAGCATATCTGGATCCACCTTTAAATATGTTACAAAACCCGATGATATCCAAGGTTCATCAAAAGAATCTGATTCTTACGTTGATCCAACGAATCTTTTAGAGAATATTGGCTCATCTTCGGAAAGTTACAACGACAATACAGAATTAATAATGATAACCTATGATGAAGACGAACTAGAAAGAAACACTGAAAATGACAGTAATAATGCTGCTAATGCTTCTACTATCGAAGACAGTATTTGCACGGGTGAATCACTTTAGGACTTAAGAGATGTATCACATTGAAATATACTCGTCTCTGATAATGTTCGCTTTGAAATCATAAAAAAAGGAAGTGAACATTTTAAAAATAGAGAAGGGTCATTTGCTACTGTATCTAGACACGGGTTGGACATAAAATGTGATGTTCGCCATCTTTCTAAAGAATGGTATTATAAAGTGATTAATGGTATTATGAAGTGGTGAAAAAACTCTGCGGTCATGGATGGTTTATTCTCCTTTAAATAATAACTTGCACTGCTTCTGCTGTCGTATATTAGCTGTCACCAACCAATAGTAATAATACAAAATCTACGACTGGATTTCAGAAGTGGTGGAAACTAAATCCCAAAGTAACCGACCATGAAATTTTAACCGAACATCTGGGGAATTTTAAAAACTGGCAAACTTTGGAAATGAGGTTAAAATTTCATAAAACGATAGGAGACGCAGCCTTGCAATTAATATATAATGAAAAACAGAAGTGGAAACATCTTTTGTCCAGATTATTGGATATAACTTTGATTTTATCTAAACGCAACCTAGCATTTCGTGAACATGATAAGGGATAAAGTTCTTCAAATAAAGGCATTTTTTTAGAACTAGTCAATCTATTGTCAAAGTATGATGTAGTGTTAAAAGAACACATTTTGAATTTGGAGCATGGTAAATCACCAAAAGTATCATATTTGTCACCAGATATACAAAATGAGTTCATAAATGTTTTATCGAACCACGTAAAATTTAAGCTTGTCAACGAAATTAAATCGGTTAAATATTTTTGAATTATGTTTGATAGCACACCTGACATTTCACATATTGATCAAATGTCAGAAGTGATTCGTTATGTGAAAATTGATGGTAGAAAAGTGGAAATCAAGCATTCCTTGGATTTTTTTCCTTTACATGGAAAAAAGCCGCTGATTTAAGCGATGAAATTCTTACACTGAAAAAAGAAATTGAAGTAATGACAACCTCATACTCGAAGTTGGCAGTTTATTATTCATGCAGAGAAAAGATATTTACAAACAATTTCACCGTGATTGGGACAACTACTTAGTACTCAGTAACATTGTCCTGACAGCAGAATGAGGTTTAATTAAAATATAAAGTGTTATATCCAATATAACAGTAGTTGAATAAAGTTAATAACTATTCCCATGAAAACATATTTCTTTGGCCTTATATCATAAATTTTTCATTTTAAAATTTAACTATTTGAGATTAATTGAACTATATTTTATTTTCACATAAATATTTTATGTGATTGTCTCAACTACATCGGCTTGTAATTGTACAGTTGATGAATCAATCTCGTAGTTCGATTCGCCATATCTACCCGCACGGTGAGGTTGAGACAACTGCATTTCGATTGGAAATAGGACATGTTTTTTTTCAGTGTAAAAATCTTGAAAATGACGGTATAGATGTTATGAATTGTCGTTCCTAAGGTGATGATAATGCAACTGTTATGAGTAGTATACATGGAGGAGTGCAAGCTATTATTAAAGCAAAAAATAACAAAGCAATTTTTGTCGGCTGCATAGATCATTCAATTAATTTATGGGGCCAACACTCATTTGCGCAAAATGTAGCTTGTGTAACGCTTTTCGGAACGGTGGAAGCCATTTTTATATGTTTTTCTGCTTCGACTAGCCGCTGGAAAGTGCTTGTTAAACGCAACAAAGCAACTGTTAAAAGACTCTTGACAACGCATTGGAGTGCTCATTATGCTGCAGTAAAAGTATTGGCCGAAAATTTTGATGGGATTGTGGCTGCAATTGAGAAGTTAAGTGATCAACAAGAAAATGTAGACACTAGAGGCGCTGCGCAGAACCTTATCCTAGCAACATGGGATTTTACGTTTCTTTGCTATCTTTTGTTTTGGAATGATATTCTAAGGGAAATAATATCTGTGCTCAGATTGGATTGCAAAGGCTTGAATATTGATCAATTAGTTACAAAAATAGAGTCGATTCGTAACGAAGTCACATTGTAGAAGAGGCAATAATTCTTGGTGCGAAAAAATCGGAGGACTATGACATTCCAATGGAAAGCCGAAATCGTCGTAAAAACGTAAAATACCAATGGCTGGTAAGTGATGTTGGACTGACACTGATGTTGGACTGACACTGAGAGCTCAACTTAAAAAGGTCATGTTGGAATGTCTTAACCGATTCAGTGTTGAACTCCGAACTAGACTGAAGTCAGTTCAAGATTTAGCTTAGCTTTTTGCGAACAGTGAAGAGTTTAAATTATCTTTATCAAAATTTACCGGTTTTTATGATGAGGTATCGGCAACAGAACTCCTCATAGAGATACCAAGGTTGAGGAGGCATTTAAAAGCTGCCAATGTTACAGTTTCTAACTGGGTGTACTTAGACTGTTTGAAATGCATCGTAGAATGGGATTTTTCAGAATTTCTTCCGAATCTTACGGTCGCACTAAAGCTATTTATGACTATTTGCGTGTTAGTGGCTTCGTGTAAGAGGAGTTTCAGCAAATTTAGCTTATGTAGCTTATTAATAATAATGCTCATTTGTATTAATTAAAAAAAATTATAAATTACGTTTATCGGCTTTTTATTATTATTGACAGTTTTTATTTTTGGGGTGACACCACAACAGCCGCCCCGGGTGCCAACTATGCTAGCTACGCCACTGTTCCGAGCACCTGTTTTTTTAAAGATCTATAACATTTGTACCTGATAATCGACTTGAATAGAGATTGGAAGGACAAAGAACTGTTTAGTTTTTTAGCGATATTGGGATAAGTCGTGTGGAGCCTTTTGGGCACCTGTTTATTTGAAACTTCAATAACATCAGATTCTGATAATGGATTTTGACTAAAATTGGTAAATATGCTAATTTATTAATGTATGATTTGTAACAGTTCTGCATTCCAACTACCGCTTTGTCAATCCTGGTAAAATGTGTTTTCTAATTTTTCTATTCATACAATAGATTTTTTGTCTATTGTGTACTACAGATTTCTTTAATGGACTGATACCGCATTTACAGCGACATAGCAAATTAGTAGATAGTATATTAATTTTTGGGAAAAACAGACGGTGTAGAAATCAAAGATTTTTATTTGCAATGGTGTTCACAGCGTGAAGTATTAAATAAAAAAAAAAAAATCGGGACATGTGTGCAATTCACACGTGGTAGAAGTGAAACCTTCAAAAATTTGGCTTCAAGATACTTAGACAAATGTAAAATTTCGGGAAGAGGATAATTGCCGGTTTTAGTCATGATCATAGTGATGCAAAGTTTGATAATTATTTTACATTTTATTCGTATATATTACATAAATTTGTTCAGACTCAGAGCTTACATTTTCGATAAATGATACAAGAGGCTTATGGTAACTAAAGTATAAAATAAATACTTTGGTCTTAATATGGTCAATATATCTTTGAAAAACAGTGTTTCATTCGCACTGTATCAACAAGATCAAAAACAGTAATTGACGCAGTATTCCAAAGATATATTGACCATATTAAGACCAAAGTATTTATTTCATACTTTAGTTACCATAAGCCTCTTGTATCATTTATCGAAAATGTAAGCTCTGAGTCTGAATAAATCTATATAATATATACGAATAAAATGTAAAATAATTATCAAACTTTATATTACTATGATCATGACTAAAACCTGCAATTATCCTCTTCCCGAAACTTTACATTCGTCTCATTATCTTGAAGCCAAAATTTTTGAAGGTTTCACTTCTACCACGTGTGAATTGTTTTTCCTGTTCCTGCATTTTAATCATCAATAATCATCAAAAACAATTTCATTTTTGTAAAAATTTATTTTCATAATTAATAATCTATTTAACATAAAATCGACATTAATCCATTTCTTTATTAGACTACATACGGTTACACCGAAATTGCGTAAAATTTATAATATAAATAAAATCCTTACAAAAAAACATAAAATATGTTTTTTTATACAAAAATTAAACAGTTTTGCAATACTTACTTTATCAACTAATTACGTTTTTTCTATGAATTATTAAATATTATCTATTTTTCCTAATAAAATTACAAAAACAATACAAAAATAAATTTACTGTCTTCTAAACATAAACATAACCAAATAAAATTTAAAATTTCATAATAAGTTTTTTTTTCAACATAATAACATACACATTGGCGTAACTAGGAAATCGTTCTAGGGTGGGCCTGGCCCCAATAATATTATAAAATAAATAATATAGTAAATAATATAGTAAAATAATTAACAAAGTTTCCGTTTTTATTTCTTTCTTTTAATACATAACGGGTGTGTCATTTTGAGGTTAGTTTTCAAATATACGGTTATTTATATTTTTTTGCTAGATTATTTATGTTAGGTTAGGTTGCAGTGACTGTCATCAGGACGACATACTTAGACCCCAAAATACGTCGGTTGTGATACCAAAGAATCTCGTTCCCCAATTCGAACCGTTTGGAGCTTCTAATGAAGCTAAGTATTTGCGTGATATTAAAATTATCCAGGTCGGTGAGAGTTTTAAATTTGTGCGTTCCAAAATGAGTTTGCCGTATAATGGGCGAATGCTGGACATGTGCAAAGTAGATGAAATGCTGGTTCCACCTGATCCTCCTCCTTACAGCTCCTGCAAATCAACATTTGGGTGCTTTCCAAGGATCCACAAACCAGTGATGACTTTAACAATGAACTAGTTTTCTGCCTACTCCAGGTTATAAGTTTTTTGGAACGCTGTATAGGTCTAGTCTAGAAAAGATTTATCTGCTTATCTTGCAGCTAATGGTGTTTGACCACCGACCTATAGATTATGCATTTAACCCTGTCATAAGTTAGTTGTTTGAGAAGAGCAAACGACTCGCTTAGAGCTTCCATTTCTTGTGGAAGATCGAGTTCAGTCCTTTGCCTAGAAAATCCATCCGCTATATAGTTACATTTAACGCCACTGTGATCCGGCACCTATATAATATGAACGGGTGAATTGCTGGTGGTTTAGTGTCACTTTTGACGTCGTTGCTACTTCATCTACCGATTCGAATGCAGTAAAAGCATAAATTGCTTTGTTGTTTGCAGTTATTTATGTTTATATTTAGATATATATTTGTGTAAATAATAAATCTTTAAATTATAAAACTAAAAGAATAAATGTTCTTTTTAAAATCGACATGTTTGACAAATTAAAATTGAAAAAAATCATATAAAATTATAAATTGTTAAATCAATATGATATTTTTATAAATCCTCACTTAGTAACTTTAAAACAAACAAAAATTATACAAAATCAACATTCCTAGTTTCTAAATTAAGCTTTACAATCCTATAGTCTCTAAAACTATTGAAAAAATAAAAATGAAAATAGTTCAAAAATAACAATTCATTGTTTACAGTAATCATGCACTCCCCCAACCATTTAATACAGTACTGTGCACAACGATCTTCATTTTCAGCCATACAAAATTCAGATAATTCCAAAAATAAATCCATCAGACTTCGAATTCCGTCGTCAATTCGCTAATGGTGCCAAGATTTTTTTATTTGATATAGAATCACTCACTGAAACGAATAAAACCAAAACGAGTTGTATATCAGCCCCGGGGTCCAAAATACAGGCCTTTGAAAAAAGCAAAATCCATTCAAAATTATTACAGTTTTGAAAAGAATTTTTTCTGTTTTTTTATTTTTGCTTTATGTCCTATGTGCTTATATGATAAACAGATCAAAACTGTCCCTTTTACTAAATTTTCTTATTTTCGATAAAAAAACCAAAAAAAAAATCCACTTGCGCCTAAGTTCAAGTCCAATCTTGCCTCAAATGCTCATAACGTGGGCCCCTAAGGTTATAATTATTTTTTTTTAAGTTATTCATGTTGATTCTTTGAAATTGTATATCAAAAATAACATTTAAATTGCAACATTTGGTAAAAAAAAGTGTATTTTTATACGATATTTTTTGTTTCAAAGGCCTATATCTTGGTCCCCGGGACTGATTTTCAAAAAAAAAAATTTGCAATTTGCTTATAAAAGTACACTAAAAAAAATAGGCTGGCACCTAAGTAAAAGTAATCTTGCCAAACAAACTTCAAACTACAAGTAGTGTTGGTGTATCGGTGTGGTTTTAGGTCTTATGGAGCAATGAGACCGTATTTTTTTTAAAACGAAGTCTATATTGTTTTTATTGCGATGTTTTTCGTTGAACAAATTAGAAGGTGTGGTTTTCCAGAAATTATGAATTCATTTGACATTCTGACATCTGGCACATCACATGTTGGAAAGAAAATGTTTGCTTTTTTAAACTTCGCTCCTATGGTGAACCGATAAGATAAACGACCATTTTATAGATACTTTTGTGGCAATATTATTGGTAGTGCTTATTAAACTTCCTATTTAAATTTAAATGAAGATCAGTGATATGAATAATATAATTGTACGTTTTGAAATAATTTTGAACAGCAAATTCCTTAGTAAAGAAATACATTTTCGTTTTCCCTAACTGTTATATATACTTCATGAACTTTGTGTTCTAGGGGGGCCAAAATTCGTCTAGGGGGGCCGGGCCCTCTGGGTTCCTACCTAGTTACGCCTATGAACATACATAATACAATACCACCAAAATAATAAGTAAAAAAAGGAAAATATTAAAAAATATTCACTGTCTCTTTTTACTGTTAAAATTTCGTTTCATCCAGTTTGAAATCACAACGATACTAAAGAAGTTTTCACTTCAAAAATTTGATTTTTAGTAAGGCTAGATATCAAATTAGTTGCAAGCTTTTAAAATAAAAAGTGTTTACAGCACAGATTTAAATTACATCTACTAATTTTATATGCCGCTGTAAATGCGGTATAACTTAACTTTATCTACTACTAATTTATGTATTTTAATACCTATGACGATTTTCAAAATATACATTTCTTGAGACTGTTACTAGACGTGCTACATATGCGCTTGAAATTACCTTATACTTGAAAGAATCACACATATGACGAAGTGTCAGTAAATTATCCCTAACCATAAATATGCGTGTTCATCTTCTAAAATGATCCATTGGCATTAGCATTTACGAACAATATGTTCTACGAAATGTTCACGAGTATAGAAACGCAATTTTTCTTCGACAGTAAATATATATACGATATTGATTGTAAATTATTAAATTAGAAATCGACAACATAACTTTTGGCATACTGATATCTGTCGCATGCTAGTCCGCCATGTAATGGTAAACATAATAAGCCCCGTAAGGGAAAGGTAAACAAACACGCAGCACGATCAGTGGCGTAGCTAGCATGGGTGACACCCGGGGCGGATATTATGGTGTCACCCCAAGAATGAAAACTGTCAATATTAATAAAAAGCCGATATACGTAATTTATAATTTTATTTAATTAATACAAATTATTTAATTAATGCAAATGAGCATTATTATTAATAAGTTATATATAATTAAAGTACTGTTTTATTATACATTCTTTCATATTGATGTATGAAAATGAATCTTTTAGGAAAGTATCAGCGTCGTCACTTAAAAAAATTAAATGTATCCAGTTGTATAAAAGAAGAGTATCCAAATGTATACATGATTATTTGATGTTGCTAATTTATTTGAGAACGACCTATATTGTGCGGTTTCAGCGCAAAATATACCTGGAATTCCTTTTTTTCATTGCAACGGTTACGGTATAATGCAACCTTAAATGCACTCAATTCAGAACTGTTTACAAAAAATGTTATCGTTTTTCCACAACTGTTTATATTTGCTACACTGTTCGCCAATTTTCTGTTCCTTTATCTTCTACTAAAAGAGAATACGACGAACAATGTAACACAATTTATTAACATTTTCAAATGCATTTAATGCATTTTATACACAATGTTTTCTTGCGAATAAATTGTATCCATTCCAGTAGTTTTGCAAATTTTTGGTACCCAGTATCCATTTAATAAATTTTTTAAATAATGTATCCAAATTAATGCAAATTTATACAAGTGGCAACCCGGAAAGTATAGTAAAAGAAAAATAAGAGTAGAATTAATATACTCTCACATACATATTATATACATACTCTTAAAATCTCTTCTTTCTAGCTTTAACAGCTGCAAACTCAGAAATCACAACTTCAAAATTTATATTTTGTGCTGCCTCATGTTCTATGGTTAATATGCCAAGATTTTTAAGCCACGTTTGGGTCATTGTTGCCCGCAAGTAATTTTTAATTAATTTTAATTTGCTGAAACTCCTCTCACACGAAGCCACTGATACGCAAATAGTCATAAATAACTTTAGTGCGACCATAAGATTCGGAAGAGATTCTGTAAAATCCCATTCCACGATGAATTTCAAAAAGTCTAGGCACACCCAGCTAGAAACTGTAACATTGGTCGCTTTTAAATGCCTCCTCCACCTTGGTATCTCTGTGAGGAGTCCCGTTTCCGATACCTCATCATAAAAACTGGTAAATTTTGATACAGATACTTTCAACTCTTTACTGTTCGCCAAAAGCAAAGTCTTTGTCTGAACAACCTCGAACAATGAAGCAACATCTTGAACTGACTTCAGTCTTGTTCGGAGTTCAACACTGAATCGGTCAAGAGATTCCAACAAGTCCTTTTTAAGTTCAGCTCTCAGTGTCAGTCCAACATCTGGAGCCAACTCACCAGCCATTCGTTTTTTACGACGAATTCGTCTTTCCATTGGAATGTCATAGCTCTCCGATTTCGTTGCAGCAAGATCTATTGCCTGTTCTACAATGTCATTTCGTTTTTCTTCAATATAAAGACGAAGTGACTCTATTTTTGTAATTAATTGATCAATATTTAAGCCTTTGCTTTGCAATCCAATCTGAGCACAATTTATTTCCCTAAGAACATCATTCCAAAAGATAGCAAAGAAACGTAAAATCACACACTGCATGCATAAGGTTGTGTGCAGCGCCTCTAGTGTCTACATTTTCTTGTTGATCAATTAGCTTCTCAATTGCAGCCACAATCCCATAAAAATTTTCGGCCAATAGTTTTACTGCAGCAAATGAGCACTCCAACGCGTTGTTGAGAGTCTTTTAACAGTTGTTTTGCTGTGTTTAACAAGCACTTCCCAGCGGCTAGTCGAAGCAGAAAAAAATGTAAAAATGGCCTCCAATGTTCCGAAAAACGTTACACAAGCTACATTTTGTGCAAATAAGTGTTGGCCACATAAATTAATTGAATGATCTATGCAGCCCACAAAAATTGCTTTGTTATTTTTTGCTTTAATAATAGCTTGCACTCCTCCATGTATACCACTCATAACAGCTGCATTATCATAACCTTGGGAACGACAATTCATTACCTCTAAACCGTCATTTTTAAGGTTTTTAAGAATTTCATCGCTTAAATCAGCGGCTTTTTTTCCATGTAAAGAAAAAAATCCAAGGAATATTTCTTTGACTTCCACTTTTCAACCATCAATTTTCACATAACGAATCACTTCAGACATTTGATCAATATGTGAAATGTCAGGTGTGCTATCAAACATAATTCCAAAATATTTAGCTGATTTAATTTCGTTGACAAGCTTAAACTTTACGTGGTTCGCTAAAACATTTATGAACTCATTTTGTATATCTGGTGACAAATATGATACTTTTGGTGATTTACCATGCTCCAAATTCAAAATGTGTTCTTTTAACACTACATCATACTTTGACAATAGATTGACTAGTTCTAAAAAATTGCCTTTATTTGAAGAACTTTGTCCTTCATCATGTCCCCGAAATGCTAGGTTTTGTTTAGATAAAAAGAAAGTTATATCCAATAATCTGGATAAAAGATGTTTCCACTTCTGTTTTTCATCATCTATTAATTGTAAGGCTGCGTCTCCTATCGTTTTATGACATTTCAACCTCATTTCCAAAGTTTTCCACTTTTCAAAATTCTCCAGATGTTCATTTGAAGTTTCATGGTCGGCTACTTTGGGATTTAGCTTCCACCACTTCTGAAATTCAGTCGTAAATGCTGAATTTATATTACAACTATTGGTGACAGCAAATATACGACAGCAGAAGCAGTACAGGCTATTATTTATAGGATAATAAAAAATCCATGACCGCAGAATTTTTTCTCCATTAGGCATCACTTTATAAAACCATTCTTTAGCAAGATGGCGAGCATTACCTTTTGTGTCTAACCCGGGTCTAGATACAGTAGCAAACGGCCCTTCTCTATTTTGAAAATGTTCACTTCCTTTTTTTATGATTTCAATGCGAACATTATCAGAGACGGGTATATTCCAATGTGGTACATCTCTTAAGTCCTGAAGTGATTCACTCATACAAATACTGTCTTCGATAGTAGAAGCATTAGCAGCATTATCACTATCATTTTCAGTATTTTTTTCTGATTTGTCTTCATCATGGGTTATCATTATTAATTCTGTGTTGTCGCTGTTACTTTCTGAAGATGAGCCAATATTCTCTGAAACATTCGTTGCATTTACGTGAGAATCAGTTTCTTTTGATGAGCTTTGGCTATCATCAGGTTTTGTAACATATTTATAAATCGATCCAGATATGCTCTGAACATCATCTATTTTAGCCTGTTTGGCCTTTCTCTGCTGGAACCCGCTTTTTCTTTTAGAAGTATGAACTCCTCGTGGCATATTTATTTGTTGGGATATTTGCTAGACGAAATCAAAAAAAATATTTTTAATTATAGTAGGTATCAGCAAACCTATAATTTTAAATATATTTGTAGGATACATTTGTCTATTTCATAATAAGTACACTGTGTTAACGATTAAATACACTACCAGAATTAATTTATTTAAAATTCCTTGCAACAACTTATATTAAACAATATTTGATAAAATGAAATATACAAATCATATGCTTAATATTATTAGGAACCATTTAAAAATATATAAATATAAAATCCATCTCTTAGAATTTTATATAAAGTATTGAAACCAAAATTAAATATCCAATTAGAATCATGCTCAATAATTTACAAATTTAATTGTGATTCTTTTGAAAAATTTTACAACTGGAAAACCGGAAAATGTTTTAAAGACTGATTTAAGGAATATTGTCTAAAAATCTAAGAAGAAAAATAATCAAAATTTAAAGTCTATTTTTAAATTTAAAGTCAAACCATTTAGTTAATATTAATTATAACTACACCACTTTTAAACAAAATTTGAAGGCTTTACATTTATGTTACAAGGATTTTTTAAATAAATTTAGTTCAAATAAATTATTATATTAGTAAATAAAAACAACTTGGAGACCAAAATCATTTTATATTTTAATTTTTTTTTTAAATAAATAAAATACAAACTTTTTTGCTTTAGTTTTATTTTAATTTAACCCAATTAAATTCTCTAAAATGTAATGACATCATTCAATTTCACCAATAACATTTGAATTATATTAATAACAAATAATTATACTTCTGGCCTACTGGGATATTAAAAATTATCAAATAATTTTTGAAATAGTTAACTGATATGGTTGGCAGTAGGCAAACGTATAATTCATAAAAAATATATAAAGAAATGAAAAATGGCAAAAAAATTTCTAAACGAATTCCCCTCGTTCGTTGATAAATTCTCATAATTTTTTGGAAAATTCCTATAGCAAGTGGTATTAATAATAGCCCTCGGCCTACGGTTTCGTGCTATTATCAATATATGTATTTGCTTTCGAAATTGTTAAAAGATTATTTCGAATTATCACCGCCCTTGGATGATTACTACTGATAATTTTTTAAAATGTTTAATATATGATAGTTATAGAAGAACGCTGAGTAAAACTTTAGTTTTGATATATGTACTATCAATTGCTTAATGCAAAGCAATTCTATAACAATTGCTTTTTAACGCAAAGGGTTATACTTTTTATTGCATTTTGGGTTGTTTTAAAAATCGCGAAACCGTTTTTCAATAAAATTAAACTAAATGAAAAGTTTGCAAAAATTGGCATCATAAAATTCTAATTTACAATTAAAATGAATTGAAAAAACTAAAGTCAGATTCATCCTCAATAATAATAATATGCCCAAAAACCTAAACCTTGCATCCTAAAATTTCGTTTTTTCTACTAATATAAGCCGTGTTCGATTTGACTGAAGCAACTGATACAACTGATAAATTGAATGCAATTGTTGTTGTTTCTTAAGTTGTTTCAGTAAAATCGAACGTAACTATTCTCTTCTACTAATATAGCCAAGAACGTAAACGCAATATATCTTGTAAAACCATCAAGACCTAGGAACACTAAAATGTAATCTAATTTTGCTTTAGTTTAGATGTTTGATTAATCCTTCTTAGTTTAAAAAGTAAACTGAAATTTTTATCATGTCTTTGGATTTGTACTAACATAAAAAGACGTTCAACAAACTACCCCAATAATAACTCAAGAATTTTAAAAAGTAGAATAGATCCTTTTTGAACCAATAGGACACATTTATAAGCTATCACAATTTATAAATTAAAATTAAATGGATAACCTGGTTGAAATGGTTTCGAAGCGATTTATCGTTGAAAACATGTGATGGTTTGTTTAAGTTGTTTACGTTCGGGTGTCACCCCAAAACGGTTTCGAAGTGATTTATCGTTGAAAACATTGTGATGGTTTGTTTAAGTTGTTTACGTTCGGGTGTCACCCCAAAACGGTTTCGAGGTGATTTATCGTTGAAAACATTGTGATGGTTTGTTTAAGTTGTTTACGTTCGGGTGTCACCCCAAAACGGTTTCGAAGTGATTTATCATTGAAAACATTGTGATGGTTTGTTTAAGTTGTTTACGTTCGGGTGTCACCCCAAAACGGTTTCGAAGTGATTTATCGTTGAAAACATTGTGATGGTTTGTTTAAGTTTTTTACATTCGGGTGTCACCCCAAAACAATTTCGAAGTGATTTATCGTTGAAAACATTGTGATGGTTTGTTTAAGTTTTTTACGTTCGGGTGTCACCCCAAAACGGTTTCGAAGTGATTTATCGTTGAAAACATTGTGATGGTTTGTTTAAGTTTTTTACGTTCGGGTGTCACCCCAAAACGGTTTCGAAGTGATTTATCGTTGAAAACATTGTGATGGTTTGTTTAAGTTGTTTACGTTCGGGTGTCACCCCAAAACGGTTTCGAAGTGATTTATCGTTGAAAACATTGTGATGGTTTGTTTAAGTTGTTTACGTTCGGGTGTCACCCCAAAACGGTTTCGAAGTGATTTATCGTTGAAAACATTGTGATGGTTTGTTTAAGTTGTTTACGTTCGGGTGTCACCCCAAAACGGTTTCGAGGTGATTTATCGTTGAAAACATTGTGATGGTTTGTTTAAGTTTTTTACGTTCGGGTGTCACCCCAAAACGGTTTCGAGGTGATTTATCGTTGAAAACATTGTGATGGTTTGTTTAAGTTTTTTACGTTCGGGTGTCACCCCAAAACGGTTTCGAAGTGATTTATCGTTGAAAACATTGTGATGGTTTGTTTAAGTTGTTTACGTTCGGGTGTCACCCCAAAACGGTTTCGAAGTGATTTATCGTTGAAAACATTGTGATGGTTTGTTTAAGTTGTTTACGTTCGGGTGTCACCCCAAAACGGTTTCGAAGTGATTTATCGTTGAAAACATTGTGATGGTTTGTTTAAGTTGTTTACGCTCGGGTGTCACCCCAAAACGGTTTCGAGGTGATTTATCGTTGAAAACATTGTGATGGTTTGTTTAAGTTTTTTACGTTCGGGTGTCACCCCAAAACGGTTTCGAGGTGATTTATCGTTGAAAACATTGTGATGGTTTGTTTAAGTTTTTTACGTTCGGGTGTCACCCCAAAACGGTTTCGAAGTGATTTATCATTGAAAACATTGTGATGGTTTGTTTAAGTTGTTTACGTTCGGGTGTCACCCCAAAACGGTTTCGAAGTGATTTATCGTTGAAAACATTGTGATGGTTTGTTTAAGTTTTTTACATTCGGGTGTCACCCCAAAACAATTTCGAAGTGATTTATCGTTGAAAACATTGTGATGGTTTGTTTAAGTTTTTTACGTTCGGGTGTCACCCCAAAACGGTTTCGAAGTGATTTATCGTTGAAAACATTGTGATGGTTTGTTTAAGTTTTTTACGTTCGGGTGTCACCCCAAAACGGGTGACACCCGGGGCGGACCGCCCCCCTAGCTACGCCTCTGAGCACGATTGGTGATTTTTTATTCAAATATGGATAGTTGTAAAACATTAATAAATACAAGTCCTTGGACAAACTGTTGCAGTAGTTAGCCTTTAAAACAACAACTGGTGTTCCAATAAATCGGAATATATAATAATAATTAAATACGAATGAACGACAAGAGTGAAAGGATTGCTTCGAATATGTACGTTCATTTAGATACACCCACTTGCATTATGTAAGGCTATAACCTATGGGCTTACCGTGAAAGTGAAAAGAAATTTAAAGTTACTTGGCCATCGAAAGAAATATAATTATTTTGGAGATAATGCTTTGGCAATTTGGTTCGAACTGGCGAATCTAATTAATTTAACTAAAAATAGGCTAAAAAAATTTAATGATAAAGACCCAGTGAACAAATGTCATAAATATGACATCAGACGTCATGCATACTTGTATGACCTTTGTGTGATGTTGTAGTGCAAATAATTTAAACACTACTATATAATTGAATGTAGTGCAATTACTTAGATTCTCAACACTACTGTAGTGCAAATGGCTTCAACACTACTATATAATTGAATGTAGTGCAATTACTTAGATTATTTTATCTCTAACTTATTTGATCGCTAATTTTTCATATATCCGAACTGATCAGCTAGAGTTCTGATTATTTTTCATTCATATATTTAAAAAGAAAAATTAAAAATTATATGCTAGCATTTCTCGTTACCACTTTTTGAAATCATTGCTTCTACGTCAACAAAATGTCTACGCAAAAACTTTATTTATAAGCGTAGCGAAGCACGCCGGGCCTTCCTAGTTAATTTTAAAGCATGAATAGAACACATTGAAATTTCATCTATAATAATGATTGATGCATTATTAATATATGTGCCATGTACACTGTTTGGAGTTATATTTGGCATTGAATTCTCTAATAATGGAATTGGTAATTTGAAAACATTATGCAAAGTTCGCCCCCCAATCAAAAGAGTTGATGCAATACCACTGAAGGCAGTTACAATACACGAAAGATTTAGTGAATTAAATTTATGAATGATTGCCGTTTGAACAAAAGTTTTGCCACAACCTGCATGAGCTGTCAAGAAAAAAAGCTAAAGCATTCGGAGGAACATTCAAACCACAGATAAATGCAAATAATTGACGAAACTGTTTTGGTGATTGAATTTCTGAAGCTTCAAGTAAACATTCACGCTATTCATTATCATTTGTTGCAATACCTCGAGCTTCACATGCTGCAACAAAAGTAGGGTAGGGTACACCTTCATACATACGTAGATCAAAAAAAGATTTTGGACCACGAACTTGCAACAGAAGTAACCGCATATGAAACAATTCTATATCTTTTGGAGTAACCATATATAATCGAGCAACAACTTTATCAGCCCCACGTTGTCTTCTTTTCCACGATTTACTTTGGTCATACCAAACATAATTAATTCTGTATACAAAAACTCATTAGCTAAATTATCAATGGAATTCAAATGGAAAAATGCTAACAATTTTGTTCTTGATACATTTGCGACTGTGCCAGCCACATTACCATTCCTGATATAAACATTTTGTCTATTAGGCAAATGACAATCAAGTCGAATAATTGTATGAGATTGAAAATGCATTGGAAATTCAAATATGCGCCAAGCAGCTTCAGTCGAACCAACATACCGTCCATTCAAAAAATCTTGAATTTCATTTCCCACAATCGCATCATCATTATTCACTGCATTCTCTCCATTCACTCTCAATTCAACATTGGCAGAATCATACTCTTTATATACATACTTGTAAACATATTTCACACTTTTAACAGTCGTACATATTTCCACGTTAATATGACAATTGAATTTTGCAAGAAGATAAATATTATACGGAACAACATATCTATTATCAAGAGATGCACCACGTACATCAACACTCATACCATTATCACGTCGACGGTACAAAGGATAACCATTCACATATTCTTTAATATTTTCAGAAAAAGGTTTTGGAAAATTATTACTACATTTACCACTCTCATACAAACAGAATTGGGATTTAGAGCACCACATGGTTCATGCATCATATGACGTTTCACATATTCATGTAATTTAGGAAAAAGAATGGGATCAGGGATTTCAGTACATACAAATTTATTAATCATTTCATTTCCATCAATTCTATCTTCATCTGACAAATTTAACAAAATTCATCATTTTTAAAAATAGCAACCACATCAGTTTGAACAGCATCATTAAAACGACGAATATCACATTCTCTGTTAACTTTTATAACCATTGACACATCAGCAGTAACATTCTCAGGTCTTTCACAAAATTCATGCATTGATTTAAAAGAACGAACAAAAGGATTCACACGATCTTACTCAAAACCTATCTTACGCATAAGAAAAAATTCGAAATGAAATTTAAAACATAGAAAAACAATATGTACGTTTATTCACATTCAAAGAAATAAATATACTAACAGCTGAGAAAAAATTAAATATAAAAAAGAATAACAAAATAAAGTTCGTTGTTCGATAGCAAATATATTTTTATATGTATGTAAACTTATAATGCATATGTATAGAAAAAGTTTTCCGTATATAATAACTTTTTTATTTATGATCCGATTTGTTTGAATCCGGATCCCAATATAGGTTACACTAATATCAGTTAGCTGTGAAAATTTGAATTGAATCCATCTGCGAATAAAAAAGCCTTATGCTCCACAAAGTTTTAATCTAGCGTATTAATATATATATATATATAAGAAGATAAGAAGATTCCCAACAGTACTGTATAGTGTATGTATAGCCTACTTAACATTACATATTTATGTAATGTTAAGTAGGCTAAGAACAATTAAACAAAACCAAGGTGACACTGTGATGGAAGATGTGAACGTGGTGCTTAAAAACGGTTAGCAATATTTATTAAAATTGTTGTGAAAAATTTTTGTAAAAACTTTTAATAAGCCTTAATTTATAAGTTACTAAAAAACAAAGTTAGAATATTACTAAGTGCAAGAATTTTAAAACGAGTGAACAGTTAGTGAACAACTATTGATTAGTCTAAGTAATTATCAGCCTAAAAAAATTTTAAAAGTAAACGAAGCGTTCAATTTTTATCCACACATTAAATCTAATTGGAAAATATAGAGGGGCTGAAATCTAACAGCTCTGAGATATCAAGACTTCGGGTATTGATTTTAGTTTTGGGCAGCGATGTTTATCAAACATAAAACTTTATGTAAAAGTGCCTCTGTTTAGAAATTTATTGCAAAACTAACACGAAACATCAATACGTTGCCAAAAAATTATTAGTCTAGTCAAAATAGGTTTTTACTTCTAAGTCCTCAGGGACAGGTCCGATTTTGATGATTTTTTTTTAAATGTTTGTTTTTGAATACTATTTGAAATTAAAAACATTACAATGTGCGCAAATAAATATTTATATTATTTAAATAATATATAAACATAATTTATGGAGAGAATAAATTTTGCCACGGTATTTATTAACGTTTAAATAGTAGAAGTCAAAAAAATTTGTTTCTTTTTTATTTTATAATTTTTAAAAGCTTTAAATAATATACAAATATTGTAAGAATAAAATTATAAACAAGTATAAAAGATTTTGTATTTATTTTACATTTAAATATGACATATAATTATAGATTTAAAGAAATTCAATAATTCCAATTCGATGATTAAAGTGCAAAAAAGTATAATGCATGAATGAATGAATGAATATAATGAACAAGCATTTCCATAATCCCACAGACAAAAATAAAGTCGTATTTTCATCTAATTTAAATTATATGAGTTGAAAAGGTATGATTCATAGTAACATAACTCTCTCAACTTTAAAGCTACAACTTCCATTAAAAACACGATTTATAGGTACTTTCAATGCTATAAAATGATATTCATTCCAACATGCCTAAACCCTTCACCTTCAAATCGACTCGAAAGGAGTGGTTCGTGCACTATAATGCAAACTTGAAACAGTTATATAGCCGGTAATTTTTATCCCGCAGAAAACAAGACGAAACCAGTTTTTGGTTAAGAAAAAACCATTGTTTTTGTGTGGAATAGCTTTTTACCTATATATTTTAGTTTTAGAGTTATTTTGAACAGAAGGTGCTCTTCTAAGAAATTTGAAAATATTTTTTCAATATCATCATACATACTTTTTTCGGAAAATACGTATTCTAATCTAATAAAACTTCTGGATCACATAAGTAACACTAAAATACAGCTAGATGTAAAAGGGTAATGGTCAACATAAATTATATTTTGAATGACCGAGATTTTAACGCTGAGTTTCTATTTTGAATTTGAGTTGTCCACCGTTTTTGCACCGTATAGCTTGCTTTTTATAATTCAAACGTCTTGACCTTTTTTTAACAAAAAATATGCACATTTCTTTGTTTTGACAATCTTCCGGTACAGTTAACGAACACATCGTTCATTCGGCTCTTACAATTGAGTATACCTGTTTTTAGAAACTTTAAAAGAAACTTTAGAAGTTTTAAAAATACCACCAGAGTTTTTCTAGATATTGTCGGTTGTGACGGCCGATGTTAATTTAAGTTCAAATTTGTTTTGTGTTGAAATTATAATTTTTTTGATGGAATGTTTATGTTCAATTTAATTTTCTTTCTTTTGATTTTCTTTACTAATAAAATGGAGCTCTAAGGTAATGTTGATTGTATGAGGCAGAATGGAAAGATTGGTGAAGGTGATCTCAACCTTTTTCTTTTGTTTACATTTCTAACATTAAATTTTCTTACTTTCTTGCTTTACACCAATGCAGTAATAAATAAGCCTCGAAGACGAGTGGGTATTCTCACGACCTAGACACGCCTGAAAGCTAGCGGGTTAATGCTGCATACTACCAACACTTTCGAGCATCATAGGAGATCGTTATAGAGCAAACCACTGATAGGAAGCAGATAAGGTACACTGAATAGGCTTTGATCTGGCGATCTGGCATGTTACGCCTCAAACTATTTAGACCGGATCAGACAATCCTACTACAACCAGACCTGCAGTTAAATTCTGAAACTGTGAGGCGGTGAAGTGTTAAACATGTTGGGCAATCCAACGTATAAAATTTAAATGAATTCCATTAATTAATTTAAGCTTAATCACTCATAAAAGCTACCAAAATGTATAAAATAACCTTTCATGAGTTTGTTAAGCAAAAAGTACCGAGATAATTTGCCCATAACAGTAAAAGAGCAATTTTTCTCTACAAAACATATAAATATGATTTAAAAAAAAATAACAAAAGATTTGCGTCCATCAAGACCTCAGAACGCATATTGTTGTGGGACCAATTGGTCTTAAAAGGTTTTTATGTGTTGTTGTGACACATATTGTAATTCCTGTTGCACAGCGCATTTTATTAAAAAAAAAATATTGCGACGCTGATGCATTGGCTGAATTAACCACAGCTCTGGAAACAAAATGTTCTGGATATATAGTGAGCTAATATCCGTAAAAAAATTAATGGCTAACCAATGCTATAGATTTCGCGTAGTTCTAATTATATAAATAGAAAGAAAGCTGTAGTATCAGCATCAGCATAGATTCTGTTGTACTAGCAAAAGTAAAAAAAATTTACCGAAAGTGACAAACCAGAAGTTATTACGCAGAACTGTTGTGAATCGTACTAAATGTTTATGCACCAAGTTTCATCTAATTCGATCATTAGGTACAGATGCTATTGAGCTTTCAAAAAACAGGTGCTCGGGGAACCCCACCACTTTGTTCACTATCGCTCAAAAACTAATCAGGTCGTTGCCATACATATTTGCATCTTTTTCCAAAATGGCATCAAAATTCATTCACGAACGAATGTTATGTGATCCCAACAAACATTGAAAACATGATGAAAAAATCACCTGTTTTATGGTGGACCCCAAAAACTTTATTTAATTTACCCCAAAAGCTAATGAAATCATTCTCACATTCTTGAAACTTTTTACCATCATTTCATTAAAATCGATCGGTAGTTGTAGGCTACAGTACGGATAAAACACATGAAAAAAAATTTTCTAACGGGAAGTGACAAACCGGAAGCTACAAACCGGTATGCAGAAATATTGGAAACAGCTCTAAAACCTTATATACTAAGTTTTAATAAGATCATAAGGCGGGATCAGAAGTTATTGAAGATTTAAACATAGAGGTGTTCGGGAGACATCCCGCCATTTTGTTCAATTTTGAAATGAGTCCAGATTTTCAATTTTCAAGTGAACCTGGAAGTGAAGTAATGGTACCATCCACCACCCACCTACACACAGACGTGACAAACCGGTTGGTATGCGGAAATATTGGAAACAGTACTAAAACCTTCTCCGCATGGAAGGATCAGTTTTTATTGTTTTGAAATTGTTTTTTATTTTTGATCTACGGGTGTGACAACCTCGCGTACTCCAGTCCCTGCTATTGGCATACGAGTTGAAGTTAGACATCACATACCACTGGCAATAGCAGTGAGATATCACTAGCCAAGGTGACATCTTAGGGGTGGTGGCGAATGAACTGTATGCATTCAACGGTAGCACCCTCAATCTTAGCTGTGAAATAATCCTTGATGATGAGACGTTATTGCTTCCTTGAAGAAACGAGCCTTCATATAACAAGGTTTTTATGTGTTATTGTGACACATATTGTAATTCATACTACACAACACATTTTATTAAAAAAAAATATACCAAGTTTCGATAAGATCATAAGACGGGATCAGAAGTTATTGAAGATTTAAACATAAGGGTGTTTGGGAGACATCCCGCCATTTTGTCCAATTTTGAAATGAATCCCGATTTTCAATTTTCAAGTGAACCTGGATCAAGTGAACCTGGATCAAGTGAACCTGGAAGTGAAACCATCCATCACCCACCCACACACAGACGTGATGCATTGAAACACAGACGTGATGCACACTAAAATTTTTATTGGTTAGTTAGATAGAGGATGGTCCAAAACAAAAGAAAAAACAAAATTTGGGGTATGTAAGATTTTTTTTCTCGGTAGATTGCATTACTTCACACAAAAAACATTGACCGTTTTTATTTTTGTGTCTGTTATATGGAGTCTCAACTTTCGTCGATATTTGTTTGCTGAACGTATACTAGACGTTGCTCTATCTATACAAATAAAATCAAATAATATTAAGATGAAATTTTGATCGTTTGTCGGTTTTAAGTTGATAAAATTAAATTTGTTCATGCAGTTATTATTATATTAATACACCAAATTTTATGTTAGTAATACAGTTGTTTTATTTAGGAAAAATAAACCACTTAAGTAGCACATCCGTTAAATGAAATAAAAAATTTTTACGTTACATATAGTTACAAAATAATACAAAATATATAATTCCTGACTTAAGCAGGATGTATAATTGTAAATATTATTATGCGTGTCATGTCTTAGATAACAAATTAAAATGAACTAATTAGTTTTACAATATTATTAATTTATTACAAACCGAAACCTTAGTTAACTGTTTTCAGTTAATGTATGCATTTGAAATGGCTGACTTATTTTGTTAGAAAATTTTTCGTATATCTAAATAAATAGATGCTTTTCTATAAAGTTTGTTTTTGTAATTTGTTTAGTTCTTAATCTGAACTTTTATTTGTAATCAATAGTGATGACTGATGATTTAGTAAATCTATTTGATTATATATTTTCAAAATAAAAATCATTTTATCTCCCCATAAATTCTTCCATGGATCTCTCTGTAGCTGTTTATGCCTTCTAATAGATACTGATATGTAGTATTTACGAAAATAAAGATTGAGCTCAGATAAGTCTTTAAAGGTTTTTAAAAAAGAACTCATACACATTGTGATACTTTAAGAGGTCTTTACTGTGAAATTGATCTAATGCATACGATGCCAATTGAAATAACGATTTTATGACAAACTGACATTTGTCTTAAAACTCTGTGAAGAGGTTGCCTAATCATTGTAAGGACTAATACTCGCCAGCACATGCTTCTTGAAGTCTTGTTACGTAAAGGCTCTATTTGATCCAGGTGCATTTACGGAGTCCATTGATTGTTTTGATTTTTTTTGCTTAGAACGATGTTGTGCCTATATCATGAGATGTTTCCTCATTTTTTTGTCGGGCAATTCTATGAGATCTGATTTAATTAAAAAAAATATAGATTTTCATCTAAAGAATATGAATATGCGATTTAACAAACATGAGTAATTTGTAAAAGTCTATATGACCAATTGTTAACGGCATACCTGTATACCTAGATACAGACTTATTAAACTTTTGTGATCGATTTGCCCCTGTATCCACAACGACATCAATGTATGTATTCATTTTTTTGTCTTTATTACATTTAATTCTAAAGCCTGCGTATTTGGAAAGAGGCCAAACCAAACATTTTCAGCCGTCTCTCAAAAACAGGTATAACTATTTTAGGCCCAATACGTAACATCAAGATAAGATCAATGTATATGGTTTTCAATTGTAATCGGGTACAGTACACAGCAGTCAATTAGTACTACTTCACAAGTTGCGTGACTTCCTCTATCATTTCATGCCAGGTGATATCTGTAAATACTGATATAACTGCTAAGCTTGCAAGAATAACATATATGTACTTTTAAAACAAAAATATGAGTTGATTCCACTTCAGAAAACAATTCTGGATGGATTTTCCTAATATGAGCTATTCATGTACTCACATACTTGTTAGGCAATGGTCTGTAATTCTTCTACGTGGCAAAACAAAATATAAGAATCCATAGCTGGTATCTCTCACCAGATTGGAAAATGGTTTAATGTCCATTTTGTCATTAGAACTAAACAATTTTTATTCGTTATACATAATAGTTTTTTCAATTTTCCCTTAAAACGCGGTCGGAATTTATCAAAGTAACATACTTAAGGAACGCGCGATAAGGAAAATAATAATATTTTAACAATTCGAAAACAATCGTTTATTTTTTAATAAACATATGTTTAAAAAAAATGAACAAAGAAATTAATTTATATAAAATGCGTAACAGTTTCATGACCAAGGTAGTTACGTTTTCAACATGAACGCGATCCAAATTGTTCTGGGAACTTTTTTGCTACAAAGCATTTTGTTTGTAAATGGTATATATAATATATTTACTCTCTTAAAAAACTCAAATATTTAATTTTGATATGAATTTACAGCAAACGAGTGGGAGGATGCTCCATCTTGGCCTTCGCAGCCACGAGTAGCTCAGCCACAGAACGATGAATCATGGACTTCAAATAGTTGGAGATCTGGCAATGATGGGGATGATGGGCTAGAAACAAACAACAGACAAGGGAATGGTTGGGATGATGATGATCATTTACCAGCACGTCCATCGTATTTAGACGACGATCAAGATGATGACCAAGACAATAACCAAGCCAATGAAGACGGAACACTAGATCAACAACTGTCAAGAAACTTCATTGGCCGTTGTTTCCGTGCGCATGAGCAATGGAGCTTCAACCCATGTCCAGAAAGAACATGTGAAACACGTAATCCAGTTTGTCTAGCTTCACTACGACGCGTGAGGATTGGCAAATGTGTTTGCAAACCTGGCTATATTCGAAATAATGCTAATAAATGCATATTAGAAAGTCGATGCCAATGCCCAAATAATGAATGTTGGGTACAAAATGGATCTCCATGCCAAATTACATGTGCCAGCTTCAATCAAACTTGCGAACTAAAAAAACCACCATTACCAATCAATAGATGTGTCTGTAAGCAAGGGTATGCTAGAAGAAACGGAGTTTGTATTCCAGCAGCTACATGTCCAAATAGAATTTGCAAAGTTGCACACTCAACCATTAACGATTGTGGATCAGGAAGAGAATTAAAATGTATCAACCGCAGGATAGTTTGGGGTGCCGTTGTTACTACATCGCCACGTAACCGTTGTGGTATTCGTGCTTGCTATTGCGACAAAGGTTTTGTAAGAGATGCGATAAACAAGCAATGCATTCGTGCTTCAGCTTGCAAACGACGACCAATAACGACAAAACCGCCTAAGCCCAGCGATGAGCCATGGGATGATTCAGATTGGTGGTAGACCTTCAAGTGTTATATATTATTAATAAACAGTAAAATTCAAGGTTTGCTATTATCAGCTTCCCAAAATCTTGCATTTACTCAATTGGCTTTTCATAACACTGCATACTTTAAATAAATATGTTGTGTTGATAAATAAAAATAGTGGTTTTTATTCAGTAATATTGGTTTGTTTTACTTCATTACACTTGAAAATTGGTGTAGTAATGCAATATTTAGGAAAATTCAACAAACGCAAGGCATCTTGATGAAACGTTGGTGTATGATCCGAGTTCACATATAATCTAACACAACGGGGTTTAGTTTAAAATTGGTCAAATTAGGAGAAGGGTTTCAATCACAATTATTTATTTCAAACTCAATTACTCTTACATAGTTTACACTTTTTGCCGTAGGATCTTGGCGTAATTCGTTGAATAACATATTTGTTTAGCATTTGTTTTATACGCTCGTTAATATAAATTTAAAAAAATAAAAGATTTAATTTTATTTCTATAATCACTAGGGTTTCTCATTTCCCGTAGAAATTCAAATCCCGGGAAGCCGGGACAAAAAATATTAAATTCCCGGGATCCCGGGAAATCCCGGAAACGCTAAAAAGCTAGATTTTTCTAATTGGGTGGTAGAAAAATGTGTAAAATTAAAACAGCACAAAAAATGCGCTATTGATTTTTAAGTTTCATTATTTTTAATTAAAAAAACTTCAAAAATTAAATAAAAAAGAATACATAAAAACAAAAACCAAAATAAATTCATAATACTAATTTTTAACAAATTTTCAAAAAACTAGGTTACCAATGGCGCCATCACTCAATTTTGTCCGAATTTTCGTGACGAAACGTCCATTGAACCATCCGTCCAAGAGAACCATTAAACATAAATTAAGAGAAATGAAGCGCAAGTTTTAGGTAGATTTCTCAGAAAAATCTACCTATTTTAAGCTTGATTGGTTTTAATTTGTTGTGCTTATATGTGTTAAAAAAACCATACAAAAAACCATGATACCGTATGTGTCAAAAAAAACATTTTCCTAATTTTGAACGAAATTAATTACTACAGAGAGAAAAGAATTAAAAACTACTCGATTTTCGAGTGAGAAAACTTTTAATATCTTTGAAAAAAGTACAAAAAAATGTTAATAAAAATTAGCGGGATACCCGGGATCCCGGGATGAAATCCCGGGAAAGCGGGATGAAAATTTACCCCCGGGATCCCGGGGAAAACGGGATCCCGGGATCCCACTTGAGAAGCCCTAATAATCACTCAATATATTTCGTCTTTTTAGGACATCCTCAGGAGTAATGTTACTCCACATTATTCCTGAGGATGTCCTAAAAAGACGAAATATATTGAGTGATCATAGAAATAAAATTAAATCTTTTATTTTTTGAAATTTATATTAACGTGCGTATAAAACAAGTGCTAAACAAATATGTTAACTCTAACATCTATTAATCGAGTTTGATAAAACTTGGCATATAACCTTTTAGTGCGATGTTCAAAAGTTCTGCATCCAAACTTGAG
>OY856187.1:243933473-243981473 GCA_963693315.1 Diogma glabrata | reverse complement strand
GCAGGCAGATATTAAAGCCCGTGTCTCTGCCGCATACAGAGTTTTCTACGCATACTCAAAACTTTTGTGATCAAAACATCTTTCGCAGTCGTGCAAACTCACACTTTACAAAGCATTAATCCGACCTGTGCTTACCTTTGGAAGTGAAAGCTGGAACATTGACTTCCTCCGATTGTAGAATTCTATCGAAAGTCATACGAACAATTTATGGTCCATGTAAAGTTGCTGAAAATCAGTATAGAATCCGCATGAATCATGAAATCAGACAGCTTCTTGGAGGCTGCGATGTAATCGAATTCATTAAATCCAACCGGATTAGATGGTTTGGTCATGTAGGAAGGGCACCATTAGATAGAATGATTAAAAAAGCGTCCCAACAACAACTAGCTGGTGTTCGTCGAAGAGGAAGACCTAGACAACGCTAGCGTAATGACATCATCCAAGACCTTCGTGATAAAGGATGTCGAAACTGGGGTCAACTGGTAATGGAACGAGTTGATTGGAAGCTGATTGCACAGACGGCAAAATCCCTCCATGGGATGTTAACGCTAGAGAGGGAAAATATTATATACATATATATATATATATATATATATATATATATATATATATATATATATATATTTTATTTTTTTTGATTTTTTTTTTTTTTTTTTTTTTTTTTTTGAGAAACATTCAGAAACGTTGAAAGAACGTCATCAACTTTAACTAAAACTGGTTGCCAGAACTTATAAGCAAAAAACATGTCGTGCCGTAATTAGCTCCATTTTCTTCCTTCGTGTGTAGAACTACCCTATTATATATTATATATATAATATATATATATATATATATATATATATATATATATATATATATATTTATATATATATATATATATATATATATATATTATATTAATATATATATATATATATATATATATATATATATATATATATATATATATAAATATATATATATATATATATATATATATATATATATATATATATATATATATATATATATATATATATATATATATATATATTATATATACCCAACTAGCATTTTAACTTCTTTTAAAACACTAAACAGTCTTACCGAAACTAACTTCCCCACCTTCATAGTTTCTTTAAAATTTCTAAGCAGTTTCGATAAAGGTCAATTGGAGAACTTTCCCCGCCTTTAACGAAGCTATAATTTGTAAAAGACTTCGGAAAAAAACTTCGGTAAGGTCCCTTGTAAGCAGTTATGCAAGCTGAATAGAATTTATGGTTTCACAAGTTATAGCTTCGTTAAAGTGCGTCTAATAGCTTGTTTTAAGCAATCTTTAGAAGTCTTTTAGAAACTATTAAAAAATGTGACAAAACTATTACAATGTTTTTTTATATATCTACACTTTTTAACGTAATTATTGTTATTGCTAAATTTAAGTTTTTGTTTACGGTCACATCAAGTTTCGAACCCCGGTCCTTCGATCATTTGTCCTGCACGCTATCCAATCGGTTAATTTAAATGTTAATAAACAATAAATATCTTTGATAGTAGTTACAATAACAATAGCTTCTATAAGACTTCCATAGAATTTTACTTTTTAATTTAGATGTATAGAAAATATAGTGTATAATTCAGGGGCTTATTTTTTATGGAAAAAGGTATGTGACATGTAACTTCAATGGGTTTTTTAACGATGAAATCATAATCTGGTTTACGTTCGTAAATTATTTTGTTTCTTTTTGATAGACGTGAAAGAATATTGAAAAATCTATTTTCTATTTGTTTTATTAGTTCAAAGATTTTAGGTATAGCAACATTAAGGGGTTATATTTTTTCAATCATTAACTTTTAGCGTACTTACACCTTTATTTGAACAACATTTTTTTTAAATAAAAAGTTTTGTAATTGGATTTTTAATAGGTGTCACAACAACATGCGTACTAAGGTGCTGATGAAAAATGTTATATAAATATAAAACAATAACAAAAGAAGCAACGATATATCGCACCCATCCATTTGCTGTAAATTATTTTAATGGAGTGACTAAATTATGAAACTCTGTATCGCGTCAGTTCTTCCTGACGAGTTTGGCTCTTAGAAATTGAAAGAAAATTCATATACCATTATTTATAAACTTTAAATTTTCTCTATTCCACTCTAGTAGATTTTTGATTCTGATTCTCTAGTCTAGTTGATTATGATGTTAATTGATTTTTTTGTCTATTTGAAGACTCTAAATAAAGAATATTTTATATTGTGCAAAATAAGTCTAAATAATAGATTAAAAAAACAAAAACCACCTTATGTCACAATACTTTTTTGACAAAAACGAAACGATTTCAATTTAATGTTACAACCAAAACAACTACAATCCTAATGACAGCTATAATTTCTATAACCTAACGGAAGCTCCTATTTAGTGATCTGTAGATAAGTTTCGGTAAACCTTCTAATATTAAGTATAGAAGTATTTTAGAAGCTTTCATTCCGATGGTGGGGGAGAACTTCTCTGTGGAAGTTGTATCGAAACTTTATAGAAGTAAAATATAACTACCTTCCACTTAGGAAATTTAGCGAAGCTTTATTGAAGCTAAAACTTGTATAATTCAAAATTGAGAAGTTAGTCTGCTAGTTGGGTGAATATATATATATATATATATATATATATATATATATATATATATATATATATATATATATATATATATATATATATAATATATATACATATATATATATATATATATATATATATATATTATATATATATATATATATATATATATATATATATATATATATATATATATATATATATTATATAATATATATTATAAATATATATATATATATATATATATATATATATATATATATATATATATATATATATAATTATATATATATATATATATTATATATTATAATATATATAATATATATATATATATATTATATATATATATCCGCCAAGGCTGTTCAAGGAAATTTTTGTAAGTCTTCTATACCTCCTCTTATTGATAGAGATTTACCTATTATTGACCCCAAAGAAAAGGCTAATTTATTAGGTAACTGTTTTTCGTTAAATTCTACATTAGTAGAACCCAATTTTCTACCTATACCAATTCCTAGAGTTTCTAACAAAATGGGGCGGATTATTTTTCGTAAAAATGTCATTCGGAAAATGCTCTTACAAATCAATACTAATAAGGCATCTGGACCTGATAGCATTCCTCCAATTATCCTTAAAACTTTTGCTAAAGAGTTAGCACCAATCCTAACTAAAATTTTCTATTTGTCATATAAGAAAGGGATTTTTCCTGATATATGGAAAATGGCTAGTGTACAACCAGTTCCAAAGAAGGGCGCTAAAACGGATCCAAGAAACTACAGACCTATATCAATTTTGTCGGTTGTTTCTAAAGTATTTGAGAAATATGTTAATTTTAATATTATGAGCTTCTTAGAGTCGTCAAAATTACTTAATGAAAGACAATACGGATTCCGTAAAGGAAGAGCGACGGGAGATTTACTCTCTTTTGTCACGCATATCTGGAACAAGTCGTTTGAAAACCATGGTGAGACCTTTGGCGTCGCACTTGATATTGCCAAAGCGTTTGACAAAGTATGGCACAACAATCTTATTTGCAAATTGAGATGCTACAGCTTAGATGAGCAACTTATTTCTTGGTTACAAAGCTTTATTTCCGAGCGCAAATTTCAGGTCAATGTTGATGGTGTTTCATCGAATATCTTTTCAACTAACGCTGGTGTTCCTCAAGGTTCCGCTTTATCACCTACTCTTTTTCTTCTCTATATTAATGACTTGCTAGGTTCAACAGTTAATCCCATCCATAGTTTTGCTGATGATAGCACACTTCATGCGTCACATGAAATGCCAAATTTGTATGCACCATCAAATCTTAATATCGCTAGATCAAACTTGATATACTCATTAAATATTGATTTGAAAACCATCTTAGATTGGGGAGTTGCTAACAGTGTTGAATTCAACACAAGTAAAACTCAAGTTTGCCATTTTTCTAGGTTATCAACACCTAATCCATTTTTATTAAAGTTTGATTCAAATAATCTTGAAGAGAAGGAATCTATTAAACTTCTAGGAGTTGAGATTGAAAATAGTATGAAATGGAATTCTCATATTTTTAGCCTAGCAAAGAACGCTGTTCAAAAATTAGGATTTTTGGGTCGTTGTCGTAAGGTTTTTAATAGCGAGCAGCTTCTTTTAATATATAAATCATTTATTCGTCCCTGCATGGAGTATTGTTCTCACATATGGGGAGGAGCTTACATAAGTAGTTTGAAATGTCTTGATTCTGTACAGCGGAAAGCTGTTAAATTGATCGGCAACTCGACTCTTACTAACGAGCTTGATTCCTTGCAACATAGAAGAGACGTCGCTGATTTGACGGTATTTTACAAGTATATTATGGACGAACGGACGTCTGCGGAGATCAAATCGATTTTGCCTGAACCAGCAAACTTCACGCGTTTCACTAGAGCATCAACATCAGCCCATCCTTTTACGGTTCGAGTGACTAGGTGTAGAACTGTCGCTTTTCAACGCGATTTTTTTAACAGAGTTTCTCATCTCTGGAATGCCTTACCGGCGTGGGTCTTTCCTGATAATGTTAATCCTCAAAACTTTAAGATCAACATTAATAAATTCCTCAAAGAAAATTGAATAATACTTTCAAGCCCTAGTTCCTTAGTTAGCATGGTATCTTCGGATATTCAGAGACGTTGATCTATATTGGTGAACACTAAACATGCCTAACATAGAATAAAAAGAAAAAAAAAAAAAATATATATATATATATATATATATATATATATATATATATATATATATATATATATATATATATATATATGTATATATATATATATATATATATATATATATATATATATATATATATATATATATATATATATATATATATATATATATATATATATATATATATATATATATATATATATATATATATATATATATATATATATATATATATATATATATATATATATATATATATATATATAAATTAAAATAGTTTTTTGGTTTAAGCCAATTTTTAATTATATTTTATTACGTTGTTTCCCGACAATTGTTTCGGTTTTATTTTAAAACCATTTTCAAGGGTATTATTCAGACAAAAAATTCTTATACAAAAAAAAAAACTAGTAATAATTAGGCAAAATATTGACATAAATATCAAAAAACAATGTTTTGGAAAAAACTGACATTACAAAAAAAAAACGCTAGCTATAATGAAAATTGATAAAAGAAAAACAAACAATTATACAATGTAAAAAGTTGAAAAAATTGCAAAAGACTAAAAAATATGGTACTGACAATTAAAAATTTTTTCTTTTCAAAAATAATAATCTAAAAAAAAAAAAAAAAAAATTGTTTAGTTACGTAGAACAAAATCATACGTGTTGTTTAAAAAAGCTGTATCAGTTTGTATGTTCATACAATTATTGTGTTGTTTGATACGTATCATTTCCATTTCCCCATTTTTGGGTAGCGAAATCCGAAATTCGACGTCCACGCCGTGCTGCCTGGGTAATGCTGACAGAATTAGGTTGGTGTAACACAATTTTACCTGGACGTGAAAAAGGACCAGACTACCGAATCGGAACGTGGAACGTGCGCAGCCTGAGCGCTCCTGATGCTCTTATAAGTCTGGAAACAGAGGCTGAGAGGTATAGGATGGATATTATTGCTCTACAAGAAATTAGACAGCCGATAATCGGAAAACAAGATTTAGATAGTCACTCTCTATATTGTAGTGGTCATCCTTCCCGAAGAGAATTTGGTACTGGCTTTCTTGTTGGTGCACGCATACAAGAAGCCGTGATGAAATTCATCCCGGTCAGTGAGAGGATCTGCTACCTACGTGTACGTGGTACATATAACAATATTTCTCTTATTGCCGTGCATGCACCTACTGAAGCTAAGACCGTCGACGAGAAGGATAATTTCTACATAGCACTGGAAGAGGTTATGAAACAAACACCAACACGCGACTTCATTATGGTTCTTGGTGACTTTAATGGACAGGTTGGAAGAGATATCTCTTATGGAAATGTGGTAGGTCCCAACAGCCTGCATTTGAATTCGAATGATAATGGTGAGAGAATGACTGAGTTTGCATTATCAAATAATTTGAGAATTGCCAGTACGTTCTTTCCGCATCGATCGATTCATAAACAGACTTGGGTCTCACCGAATGGAAACACTCGAAATCAAATTGATCACGTTCTAGTAACAGCAGGTTTCTTTTCGAGCGTTCGGGATGTGCGATCCTTTAGAGGTGCATACATCGGAAGTGATCACTTCCTTGTATGTGCAACGATAAGGTTCCACTTCCCAAATCCAGGCATTCCAAAATTCAATCAACGGAAACGTTTTAACATCTCATCATTAAAGAATGCTGAAACAGAAGAGAGATATCAAATCCATATTGCCGAAACATTGGAGAAATCAGAAACCATTAATGGAGACGTCGATAAGTCATGGTATTTGCTCAAAGATGCTGTTTTAAGCGCTGCTGAGGGAATACTTGGACGACCACAGAACCACTCCCAGAAGCCATGGATGGATCAAGCATGCCTTGACGCTATTCAATACAAAAGAGATTGCTATCTGAAGTGTCTACAAGGACGCAACACCAGGTCCACGAAGGAAAACTATAAACTGGCAAGACAAGCCGTTACAAAGCTATGTAGACGAGCGAAGAGAGAATGGTGGAAGAGACAGTGTGAGGAGATTGAAAGCTTCAATAAGGAACATCAATCGCGTAACTTCTTTCAACAGGTTAAAACCTTAAAGAAGGGCCCTCAAACTAGATCAACTGCTATTCAAAATAAAGATGGGGAGCTACAAGTAGACCTTAAAAATATTTTAGATACTTGGGCCGCTTATTTTGAGAATCTTCTCAACTTAAGTGACCAGCAACAAGTCGGACGACGAGCCAAGCTTATTCGTGCGTCAAAGGTACATGTAGACGAACCCACCAAAGAGGAATTCGATGCGACGCTGTCAAAACTAAAATGCAATAAAGCACCTGGTATCGACGATATAACATCCGAAATGATTGTACATGGTGGCGAATCTATCCTTAAGATTGTTTGAACTTGTTCAAATGATCTGGCGGACTGAAACCATGCCACAGGACTGGAACACAGCTATGCTGATACCAATCCATAAAAAAGGTAATCGCCTACAATGTGCAAACTACAGAGGAATCGCTCTCCTCTGCACAGCATATAAGATCTTTTCCTACATTTTGCTATCCAAAATCAATCCTTTTGCTGAACAACTGTTTGGAGAATATCAGTGTGGTTTCCGGCGGGGCCGAGGTACCACCGATGCACTTTTCTCGATAAGGATGATTTTGGAAAAGTGTCGAAAGTTCAACATACCTGTGCACCAACTTTTCATTGATTTCAGGCAGGCCTACGACTCTCTCGAACGAGAGACTCTATGGTCTGCTCTGGTGTCAATGAGAATTCCTGGTAAACTGGTATCACTATGCAAAATGACAGTACAGCATTGAGAGTTATGCTGTGTACGAGGAGAGAACGAAATATCAAAGTTTTTTAAAGTCGACTCCGGTTTAAGACAAGGTGATGCTATCTCTCCTATACTTTTTAATCTAGCCTTGGAATATGTGTGCCGTCAAAAGAAACTACCGACTAATAACAATATCTTGTCAATAAACTCAGTACAGATGATTGCGTACGCTGATGATGTTGTCATCCTCGTCCGAAGTGAGGCTGTTATGAGTGAGACTTTCAAGTCGCTTGAGAGTGGTGCTAGGAAAATTGGTCTGCAAATTAACTATAATAAAACCAAACATATGAATGTTTCAAGAGAGGCTGAGAAGAAAGATTTGATGTGCGGCGATGAACGAATTGAGGGAGTTGAATCTTTTAAATATTTGGGATCAATGCTTGACTCAAACAACAGCATACTTACAGATATTATAGCTCAAATCGCTGCAGGTAATCGAACTTTCTATTCAATTAAACCTCTCCTTGGATCACCGTATGTATCAACTAACACCAAGCTCAAGTTATACAAGACATTGATTAGAGTGGTTGTGATGTATGGGTCACAAACGTGGACCCTTACACAAAATGACGAATCGCATTTATCTGTATTTGAGCGTAAGATCCTACGCTACATTTTTGGTCCACTTAAGACAGACGATGGAGAGTATAGAACCCGGTATAACTTTGAGATCAGAGACCTTCTTGAGGGTCCTGATATAATAGGTTGTATCCGTTCTAATAGGATTGCTTGGTTTGGGCATGTTCTACGAGCCGATTCACAGTCTGGAATGATTAGAAAAATGTACGTAAGTACCCCAGGGAGTGGTAGACTGCGAGGAAGACCACGACTACAATGGGAGACTGACGTAATAAACGACCTTAAAAAAATCGGCTGCCATGGTAATTATGTCACTGTTGCGAGTGACCGTGGTGAATATTCAAAGCTGATTAGCCTGAACGCCTTGAAAAAAAAACACGATATGAGATATACCGAAAACGACCGGTACTCTCACGATCGCATTTGTTGAGCAAGATCAAAAAAATTTTCTGTACATGTGTGTTTTATTAGTATCTTGAACAATTTCGTAAATCAGCTAAATCCAACATGTGATTAAGAAACTAGAGGCTTTTTACTAAAAAAAATTTAATTTTTAAACCCGTTACAACGGCCGTTTGGATGCTAATATTTAAAAAAAATTAACCAATTTGGTTGGAAGTTTCTCAGAAAAAATTCCACTTCTTCTCATTTTTCGTGTTTCGGATGAATTCGAACCTTCCTCCTCAGTGCCTGGTTAGGCAGACACGCTATCGATTACGCCCTTGCGGCGATGACAGTTTCGAAGTTGAAACTTATTTATTTTACTTAAGTTGAATTTTTCCACTGTCATTAGAAAAATGTTTATTTCAATCTTAATCTTCAATCTTAAATGAAAAAATATTTAGTCTATCATCTGATTTTAAGCAAAAAGTTTGATCCACTTTTTCGAAAAAAGAAACAAATACATATAAAGAAAGTAAATTTTAATGATTCTAAGCACAAACATTGACAAAATATGTATCTTACCTTGTAATCCAATTATTGATAAACAAAATTTGATTTGTTACTAAAATCTTTTTCGATAGTCCAGTGATCAACGTCAAAACTAAAACCATAATTCACATAACAAATATAGTTAGTAAAATTTATACAGAGATTTTTTAGCCAAATCTAGATCCCAATGATTTGTGGTTATAACCCGAAGACTACTCAAGCTATAGATCTGATAACTCTAGTTGTAATAAAAATCCTATTGATAAGTATGAGTTAATCCGTTTTGGTAAAATATATGAACAAATTAGCTACTCAAACCAGCTATTGACTTTTGAGTAGATCACCAAAACGCGCAAAACTTTAAAGAAAGTAAAATACTGCCACAATTAGTTCTAGGTAGTGTAGATTAATGAAACGCGTCAATATAATCATATGAAACGCGTCAATATAGTTTTCAAGATTGTCTGGATCAACTACTCCAAAATTTTACTGGAATTCTCAATCATTTTCTTATTTATAAATCATATTGAAATTTGTTTATATTCTGTTCACAAAATGTCTTAGGCAAGCTTATCAAGGTTGATACTTCCAACTTCCAGACTACGTAAATTAATGTAAATTATTACGTTTAGTATTAAATGAAATAACATTGTTAACTAACCGCTCTTCAATATTACAAGATAAAATGTAAATAAGATAAATGTACATAAGTTAATTGTACTACACAAATATTTATGTCCACTTAAATCAAATTTTTACTACCGTTTTGAATAGCTGAAGTAATGTTTATTTTAAATGTATATATGTGTTTAAAAACAGCTTTTCGATTTGAGACAACATCGGACAACACTTTTTGCATATTATATATTAAAACATGATTTTACTTTTCAATTCTAGCCTTATGTTTAAGATATATTATCTACTAAAAACATAATACATTATACCTTTTATCGTTTGAATATATGTATATGTACGTGAATCTATATAAAATATCCCCAAAAATGTCCAAAAATAACAAAAATATCATTCAATTGTCTATTATACTATAACCTCACGTCCTGTAGAAAAGAGTTACATAAGCTCATTATAAACTAATACTTTCTAATAAATATTTCATATAAATTGAATATTTTCTATAGTTTAATTAATTGCTTGTGAATAAAAATGAAACTCATTTTATTTTGGCAACAAATTGTTGCAGTGTTCCTAGTTGTATTTTGTACATCTAGCTCAGGTTTGTTAAAAGTTATTTCTATAAATATGTTTTTTATTAAAAATCAAAATTGTTTACAGAAGGTGTTTTTACTGGAAAACATTTGCGTTCTAGAGGCAAATTACAACCATCTCTAGGTCGAAGAAATTTACAACATAATAAGAATGTTAATTCATTTGGCCAACAGCAAGCACCAAATTATAAAAATAATTTTCAACAATCCTATTCTCCTCAGAATGCTTATCAACATTCAACAACTGGTCAATATCCGTCAGGTCAAATTAATGGAAATAAACTATTCCAAAATAGTTTTCGTCATCAGAGGGGGAGGAATTCACAAGCTGATCAAAACCCGATATTTCAACATTTCATTAACAAAAAAGGAAACAATCCTTTAAAGAATATTTTACCCCAAGAAATGTTGCATATACCGCAATCTTCGGGTCAATCTCCAAATAACATTTTCCCACGGTCGGGCGGTTTGCCATTTGGATTTTCAAAAAATCATATTCAACAAAGTATCCCCAACCACCACCATTCAGGTAGCCCGCTTGGTTCAATAAAAGATTTTAAGCTAAATGCATTTAATGATATAATCAAAAAAGCTGGCATCCCATTTTTCAACCAACCTCAATCACCACCAAGTGATAATATTCCAAATGCTTTCCCAAATAATTATCCACAATCTGATCGGGAGAAAAATAGAGAAAATAAGGCTGAAAATCCCGAGTTTCAATATTCATCCTTGGCCCCACTACACCATCAGCATCCAAATCGAAACCAAAACCAAAACCATACAGTGAAATTTCACGAAGGCGTGAATTAAATCCATTACATCGAAATGGCAATACGTACAAACATTTACAAACTCCAAGAAGATCAAACAGACAACGTACTCAGAACCGGCAATATCTAACTAATCGATTTAAAAATCAAAATCAGAATCAAAAAAATCCTATTAATCGAAATAGAAATCAAAACTCAAAACAACGAAATCCTAAAAATCGAAATCGAAACTTGCCGAGCAATATCCCGAATAATGATCAAAACGGCCTCCCAAATTTGGATTTTTCAGATTCGCAAAGCTCAAACTTTAATTTTGATGAATCTTCTCAGCCTACGAATCCTCTAGACAACATTTCAAACGATCAGAGTTTAGGGTCAAATAAAAATTCAGATATATTCAGCTATCCCGATTATTTTTCATCCCCAGAGTCGCCAGATGACCAACAACCAACCACCGATTTTGATGAATTTTCTCAATTTAATTATCCTTTAGACAACATTCCTAATGGCTTTTCAAATCCAAATAGTTTCAATTATCAAGATTATTTTTCTGATTATGATTCTCCAGATATTCAACAAACATATAATGGTATTCCAGAGTATCCTCAACCAATATACCCAGAAGACGAAAATCCATATTATCAAAACCGGCAGTCAAACTTTCAAATTCCAAATATTGACTATTCCTACCTGTATCCCGATGAAATATCTTCTTATAGATCAAATCCAAGAAGACCTCCATTTACTCAACCTTCCTTTTATCCTTCCTTATATGAAGACGATTACTATCCGTTGCCATATAACAACAAGAAATATGATACAGAATTTGGTGAAATAGACAACTTTTATTCAAGGGTATTTGATGAACGAGAATACTCGGCTTTAACTGCCAACAAAAGAAACAATCAAAATAATCAGAGCATTATTCAGCAGCGTATAAATCAACAACGGATAAATCAAAAGCGTATTAATCAACAACGTGGTCCACGACGTGTTAACCCTTCTTTAACAGAAAACCAATATAACACGATAAACAAACTATCGAGCTCAAGCAATGGAGATTCAAATTTTGAGCTTATAATTGTAAAAAATCCGAATGTTGAATTACATCAATCAATAAACCCATTTCAGAACATAATTGATACAGACAATAATGAGATCAAAACAATAGATATAAATCAAATCTACGATATCGACAACGATGGCAACATTTCAATACCTGATGATATTCAGCAATCGGAGTCAGTGAACAATGAGGATGACAACATCTCATCAGATGAAACAGAAAACGTTTTTAACAGTGATGAATCTAGTGAAAACAGTGAAATATTCAATATTCAAAATTTTAACAATCAACGATATCCGGGCATTGATTATTATATTTGTCCACCCAATGAAAAGTTCTTATCAAATGGTCCAGTTTGTCAACGTTCTTGTTATAATTTGAATCAAGTTTGTAATATAAAGAGCTTCAGTCGAGTAAGCGCATGCTATTGTAAAACAGGTTATGCACGAAATCATGTAAACAAATGTATTCCGATTAAGGATTGTCCTAAATCAGATTGTGATCGTTTATGTAAAAAAAAAAGTGAACCAAATTACTAAATAAAATAAACGTTCAAACCAAACGCAAAATTAACATAAATCGCGGTTTGTCATCAGTTAGTATTTTTCAATGGCAAAAAAAATTTAATAAAAAATAAACCCAAATAAAATGTTTGGAAATTAATATAAACTATTGAGTAATATAAATTCAATTAAATTTTATCAACAGTAGCAAAATAAATTTTAGAGGAGGTAATGTGTAAAATTTATATTATTGTTTAATTTTTTTTGTAATTTAGTGTCGAAAAGTAGACGAATTTAAGAATCGAAATGAAACACTAGTACATTTTCATTTAAACACTAGTAGACAGTGGACATTTTTAAGCATTATTTCTAATTTTTTTTTAAATTTTTCAACACAATATTAGGATTTTTCTAATCCACAGACAGACTGAGTAAACTGCAGTGGCGTAGCTAGCATGGGTGGCACCCGGGGCGGATATTGTGGTGTCACCCCAAAAATAAAAACTGTCAATAATAATAAAAAGCCGATAAACGTAGTTTATAATTTTTTTTAATTAATACAAATGAGCATTATTATTATAAGGCCGCAAGTAATTTTTAACTAATTTTAATTTGCTGAAACTCCTCTCACACGAAGTCACTAATACGCAAATAGTCATAAATAACTTTAGTGCGACCGTAAGATTCGGAAGAAATTCTCAAAAAATCCCATTCTACGATGAATTTCAAAAAGTCTAGGTACACCCAGTTAGAAACTGTAACATTGGCCGCTTTTAAATCCCTCCTCTATGAGGAGTTCTGTTGCCAATACCGCATCATAAAAACCAGCAAATTTTGATACCGATGATTTTAACTCTTCACTGTTCGCCAAAAGCTAAGTGTTTGTCTGCACAACCTCGAACAATGAAGCTAAATCTTGAACTGACTTCAGTCTAGTTCGGAGCTCAATACTGAATCGGTCAAGACATTCCAACATGTCCTTTTTAAGTTGAGCTCTCAGTGTCAGTCCAACATCAGGTGCAAACTCACCACCCGTTCGTTTTTTGCGTTTTTATGACGAATTCGGCTTTCCATTGGAATGTCATAGTCCTCCGGTTTTTTCGCAGCAAGATCTATTGTCTCTTCTACAATGAGACTTCGTTATGAATTGACTCTATTTTTGTAGCTAATTGATCAATATTCAAGCCCGTGCTTTGCAATCCAATCTGAGCACAGATATTATTTCTCTTAGAATATCATTCCAAAACAAAAGATAGCAAAGAAACAAAAAATCACATGCTGCATTGTTAAGGTTCTGTGCAGCGCCTCTAGTGTCTACATTTTCTTGTTGATCACTTAACTTCTCAATTTCAGCCACAATCCCATCAAAGTTTTCGGCCAATACTTTTACTGCAGCATAATGAGCACTCCAATGCGCTGTTAAGAGTATTTTAACAGTTGCTTTGTTGTGTTTAGCAAGTACTTCCCAGCGGCTAGTCGAAGCAGAAAAACATGTAAAAATGGCTTCCACTGACGAGTGTTGGCCGTATAAATTAATTGAATGATCTTTGCAGCCCACAAAAATTGCTTTGTTATTTTTTGCTTTAATAATAGTTTGCACTTCTCCATGTATACTACTCATAACAGCTGCATTATCATAACCTTTGGGAGCGACAATTCATAACATCTATACCATCATTTTCAAGATTTTTACACTGAAAAAAACATGTCCTATTTCCAATCGAAATGCAGTTGTCTCAACCTCACCGTGCGGGCAGATATGGCGAATCGAAATACGAGATTGATTCAACAACCGTACAATGATAAGCCGATGCAGTTGAGACAATCAGATGAAATATTTATGTGGAAATAAAATATAGTTCAATTAATCTCAAATACTTAAATTTTAAAATGAAAAATTCATGATATAAGGCCAAAGAAATATGTTTTCATGGAAATAGTTATTAACTTTATTCAACAACTGTTATATTGGATAGCACTTATATTTTAATTACACCTCATTCTGTTATCAGGAAAATGTTACTGCGTACTGAGTAGTTGTCCCAATCACGGTGAAATTGTTTGTAAATATCTTTTCTTTGCATGAATAATAAACTGCCATTTTCGAGATGAGGTTATCATTACTTCAATTTTTTTTTCAGTGTAAGAATTTCATCGCTTAAATCAGTGGCTTTTTTCCACGTAAAGAAAAAAATCCAAGGAATACTTCCTTGATTTCCACTTTACTACCATCAATTTTCACATAACGAATCACTTCTGACATTTGATCAATATGTGAAATGTGTGTGCTATCAAACATAATTCCAAAATATTTAACCGATTTAATTTCGTTGACAAGCTTAAACTTTACGTGGATCGCTAAAACATTTATGAACTCATTTTGTATATCTGGTGACAAATATGATACTTTTGGTGATTTACCATACTCCAAATTCAAAATGTGTTCTTTTAACACTACATCATACTTTGACAATAGTTTGGTTAGTTCTAAGAAATTGCCTTTATTTGAAGAACTTTGTCCTTCATCATGTCCATGAAATGCTGGGTTTTGTTTAGATAAAAACAAAGTTTTATCCAATAATCTTGATAAAAGATGTTTCCACTTCTGTTTTTTATTGTATATTAATTGCAAGGCTGCGTCTCGTATCGTTTTATAAATTTTTAACCTCATTTCCAAAGTTTTCCACTTTTTAAAATTCTCCAGATGTTCATTTGAAGTTTCATGCTCGGCCACTTTGGGATTTAGTTTCCACCGCTTCTGATATCCAGTAGTAAATGTTGATTTTGTATTATTATTATTGGTGACAGCAAATACACGACAACAGAAGCAATACAGGACGCAAGTTATTATTTACAGGAGAATAAACAATCCATGGCCGTAGAATTTTTTCACCATTATTCATCATTTTATAAAACCATTCTTTAGAAAGATGGCGAACATCACCTTTTATGTCCAACCCGTGTCTAGATACAGTAACAAACGACCCTTCTCTATTTTGAAAATGTTCACTTTCTTTTTTTATGATTTCAATGCGAACATTACCAAAGACGAGTATATTCCAATGTGATACATCTCTTAAGTCCTGAAGTGATTCACCCATGCAAATACTGTCTTCGATAGTAGCATTAGCGGCATTATCACTGTCATTTTCATTATTCCTTTCTAATTCGTCATCATAGGTGATCATTATTAATTCTGTATTGTTGCTGTTACTTTCCGAAGATGAGCCAATATTCTCTGAAACATTCGTTGCATCAACGTGATAATCAGTTTCTTTTGACGAACCTTGGATATCATCGGGTTTTGTAACATATTTATAGATTTGGTCTTTCTCTGCTGGAACCAACTTTTTCTTTAAAAATTATGAACTCCTCGTGGCATATTTATTCTTTGGGATATTTGCTAAATGAAATCTAAAAAAATATTTTTAATTATAGTATAGGTATCAGCAAAGCATTAATTCTAAATATATTTGTAGGATACATAATAGGTACATAGTTCATAATAAGTACACTGTGTTAACGACTAAATACACCGCAAGAAAATTAATTTATTTAAATTTCCTTGTAACAACTTATATTAAATAATATTTGATAAAATGGAATATACAAATCATAGCCTAATATTATAAGGAACTATTTAAAAAAATATAAGTATGAAATCCTTAAAGATATTTTATATAAAGAATTGAAACCAAAATTAAATATCCAATTAGAATCATGCTCAATAATTTACAAAATTGAATGTGATTTTTGTGAAAAATTTTACATCGGGAAAACCGGAAAATGTTTTAAAGACTGATTTAAGGAATACCTGCCTAAGAAGAAAAATAAGCAAAATTTAAAGTTTATTTTTGCAAACCATTTACATAGTTAATAACAATAGCTACACCACTTTTAAAAAAAAATTGAAGGCTTTACATTTATGTAGCCAAGGATCTTTAAAAGAATCACTTGATGAGTTTGAAATTTCCAAGGGATTTAAAACCCAACAAAATGTACTTTTAAATGATAAACTTTCATTTAATTCAAATATATAAATATATAAAACTGAAAACAAACAGTATGAGTATGTATCAACCTACAAAAATTTGCAAAACTGCAGTAATTGCATAACTGCCATTTTATTCCACAGTAATTATTTTTGTGTCCATTGAAAAACGATCTATTTCAATTTATTCTTTGAGTTTCAAGATAAAGGAAAAAAATTATTTTGAGATCATTTACAAACACGGTAATTCGATTGTTTGTTAGTTTCCTTAGGTGTTTGCAATTAATTTGTTTGAAATGTAAAACATATATTAGGTAGTAAGGTTAAGCGGATATTTTAGAAATAATTTTGGAATAGAGACATTGTAACTCAAGGGTGCCACCCTATCGACAAAGGGTGCCACATTATCGACGTAAACCACTTTTCCTATACATTATTCAGCATATGTGTTTTCAGACCTGGTCATTAAATAATCATGCTTGCATACTAAATAATATATCGTTAAAAACGGTCAATATGGTATCTATAGGAATATTCAAAGCTATTGAGTAATTGTGGTGATGGGATTCAATGCTCAACATGTTGATTCGATTAACATTGTTAAAATTTTATTTCACGTAATAACTCAAAAATTTTAAAAAGTAGAATAGATTCTTTTTGAACCAATAACACATTTATAGGACACATTTATAAGTTACCACAATTTATAAATTAAAATTATATGGATAACCTGGTTAAAATGGTTTCTAAGTGATTTATCGTTGAAAACATGTGATGGTTTGTTTAAGTTTTTTACGTTCGGGTGTCACCCCAAAACGGTTTCGAAGTGATTTATCGTTGAAAACATGTGATGGTTTGTTTAAGTTTTTTACGTTCGGGTGTCACCCCAAAACGGTTTCGAAGTGATTTATCGTTGAAAACATTGTGATGGTTTGTTTAAGTTGTTTACGTTCGGGTGTCACCCCAAAACGCTTTCGAAGTGATTTATCGTTGAAAACATTGTGATGGTTTGTTTAAGTTTTTTACGTTCGGGTGTCACCCCAAAACGGTTTCGAAGTGATTTATCATTGAAAACATTGTGATGGTTTGTTTAAGTTGTTTACGTTCGGGTGTCACCCCAAAACGGTTTCGAAGTGATTTATCGTTGAAAACATTGTGATGGTTTGTTTATGTTTTTTACGTTCGGGTGTCACCCCAAAACGGTTTCGAAGTGATTTATCATTGAAAACATTGTGATGGTTTGTTTAAGTTGTTTACGTTCGGGTGTCACCCCAAAACGGTTTCGAAGTGATTTATCGTTGAAAACATTGTGATGGTTTGTTTAAGTTGTTTACGTTCGGGTGTCACCCCAAAACGCTTTCGAAGTGATTTATCGTTGAAAACATTGTGATGGTTTGTTTAAGTTTTTTACGTTCGGGTGTCACCCCAAAACGGTTTCGAAGTGATTTATCATTGAAAACATTGTGATGGTTTGTTTAAGTTGTTTACGTTCGGGTGTCACCCCAAAACGGTTTCGAAGTGATTTATCGTTGAAAACATTGTGATGGTTTGTTTATGTTTTTTACGTTCGGGTGTCACCCCAAAACGGTTTCGAAGTGATTTATCATTGAAAACATTGTGATGGTTTGTTTAAGTTGTTTACGTTCGGGTGTGACCCCAAAACGCTTTCGAAGTGATTTATCGTTGAAAACATTGTGATGGTTTGTTTATGTTTTTTACGTTCGGGTGTCACCCCAAAACGGTTTCGAAGTGATTTATCATTGAAAACATTGTGATGGTTTGTTTAAGTTGTTTACGTTCGGGTGTCACCCCAAAACGGTTTCGAAGTGATTTATCGTTGAAAACATTGCGATGGTTTGTTTAAGTTTTTTACGATCGGGTGTCACCCCAAAACGGGTGACACCCGGGGCGGTCCGCCCCCCCCCGCCCCCCCCTAGCTACGCCTCTGAGTAAACTTATGAATATGAAAGCACATATGTATTTGATTATGATTCTTAATATGAATTTATTTTCAGAGTATTTAGAAATACAGTTTGTGTTCGGGAATACAAAAATGGACAAAAATAGTACAAATGAATTGGGTATTTTTGTTGTAAATATTTATAACAATTATACATTCATTTATTACATTCAAATTCGATATATTCACTCCTGAAGAAGTAAAAGTGACTGTGGTTGAAGATCAAGATTGCTGAGTTGAAATTTAGGATGAAGAAAGAGTTGTCTCACTCAATGTTTTGGAAACATGATTATTGAATTTTACATATTAAACATTAAGTTCATTTTTTACTAGTAAAAGTGTAGTAATCCTTTTCTTATTTTCACGAGAACTTTCGATAATTTCGACATAACCATCTGCTACTTTGTATAGTTATCATATCGGCAGCAGAGTTGGCCAATAATGACGCAGATGATCGAAGGAAACAGTGGACGGTATATATTCCTCTGGTTTTAGTAAACGTAAAATCTCGACAACAAAATTTTCGAATTTTGGAACCATGTTAATGCCAATGGGTTGTGTTGTACATTTTTCTTGTTAATGCGGTGTATGTCCTCGTCTAAGATTTTTATATATTTGGAAAATTTGACACATTTAGACCTTCAGTATTGCCTTCAGTAATTGTAAATTATCTTGCTATTTTTGTTACGGGAATGCGAATTCTTATAACATCTCCGGCCATAATCTATGTCATTCAAAGCTATCTTAATTAATTCGTCTCGCCGACATGCACCATATAGCCTAACAGTTAGAAAAACCTATAAACAAACAATTATTTACATACAAATTATCAATATTTATAAATACATATTGCCAAAATATACTCTATTTCATCAATAAAATATTTGTTATCATTTGTATTTCTCATAAACTCTTCAATATTTTCCTTTGTTCAAAATTTAGATTTTTGTGGGCGATAATCCTCGGATTGATGTTTCAGAAAAGCAATTAATTACAATAACGATTTATGTCGATGTTTTTCTCCATGTTGATTTTGGCTTTCAACATAGAGTATGTACTTCAAAGAACAGTTGGCTTCATAATTTTACTTTTATCATTAACAATTGCCAATATTGCCTTTTCACTTATTGTAGCAACTTTTTTCGCCGTTTACCAATCTTGAAATTTATTATAACACTGCTCGTAAAACTGCAGCCAAATTCTGTAACTGTGAAGCGGTGAAGGGATAAAAATTTCTTCGTTTATTTTCATTAAAAAACTTATCACGTCAAGAACTTATCACAATTACAGAATTTGGCTGCTGGTCTTGATTTTTCAGACATTAAGTTATTCACTCATTTGCAGCGTTTTCAATATCTGATGGCACAGCAGAATCGGAATCGCTCATTCATAATGCTTTTCGATTATTATCAATTGCAACAATAAATTATTTTTATTTTGATTTACTATGCATGAAACCTCCATAACACACAATCAATTTTGTTTTTTTTTTATGTCTAGTAAAATGAATTTTGAATGACTGTTTTGATTTGCTAAAACTTAAATTTAAAATTTAGTGCGAACATTTTTTTTTAAATTCAACCTTTCTGCTTAATATAGACCTAATAATTTCGACACCAAATTGCAAAAAATATTGTATGCTCGAGTATAGAAACAGAGGCTGAGAGTTAAAGAATGGATTTCATTGATCGGCAAGAAATTAGATAGCCAATATTCGGAAAATAAGATTTGGATAATCACTTTTTATACGGTCACTCAGTAGAGTTCATCCTTCTCGAAGTGAACTTGATACTGGTTTTCTGGCCGGTACACGCATATAAGAAAACGGTTGGTCAATGAGAGAATCTACTACTAGCTTGACGAAGATCGTCAAAGAAAAGGATACTTTCTACACTACACTGGCAGAGGTTATGAAGCAAACACAAACACGCGACTTCGTTATGGTTTTTGGTGACTTTAATGGTCATGTTAGATACATCTTATGGAAATGTGATGGGACCAAAAACCTGCATTTCAATTTGAATGATAGTGAATTAATGATAGAGTTTGAATTATATAATAGCTTGAAAATTGCCAATACTTCTTTTCCGCATAGATCGATTCATAAGCAGAACTGCAGACTATCACCGAATGGAAACACTCGAAATCAAACGTGCAAGTAACAGAATGTTTCATTTCGAGGGTTCTGGATCAGTGGCGTAGTTAGCATGAGTGGCACCCGGGGCGGATATTGTGGTGTCACCCCAAGAATGAAAACTGTCATAAATAATAAAAAGCCAATAAACGTGGGGTGGAGGGGGAGGTCAATATAAAGCAACAAAAATTTTCATAGAACGAAAAAATTATATTGTAATATGTAAAACATTTCTATAATATGGAGTCAACTTAAAATTCAACTTAAGTAAATTAAATAAGTGATGCAGAAGTTTCAACTAAGGAGGCCTAAGGATTCGAACCAGGCACTGAGGAGGAAGGTTCGAATTCATCCGAAACACGAAAAATGCGAAGTGGAGTTTTTTTCTGAGAAACTTCCAACCATACCTTTGAATTGAAAACATTTTAATTACTTCTTTACTTACTTGAGTTAAATTGACCTCAAAAAATCCCCAATATTGTAATATATTTTTTTTAAATACAAGAAAAGTGCAACGTACAAATATAATAAATAAAAATATGGAGGGGCTGAAATCTCACAGCTCTGACTTCGGTCTGGGTAAAGGATTTTGATATAGTTTTCGGCAAAATACTTTTATGAGGACATGGTTTTTAGTTTTGGGCAGCGAGTACAAGTATTTTTTATCTCTGTTTAAAAATTTATTACAAAACTAACACGAAACATCAATACGTTGCCGGAAAATTATAATCAAAATTCCAAAAATATTGTTAAATTAAATAAAATCAAACTTTTTCAAAATTCCAAAAATATTCCAAAAATTAGAATGAAATCAAATATTTAAACTTTTTTTAAATTCCGGTAATATTCCAAAAATTCTTAAAAATTCAAACTTTTCCAAAATGCTAAAAATATTGCAAAAATTATTACAAAATCAAAAATTAAAACTTTTCCCGAAATTCTAAAAATATTGCAAAAATTATTACAAAATCAAAAATACAAACTTCTTCAAAATTCCAAAAATATTTCAAAAACTATAACAAATTCAAAAATGTCCGTGTCCAATTTCATTTTCAATTACATTTACGTCATAAAAACAGCTACATTTTTTTCCAAAAAATTGGCTAAAAAATAAATGAAATCGTTTTTTGACACACTTGACAACATTTTTTTGACAAACTTATAATGCCATAATTCTCAATAATAATAATAAAACCGAAGCAATTTCATTTCAAACAAAAATTTTATGTTTTTCCAAAAAATTGTGTAGAAAAGAAAACAAATAAAAATCTTTCTTTTGACACACTTGACAACATTTTTTTGACAAACTTATAATGCCATAATTCTCAATAATAATAATAAAACCAAAGTAATTTCATTTGAAGCAAACAATTTTATTTTTTTCCAAAAAATTGGGTAAAAAATAAATAAAAATCTTTCTTTTGACACACTTGACAACATTTTTTTGACAATCTTATAATGCCATAATTCTCAATAATAATAATAAAATTCATTTCCAACAAACAATTAATTTAATTTTTTCCAAAAAATTAGGTAAAAAAATAAATAAAAATCTTTCTTTTGACACACTTGACAACATTTTTTTGACAAACTTATAATGCAATAATCTAGTTTTTGATCTCACATACCACTCCCTACCATCAAGATTTCTCCAAATTCAATGTTCCTACTCGTAATCACCTAAAATGAACGTTTTTTAAGCCAAAAATATGAAAATTTGCTATTTTTGACACACATAATGATTTTTTTGACACACTTCCGGTACAGTTATCGAACACAGCGTCCTTTCGGACCTGTCCCTTGTTAATACCTATTTTTAGAAAAAAAAATTTTTGAAATCCCTCCAGCCGTTTTCCCTGCAGTGTAGGTAATGACGGACGGACGGACGGCCGGCCGGCAGACAGACATACATTTTTTTTTTTTTGCTTTTTTAGAATCAGTAAGTCCTAAAACGTCGAGAAATGCCAAAAAAAGTGGGGGTAAGAATTTCACTTTTGGCTCATGAATGTAATACTTAGGTCTTTCAGACCGAAGTAAAAAATTATGTATAGTGTTATTTTATTCTTCGGAATATTTCTTTTTTGCGTAATTTTTTTTAGGAGGTTACTATTGTTGTTGAAAATGTCATGAAATATTCCACAAGAATTTGTTAAATTATTTTTCACACATTAAATGGCTTTTAATGTCTCAAGTAGAGTTTCTGCTCGAAAAATTCGGTCGAGGAAGATTTGTTATCTTGAACTAATGATTTGTTATCTTGTACTGGAGTACGCTGAGCTTGTCACTCCCGTTGATCAAAAATAAAATAATTTACAAATCAATAAAATTAAAAACTTTACGTATGAACGTAAAACTCAAGTTAAAACAACTAAACTTTGACGGATTATTTTATTTTTTAAATTTTATATAAATAATTAAAATGTATGAATAAGTTTATATTATATAATCTAATCTAATTTTATTTATATAATTTTAACTACAATTTCAATAGGAGACAAAGTGGAACTCAATTTATGTTTAGTGTTTACTACAATATTGATATTGATTGTCATATAATTCGAATTCATTTATATATATTTAAACTAAAGAAAATGAATCGGTCATTTCAAAAACCTCTTAAGTCACATTTTTTTCCAACATGCTTTTTTTGATGAAAATGGTTCCTTAAAGGGAGATGCGCATTCTGGGTAAAAACCACGTAAGTCGATAGCGATAGCATTCCTGCATTCCTGCGTAGTACGAGAAGAAGCGCAGGTACGGACCTATGGTTCAATACTTATTCGAGAGAACAGTGGAACAACGATCGTTGGATTATGCCTGAAACGCTTCTAAGGTCGTATCCAAGCTAGTCTGCGAAAATTGAAATGAGGCTTTATCAATCTGTTAAGCAAAAACCATATTCTAAAATAGTAATTTACTTATTTTTCGATACTTTTGATTTAATTGATGCTAATGTGTATATATTTTGGTTTAAGGCTGTTATGATTCGTGGATTTAATGTAATTTTTTATGCATATTATAATATTTTTTTAGTGTAACGCTTTTTCCTATCAAGTCCTTATTGGGATTTCCGGATGAGACCATGATTGGGATAATTGAATCTGACCATGATTGAGTTATTTAGATCAGGCCTTGATTAGGATATCCGGACCAGACACTGATATATTTGTATATTATATACATAATTTAATTAAAATAAAATAAAAAAGTCCAAGCGGCAGAAACTATCCGCTAGAAATAGGTAGATTTCGGGATCAGACAGTTTTGTGTACAAAGAGAATTGGATGTGTCGGATTAGTTGATATAAAAAATTTAAGTAGAAACAGAATAATCCAAAAAATTTATCATACCAAACTAAATACATTAACGGAAACTACTTTAATTTGGTTAAAACTACTTAATAACATACTAACTACGTCACACCTACAATACCACCACACATAATTTATAATCAAAAATTATCAAAAAATACAAATATCTATCAAACAACAAATATCTTATCAATTTATCATATATAGTCGTATGGCACCAAAATTTTTCTGAAATTCCGAGAATAGTCACATTGCAATAGTAGATTTTTGTATGAAATCTACCTAAAATTATAGTGAAAAAATTAAAACATATACCTTATTCACTATTATTTTAGTCTTTCAGCCGAGAAGCGATAACTAAAACATATATGAAACGATTTTAACTATATATTTCTAAAATGAATAATACTCTCGTGAGTTTTAAGAAATTGAAATTTCAGCTAGTTGATAACTAGCTAAAATTTCAATTTCTTAAAACTTACGAGAAATATACGAAAAACCAATTCAGGGACTGATATATTCAAAAAAGGTTAACCCTAAAGGGTATTGTAAATCAGGCGCGGAGCAGGACCACATCAGAATACCCAAATAAGACTTCCCCTAACCGGACTTAATTGACTAAAGTGATCACGGCCTGACTGTATTCAGGATTTCCCTAACTATTTTCGGCTCGGGTAGTTAGTGTTTCACAGAAACTATGAAGCTACTAGTCTACGTTACCCATGTATGGCGCAAATCTTTGGTAAATAATGCAATATTTTCCAAGGAAATTCAGTAATTATGCCATAAATGTCAAAGACAAGCTAAAAATTTACAGTATAGATAGATTTTACTTATTTTTGCATTCAAACTTTCTAACATGTCGCTAATATCCTTGAGATGAAACCATATACTTTTTCTTTATTACTGATTTGTATTTTTGGTGGCGCAAAATCAAATTTTGTTTAGGGTTTTCAAAGTCAGGTATTTTCACATATTTACTATTGTGGTGAAGGATAATAATGATATTGAAATATTGAATAAACAAATATTAGTTACATACATCCTGCTTTAAATATTTTAATAGTACTATACCATCTTAGAAGAAAAAATGAGCTACATGCTAGTTTCCAGCAAATCATCAAAACGACTGCTTTTTTTTTAAGAAATTTTTTCAATAATATAGTATAATAACTTTTAAAATAGAATTGGAACCGATGTGTATACATTTGCATCATTATTTTATTAAAGCACATTTTATGTTTGGAAGTATCACGGTTTTATTAAAAGCAAATTGTTAAGGAGAGTTTTAAAAATGTTATAAGAGTAAAATGGTCCTAGCTTGTGAGTTTACCACAAAATAGATTCATCACATGGCTCTTCGCTGGGCTTAGGAGTTGTTGTTGGTGTTATTGGTCGTCGTTTGCATTCTGAAGCACGAATGCATTGCTTGTTTATCGCATCCCTTACAAAACCTTTGTCGCAATAGCAAGCACGAACACCACAACGGTTACGTGGCGATGTAGTAACAACAGCACCCCAAACTATCTTGCGGTTGATACATTTTAACTCTCTTCCTGATCCACAATCGTTAATGGTTGAGTGTGCAACTTTGCAAATTCTATTTGGACATGTAGCTGCTGCAATACAAACTCCGTTTCTTCTGGCATATCCTGGTTTACAATAACATCTATCGATTGGTAATGGTGGTTTTTGTAATTCACAAGTTTGATTAAAGTTGGCACATGTGATTTGACATGGAGATCCGTTTTGTATCCAACGTTCATTGTTAGGACATTGGCATCGACTTTCTAATATACATTGGTTAAATCTATTTCTGATGTATCCAGGTTTGCAAACACATCGGGGTACGCAACGACGTCCTCGTAAAGCTATGCAAATTGGATTACGAGTTTCGCATGTTCTTTCTGGGCATAAATTGCCACATGGGTTCCATTTTTCATTTAAGCCCCGACAGCGTCGTGGAAATCCTACTCCCTGTTCTTCATCATCTTGATCATCACCTGGGAATGGATTTGGTAACCCATCCTCACTGTCCCATTCATTATCGGATCCAGTTTGAGTTTCATAACACGGTTCTTTTTCCTCATTTTCAGATCTCCAACTTCTTCTTGATCTCCATTCCTCAATCTCCAATTGTGATTTTCCTTTTGGGGAAGATTCTAGTAAAGAGTCTGGTTCCTCCCAGTCGTTTGCTAGAAATATATAATAATGTAAGTACAATCATCTTATTATGAAGAAATAATGACATACCATTAACAAACAAAATGCTTTGCAGCAAAAGAGTTCCAATAATGAACTGGATTGAATTCATGTTGGAAATGTAATTAATGTGATTATGAAATTCGAGCACATTTTATACAAATCAATTTCTTTGTTCAAAGTTTTATTTATAAATAGAGAAAAACAATTGTTTTTACATTTTAAAAATAATGTGACTTCAACTATCGCGCGTTCCTTAAATATTTTAATTTAATTAATTTAGTAATTTAAGTAAGTTATAAAGGAATCTTAAAGTTTATTGTCATTATATTTATTTTATATACATTACAGAATTTTAGTAAACAGAATATAATGTTTTACAGAATAAACAGAAATTATTTCAATTATAACTTAACTATAGAAACTGATACCACAAAATGCAGCTTTGTAGTCAATATCGATTATAGTCACAGAAAGCTTCTCCAATTTGATTAGTACATCTGTACATGTAATAAAACAACAACAACCTGGCTTAGCATATTGTTTCGATTTATCATACAAATAACGAATATGGGCATATCAGTTTTGTATCTTTGCATCTCTCATCTGATTACTGATATTTTCGATCAACCAAACAACAGTAATTACAAATAATTCCGTTAACACTTCAAAACTATGTCGACTAAGGTTGATTGCTTTTTCATTATACATATTGTGATGGTTGTAGAAAATTTAAAGACACAAAAGTGTAAATTCAAGTGAACTCGGCTCAAATTTTGAAAGTTGCGAAGTTGATTGAAAATACATATTTAGCTGTTCTTGGCACCGTTGAGATAAGCATATCGTCGGCTACAAAGTATTTACGTGTAACTACATTTTAGAAAAATGGAAAGGAAGCTCAGAAAATGATTTATTGCAATTCAAACAAGCTTTAAAAAAAATTGCTCCCAATTTATAAAAAGTTAGAAATAGTTTAGATAAGTAGTTTTTCTCTGTGACGGGAAAAAAGTTTAACATTTTACTTCTGTTGACAGGTAAAAAAATGTCACTCTTTATAAAATACTTGTTTCCCCGCGAACCAAAGTATTCATAAATGTTCATAAATATTTATAATATTCATCACTATGTGTATATAATATATATTTATCTAAGCGGGAAAAAAGTACAAACTTTTTCTCCCGGGGAAAAAAGTATTTTATGAAAAGTGACATTTTTTTACCTGTCAACAGAAGTAAAATGTTAAACTTTTTTCCCATCACAGAAAAAAATAATGTATTATACACGGGAAAAATATTAGATTTTAGCTCTCGGTTTTTTGTACACAACACAACCTCGAGCTAAAATCTACTACTTTTTCCCTTGTATTTTAAATAACTATTTTTTATTTACTGATAAAAATTTTTTTTTTCAAGCTAGTTTAGAATAACAATAAATCGTTTTTTGTGCATCATGTCTATTTTTCCAAAATGTAGTTACACGAAATGCTTTGGAGCCGACGATATGTTAAATTAAAAACATTTCGATTAAGTGATTTTTAAAAAACTAATTTACATAGGCCCATAGAATAATGGAAAAAGATATGGCTTACGTGTTGTTGTCGGTTACAGGTTCGAATTTTTTTTAATCTCTGGGGGTGGGGACTCACATAATGGATCTCCCAAGTCCACTCGCCCGGAACCTTTAGACTGGATTTAAACAAATGCGTTTGGAACTTTTTTTTGCTTCCTTGTAAGCGATATAACTCGTAAATGGTGGATTTTATGATACTGGTGCCTGGATGGAACGATCTTGTTCCTTAAATGTTTTTCTATAACTTAAAATAAAAAAAAATTTTTGTTGCAAATTTTTGCAAAAAACTGCGAAAAAATGTCTAAAAATTGATATTTTTCAATTGAATTTAGTTATTTGCAAATAATTGTTTATAGTATAATTGACCCCTCTATCTGTAGCTGATACCTCAACAAAAAATACAAGTTTTGGAACGGTTTCATTCGGCTTAATGGTTTTTGCACAATTCCATTTTGCACTTAATGCCTGCAAAAAAGTTGTTAACTTTAGGGCAGACCGCAAGGTATGAGTTTGTATCTGATCGCAATCTACTTGAAGGCAATCGAAAGGGTAAAATATCAGATTTAATTAACAACTGCGTTGCTTGTACCCATATTCAATATTAGCAACAATTACAGCGGTTCAAAAAACGGCGAAAATTCCTTAGTTGCAAAATTAAATTGCTCAACGAATTTTCAACTTAACGAGATGCGGTTTTAAAATTTGCAAAGTGGTTAGAAAACCGAAGATTTTAAAAAATAAACCTCCCATCATGTTATTTGGGACCGAGTTAAGACCCATTTTGTTTTTAAAACCCCGATTGTGACTCTTGATTTTGTATGAAATATATTTACAGGAACTGAGCCTTTCCCTCCAAAATGATGCTTTTGTGCTGACAAGATGCTGGGTGTGTACCTACCAAACACGCGATTGGCTACTCTGACTCCTGCTAATAACATACTCTATGAAAAAAGGAAACGTACTGTAGTATACAATAGACGTACGAAGTAGTACACGTAGCGACGCGATGTATAATTGAGCATTATTGTAATAAATTTAATGAAAGTTAACTACTTATGTGTAATGCTCTTTAGAGTATAATTAATTACTTAGTAAAATGTTATAGTAATTAATGTATTAAATAACTTATTGATTAAAAATTAATTGGTTAATATTTTATTTTAAAACAATCTAATACACAAATATTTTCATAATGTAAAAAATAAAAGCAAAATGTACTGTTTCCAGGGGCCCGAAAGAGAAAAAATAGTTTTTTTTCGGTAAAAATCATGATTTACGCAATAAATGTTAATTTATCAACATAATAATAAACTTTTTGTTTAAAACTATTATTAAGTTATTAAAAAAAAAAATGGGTCATAACTCGGTCCCAGATAATGTTAGAGTGGTCTATTTTTTAAAATCTTCGGTTTTCTAAGCACTTTGCAAATTTTAAAACCGCATCTCGTTAAGTTGAAAATTCGTTGAGCAATTTAATTTTTCAACTAAGGAATATTCGCTGTTTTTTTAACCGCTGTAATTGTTGTTAATATTGAATATGAGTATAGGCAACACAGTTGTTAATTAAAGCTGACATTTCCCCTTTTCAATTCTCGTCAAGTAGATTGCGATCGGATAAAAACTCAGACCTTGCGGCCTGCCTACAGATGTAAAAGTAATATTACCCATGGTAAAATTACCGGTAAAATTGGTAATATTACGTAATATTACTTAGGCTTGGTAAAATTGGTAAAATTGGAATAAAATTTGAATAATCTCTATTTAATAAAAATTAAAGTTTGTGCTTTTTTGTTGACCCCCGTATAGTTGAAAATTGTTTGCACATTGTTGTGAGAATATCTCAGCTGATCCATCGATTTTCAGCTGAATACCCATAAATGTAGATAATTTTAACGTCTCTACGTGTTGCCACAAAGTAGAGTAATTTAGGCAAACATTTATTTTATCTACTGGTGTCGATCGGTGGGTTGGTATGGGTAGTTTTTTCCCTGATTTTGACAGTTTTCTGATTATCCGTGTTAATAACCCTCAAAGGTCACTCGTGTAGTAATTTTGTACACCTTCCAATTATACATTGTACGATCTGCAGCAACAGAACCGCAACGCAACAAACCATTATCAATGCTTCGTTGTAAATTTTTGCTGTGAAGCGCACGTTCATATTTAAATATTCCTTGGGTTTTTGAAGGCAAATATCTTCAGCAATTTGCGATTTATATTTTTCCATGAACGAGAAAGAAACAATACATGAATAAGATTTTGATGTGACGTGTTGCACACGTAATTAATACATTTATCCCAGTGTCGGCCGTGGCAAGTGTTGTATGCAAAAAGTGACATGTGTAACGCCCGCGCCGTTGACAATTCTCAATTGCAGGAAAAGCTTGATTGCGATCCATTGCGTACAGACTAAATAAAGTAAGTTTCATTAAAAATCCTTGGTTATCTGTCAATTTGCTCTTTGCATTTGAGCAATTGAAATGCATTTCTACTTCTATTCGATGTGTTACACCTTAACATTTTCGAATACGGCAGTGTTTTCAAAAACGCATAATTTTACATAACAGTGAAGAAAGCAGTTATCGTTGAAGCCAGTGTGTTCAGGATTTGTTACATTTTTGAAGCTGTGAAAATGGCGGGCAGCCTATTTTCTAGATGTCCTGCTAACAGAACAACAGCTGAACAAGGATGGGCATAAAAGAATTCAAGGATGGGCATAAAAGAATTTGCCGTTGTTGAATATGTATCTTCCTGTCTATAATAATCTACGAGTGAGGATATTTACCCTCGATAATGAAATTGCAACTATATTTAAATGTTTTGAAAAGGTTTTATATTTTACCAATCTTACCAATTTTACCAATCTTACCGGTAATTTTACGGTAAAATTACCACAAATATATATTTTACCGGTAAATTTACATCTGTAGGCCTGCCCAAAGTTAACAACTTTTTTTCAGACATTAAGTGCAAAATGAAATTGTGCAAAAACTATTAAGCCGAATGAAACGTTACAAAGCATTACATACATTTTTTTTAAGTTTCAGCTACAAGATAGAGGGGTTAATTATATCATAAACAATTATTTGCAAATAACTAAATTCAATTGAAAAATATCGTTTTCTAGACATTTTTTCGCAAAAATTTGCAACAAAATTTTTTTTTTTAATTTCAAGTTATAGAAAAACATTTAAGGAACAAGAACGTTACATGGTACCAGTATCCTAAAGTGCACCATTTACGAGTTATATCGCTTACAAGGAAGCAAAAAAACATTTCCAGCCGATTTTGTTGAATAACTCCAGTCCCCAGGTTCCAAGCGAGTGGACTCAGCAGGTCCATTATGTAAGTATCCTCCTCCAGAGATTAAAAAAAATTCCGACCTGCAACCGACAACAACACGTGCAATCCGTAATTCTATGGGCCTAATATCTTTTAAAAGGTGCTTCTATGGGATGCTTGAAATGTCCTTTGGAATAATTAGAGAGCACCTTATAAAATTGTATGACCTACATCATTCTTAGGTTTCGTATTCATCATAGATTACACATTAATTATTCATCATAGAAATCAATATAGCAAAAATATGCAGGAGACATACAATAAAACGACATGATTCCATAATTTTATTTGAAGTTGAATTCATTTCTAAAAGTTAAACATTTATAATAAGATCGACCACCGGTTGAAATTTCATCGACTCTTTCTCATCACTCTAGCGTTGTCTGGGTCTTCCTCTTCGACGAACACCAGCTTGTTACTGCTGGGACCCTATTTCGATCATTCTTTCTAATGAGGACCCTTCTACGTTAGCAAAGCACTTAATCCAGTTGGATTTAAAGAATTCGATTACATCGCATTTGCCAAAAGGTTGTATGATTTCATGATTCATTCGGCTTCTGTACTGATGTTCTCCTACTTTACATGAATCATTAATTGATCGTATGAGCTGCATATCGATTGTTGATAAAATTTTAAAATCGGTTTAAGTTAGTATCCAACTTTTACTTCCGTATAGAGATTTTTTTTTTTAACAAATAATGTTTTGTAATCAAAGTTACAAAACGTGTCACACCAACACGTAGACATCGTTTAAAACCTAAATTCCACAGCAACATGTGGTCGGAGGTGTTGATGAATGCTTTTTTAAACTTTTGTAGATTGAAGCAACTTGAAACTATTGATTCAAGCAAATCATTTCATTTATACGCTGTTCGGGCAAAGAAAACCTTTTGTGTTCTCCGGCTAGGATAGTGAATAATTCCGACAGATTGACTATTATATAATCGTACCAGAGTAAATCATTGGAAATTAAGACTCCCAATAAACAAATGCTTTTAAATTTACTCGTCACACATGCTAATTGAATTTTCGTTGAGGAACTTGGTCTTCGATCTAGAAACAATCAATAGCTGTCCAATCGGTGACTTTTCTAGGTTCTTGTTTACTTTTAGGGTAGAATTTTTTATTCATGCGTTTTATCCTTCAAAGATAGGTGGATGAACGAGTTTGCAGTATACTATTATATTTATATGCAAAACTACCCGAGCAGAAATTTGTCAGGGATCAAATAAGATCCTGATCAGGTTTGCCCTAGTCCACATCGGACATTGGTAGGGCAGCCTGATTGGGCCCTGATCATGAGTAACGCTTTTTCCCTATCAGGTCCTGGTTGGGATATCCGGACCAGACCCTCATATATATTTATATATTATATATATAAACTAATTAAAATAAAATAAAATGCAATGGAAAAACTTAAAACATATACCACCTTAATTACTATTATTATAGTCTCAGCCGCAAAGCGATAACTAAAAAATACATGAAACAATTTTAACTATATATTTCTATAAAATGGATAATACTCTAGTGAATTTTAACCAATTGAAATTTCAGCTAGGTAGGGGTCAATTACGAAAAACCAAATCAGGGACTGATATATTCAAATAATGTTAATTCTAAAAGGGTATTTTAAATTAGGCCCGGAAGTGGGCAACATCAGATTGCCCTAATAAGGCTTGCCATTTTTGGACTGACCAGAACCTGATCACGCCCTGACTGTATTCAGGCTTTACCTAACTAATTTCTGCTCGGGCATTTATTAGCCGTGATTTTACCCGTGATTTTCAACAGTTCGTTGAAATATTTTAAAAATAGAGTAATGATGGACAAAACTGAGCCTTAGGAATTGGGATTCCCCTGGGTTAATTAATTTAGACTCAAAACTTATAGAAAAAAATCTTTTTATGGGTACCAAAATGTATCGGTTGGTTAAAAAATTTATAATTAACGTTAAATATAAATAATAAACTACGAGATGAAATCCGTACGCCACGAGCTTAGCTTGTTGATTAAGATAGCATGTCAGATTCGATCAAATGCTTCTAAGAATGGCTACAGTTCTACATTTGGTTATTGGAACCGCCAAAATATGGGCCACTACTACAGATAGTCACTACTGCTATTTGATCTCCCGAAAAGTACGTTTATCCATAATGTACGTTAATCAAATTTTCAAGTCAGCAACATTTTTAGGTAGATTTCATATAAAAATCTACCTATCGCAATAGGCTTCATCTCAGAATTTCGGAAAAATTTTGGTGCCAAACGACTGTGTATGATAAGCGGAGAAAGAAAAACAAAAAAAAATTATATATATATATATATATATATATATAATATATATATATATATATATATATATATATATATATATATATATATATATATATATATATATATATATATATATATATATATATATATATATATATATATATATATATGTATATATGTATATATATATATATATATATATATATATATATATATATATATATATATATATATATATATCCCGACAAACATTTTGTAACCAACAGTCCCTCTACAGTTCCAATGTCACCGCCGAAAATAAAAGTTTTATCTGTAAATATGACGAAGGCGAACTACAAACAAGCATATCACCAGCACATATTCATCTTTGCTTAAATTCTCGTTTGCAAACAACGAAAATTATCGAAATACCCACGAGTATGTCCCGACATTAAAAATGGTTGTGTATTGTATTGTATTCCTCACCATAATTATAGTTTAAAAACACGAACGCAGTTTTAATTATATATTGGAACAGAGTAGACTCCTTGTCAAAACATGTTATAAAAATATTTAGTTTTAAATTTTTCTTGTTTCTAAATTTCAAAAATTGTTTTATTTTATATATTAATATTTATTTCCAAATAATAATGAACATATTAATAAAAATATCTCAATTAATTTCAGTTTTATTCAATCATTTTTAAGAGAATTATAATATAAGAGAGTATGGTAAAACAATAATAATATTATTATTATTATAATATTCTATTATTGTTAGAATTTATATGTCAAATTACCACAAACAACCGAAAGTAGCCGGCACACGATCAGTATCTGAAATATAGCCATAATTGTGCCCGTCAAATGACTAAAAATTACCAAAATGTAACCGAAAAAACATCACCTATAATACCTGAAATATAATCGTTATTGTGTCCGTCAAATTACCAAAAGCAACCTAAATGTAACCGACGCAAATACCATTTAGTAACTGTAGTATAACCATAATTTTACCCAGCAAATTACTAAAATCAACTTAAAAGTAACTGAAATAGTAACCGTACGAATACTGAAATGTAACCGACATGGTCCTCGTTCGGTTACCGTTACCGCCTATTGTCTGAGCAAAATACGGTAACAAATCAGTTACGTTACCACTTGTGCCCGATCACAGTCACCGGTAACATTTCAGTCTTTTTACGGTAATAGCTAAATTGTTTGTCGGGTATATATATATATATATATATATATATATATATATATATATATATATATATATATATATATATATATATATATATATATATATATATATATATATATATATATATATATATATATATATATATATATATATATATATGTATATGTATCTGTAGGTGGGAGGTAAACTACACCAAGTCACATTTTTAAAATTTTACAGGAAAGCCAAAAAACTGTTTGAAAATGGACTATTTACTATGGACAGGGACTATTTAAAATTGTTCTATCTCGAAAACTACACTAGTTAGGACTCAGTGCTTTTAACCTCTCGGTAGAGAACAAAATCCTGATTCTAACAGTATAAAAAAACGTATTTTGAAAAAATTGGACTTGGTGTAGTTTACCTCCCACCTACAGATATATATAAATATATATATATATATATATATATATATATATATATATATATATATATATATATATATATATATATATATATATATATATATAAAACGAAATATATTTACAAAATATATTTGCAAAACGAAAAAAAAATTCGTAACGTTATGCATTTCGTTTTTATAACATTATATTTATTTTTTCGGTACGTTATTTCGTTATGAAACAGAAAAATATTATATTTCGTTATGTTATAACGTTTTAATTACGTTATTTTAAAATTAAATGTTATGTTTAAAACTATAACCTATTTAAATGTACAAAAATCGAAAATCTAATGAACAGTTACTTTTTGCATGCAAAATTAGAAAAATAAAATATTAATATAATAGTACATTATGATGCTAGGAAGCAAAACTAAAGATTTTGGACGTATGTGGAGTTTGCAAATCGAGGCGCTAGCCGAGCTTACTTAAAATAGCTTACGTCCGTGCATCATATGCTGTTTTTTATTCGCCGCAAGCAAAATATTTAAAAAAAATGTTTATTCTAAATTAATATTATACATTTGCATAAATTTTGAAATAAAAATATGTGGAACAAGTTACCTTTGACAAAATATTTGTTATCTTTTCCAAATTATTGTATAAATATGAGAACAAATGAAAACAACTATTTTAATTGGATAATGAAGTTTTGAATTTAAGGGTTGCTTTGATAAAACTTTATATTCTATATAGAATTTAAACAAATATAAATGTTTTTTTGCTTTTTTATGTAGCTATGACAACAAAATATATGGTGAAAAAGTGACACTTTAAGGCCGCAAATCACAGTAATAGAGTAACACTTTAATACATAGGCGAATAAAAAATTAATATTTTTCAAATTTTACATGCAAAAAGTAGTAAATCGTAGTAAAATAAAATTAAATAACTAAATACATGAAAATTTGCATCCAGCATAAATATATGCCTTCTTAAAATTATTCAAAACACATGTGATGCAGAAACAGCCAGTGCAGACTTGAAATTACTTGAAATATACATAAAATTTTACAAAATGTTTATTATTTTGCTACTGATATCAAACAATTTTATAATTACCAAAACCTTCAGTTCAAGCGTCCACAGAAATTGAAAAAGAGCAGATAAGTTGGATTTTATAAAACTGATTTTTGGGCTATTATTTCCATATAATTATACAAAGTATACCAAAAAAACGAAATAAAATATAACGTTATCGTTACGTTTTACGTTATTGTAACGCAATCTAATTTTTAAAACGTTATGAAAGTAATTATTACTAATAACGCTATTTCATTTCGTTATTTCGTTTTTGCGTTACGTTTCGAGTAACGTTTTGCAACACTGATATATATATATATATATATATATATATATATATATATATATATATATATATATATATATATATATATATATATATATATATATAAATATATATATATATATATATATATATATATATATATATATATATATATATATATATATATATATATATATATATATATATATATATATATATATATATATATATATATATATATATATATATATATATATATATATATATATATATATATATATATATATATATATATATATATATATATATATGTATATATATATATACATATATTTTTTTTTTTTTAAATTAAATTTATTTTATTTATTATATATAAGATAATTCAACATACAAAAAAATACATTTGATTTTTAAGTTATCGTTTTCCAAAAAGAAATTTGTACGTGAATTATTAGTGGACATCCCAGTGATATTGTCCTTTAAGGGATAGACCACATTGAAAATTAAATTAATTAACACTAGACTAAACTAAACTAAACATTTTCTCATATGGCAATATAATTGGATTTATTATTATTATTATTCTCTTCTTTCTTTCTTTCTTTTTTTTTAAAATTAGCCACTAATCCCCTTACGAACCAACAAATACGTAAGCAAATGACAAGAAACGTCGTAACGTCGTGAGAACGAAAAATTTTTATTTTATGTATAATTTTGTGTATTTACCAGCTATATTTCCTTTTTTATCCCTTTATCTCTCTCTTTTTAATCTATTTTTTCTTTTTGTGTATAATCTTTCACCCGAATTTTAGAATGTTGTACAATTTGTACCCTACAGTCTTGGAAGGGAAATAAATAGATAAATAAATAAATAAACAGGTCGAAAAACGAAAACTTCTCGGGTTTTTTTCAAATTTAAAGTTTTTTTTTTTTTTTTTTTTTTTGCTTTATTTAAACATTTCATGTTACAAAAAGGCAAAGCCTTGAAATAGTAACAATTAATTCAAATTAAGATCAACAAAACAGAAGTACAATTAGTAAATTAGAGTAAAATAATAAAAATAGTATAATTAAATTAAACAAGATATGATTAAAATATAATAGACAGTTAGTGTTAAGAAAAGTATTTATGAAAACAAAAGCATAATCTCAACATTTAGAAAAAATTAAAGAAGTCGTGCATTAATTTTGAATTTTGTTAAAGATGTTTCCATCTTTAACGGAGTAGGAAGTGCATTAAAATCAGCCAAGCCAGAAAACAAAACTGAACTTCTACCTACATTTAGTTTTCTGAAATCAATAAAGAAATCTGCATTTCTACGTGTTTGATAATGGTGGATCTCATTAGCTCTTCTTAATATAATATTATATATATATATTATTTTTAATAAGATATATATATATTATTAATATATATATATATTAATATATATTATTTTTAATAAGATTATTTTTAAGTTTAAATTATAAATAAATAAATAAATAAATTAATGTTTCTGATTTACATATTTTTCTAAAGGGAATAATTTTATGGTCATACAATTTTATTGTTGGATGTAAGTTCGGCAGGAACCTAATGGTTTTTATTATTCTATTTTGAAGCACTTCTAAACAGTGAATCCTTGATTGTGTAGCAGAATTCCATAAAGGATTTAGATAAATCAAATGCGAAACAAAATGGGCATGATAAATGGACCATAGCGTATTTGGGCTAATCAAATGACGAATTCTTTTCACAGCAAATATTAAAGGTGAAACTTTTTTTGTGGTGTTTTGAATGTGTTTCTCCCAATTTAATTTAAAATCGATTGTTAGGCCAAGGTAATTGTAAATTTCAACAGATTCAATTACATTATTATGAAGCATAGGTAAATTATTAATTAAATCAGAACATTTAAATAGCATGAATTTAGTTTTATTTATATTTATGTTTAAACGAATCGAATTGAACCATGAATCTAATTTCAAAAGATCTTCCTGAATAGCTGGAATCAAGTCAGTATGATTTTTGCAGGCATACATGAACGCAGAATCATCTGCATAGCACTGTGCTTTTCCTTTAAGAGAAAGATCAAACACGCTATAAATCATTATATTAAATAAAATTGGTCCCAAAATAGAACCTTGAGGGACACCAGATTTAATAAGCTTCAAGTCACTTTTTGTATCTCCAATTTGCACAAATTGCATACGGTTACTTAAATATGATCGAAAAATGCTAATATCTGGCTCTTTTATTCCTAAATCAAATAAGCATTGAAGCAATAATTCATGATCAATGGAATCAAAAGCTTTAGATATATCAACAAAAAGCAATGCAACATAAAGACCATTACTAATATTTTTTTGTACAAAATCTATCATATGAACACAAGCAGTTAAAGTGCTTGACCGACTTGTAAAACCAAATTGCTGAGGATGAATTATTTCATTGGCAGTTAAAAAAGTTTCAAGACGAGCTAACAAAACTTTTTCAAATATTTTTGAAACACTGTTCAAAATTGAAATTGGTCTATAATTTGACATATTTGTTTTTTCTCCAGATTTAAATAATGGAAGAACCTTGGCTATCTTTAAATTATCCGGAAATTCACATTTCTCTAAGCAAGAATTTATCAACTTTTCTAGTGGATTAATTATATCATTAATTTGTTGTTTTTAAAATCTAGAAGATATACAATCAGCACCGTTAGCAGCAGATAAATTTAGACCCTTAATTATAGATTCCAACTCAACTGCACTAGTAGGCGTAAGATAAAAGTTAATACCTTTTTTCGGACTACAAGGTGTCAAATTAGAAAAATTGCAAACTGAAAATTGTTGATTATGTTTTGATCCTACCTCAATAAAGTGTTCGTTAAAAGCATTTGCAATTTTAATTGGGTGCGTTAGTTCTATGTCTTTTTTTTTAATTTTTGTAATGACTGATTGCTTATTACTTTTGTTATAAATTAGTTCATTTACAATTTTCCACAAATAACTAGGATTAGCAATATTTTTAGAAATGAGACTATTATAATAACTTTTTTTGGCATTCAAGCACTCTACTTTTAAATTATTTCTATAAAATCTAAATTGAGAAATAACATATAGGTTGTCAGGAAATTTCAATCTCAATTTATAAAAATAGTCCTTGATTTTTTTAATCCTCAGCAATTTATCACTAAACCAGGGATTTAAAAATTTTTGACGTGATTTGGAATTTGGAATTAAGACTGTATTGTTTTGAATGCAGTTTTGGGTAACATCAATGAACTCCGAAAAATTTTGTACTTCATTTATCTGATCTTTGTACATAGAGGCATTGTTAATGGAAAAATAATCAATAAAACTTTTTGAGTAAATTGTTGGAGTACGTTTAGATTTATTAGCAAGGCAAAAACGAAGCTGTAACATTCTGTGATCCGAAAGATCACAATCGGTAATTGAAATTTCAAAATTTTTAATGATATCAGTAATCACATGATCAATTGTTGTACAACTTGTGTTAGAAACTCTAGTTGACATTTTCATATCCAAAGAATTTAAATACATAAATCCGCAGCTGGTTTTTAGATTGCAATACTGAATAACAATATTATCATCTTTGTCTTGCAAATTAAAATTGAAATCACCCATAATTATTGAATGTTTTAGGTTCAATATATTATTTTCAAATATATTTAAAAAAGTTGCAACATCAGAACTAGGTGACCTATAAACACCAACCAAATTAATATGTAAATTTGAAAGATTAATTACAATATACTCAATATTATTTATAGAAGAAGTAGCAATGAATGAAGATTGAATAGATTCATGGACAAACACAGCGCATCCACCGCCAATATTTGAATCTCTATTACTGAAGTAAGAATTATATGAATGTAAGTTGTAGAATTTGTTTTCATTTTCATATATATAAATTTCCGTTAAAATTATCACATGGACTAAATCAGAATAAGAATTTAATATTAATTCAAGATCCTGTAATTTATAACGAAGACTTCTGATATTAAGATACAGAATGTTGAGATTATCTTTGTTCTTGTTTGATGAAAATAAATTTAAGTTAGAGTATTTTGAAACAATATTAGGATATAAAACTAATGAATTTGAATTCATTAAAAGAAAAAATTTAGATTAACAAATAAAATAACACGAAATAATATATGAAACTTGTAGAATAATACTTAATTTATTCTTCGTTTGTTCCTCTTTTAGTATTATTTTTCAATGCTTCTATGTCCTCGACAGTACGAATAATTATTACCTTAGAATCAGGTTCCTTGCGAACACACACTTGGTTGTTATAGCCAAACCAAGCAAATTTATAATTATAATATTTTAGTTCTTTAGCCTTGTTAAGTAAATTCTTGTTATAAACAGAGAGATATGAGTTAAAATAAATCTGACGTTTAATTTCATGTTGTTCTCTAGTTACTTCATTTAATTTTATGGAATTTTTGACACTAGGGTACAGATGTAAATTTACCGGTAAAATATATTTGTGGCAATTTTACCGTAAAATTACCGGTAAGATTGGTAAAATAGTTAAGATTGGTAAAATATAAAACCTTTTCAAAACATTTAAATATAGTTGCAATTTCATTATCGAGGGTAAATATCCTCACTCGTAGATTATTATAGACAGGAAGATACATATTCAACAACGGCAAATTCTTTTATGCCCATCCTTGAATTCTTTTATGCCCATCCTTGAATTCTTTTATGCCCATCCTTGTTCAGCTGTTGTTCTGTTAGCAGGACATCTAGAAAATAGGCTGCCCGCCATTTTCACAGCTTCAAAAATGCAACAAATCCTGAACACACTGGCTTCAACGATAACTGCTTTCTTCACTGTTATGTAAAATTATGCGTTTTTGAAAACACTGCCGTATTCGAAAATGTTTAAGTATAACACATCGAATAGAAGTAGAAATGCATTTCAATTGCTCAAATGCAAAGAGCAAATTGACAGAACCAAGCATTTTTAATAAAACTTACTTTATTTAGTCTGTACGCAATGGATCGCAATCAAGCTTTTCCTGCAATTGAGAATTGTCAACGGCGCGGGCGTTACACATGTCACTTTTTGCATACAACTCTTGCCACGGCCGACACTGGGATAAATGTATTAATTACGTGTGCAACACGTCACATCAAAATCTTATTCATGCATTGTTTCTTTTTCGTTCATGGGAAAATATAAATCGCAAATTGCTGAAGATATTTGCCTTCAAAAACCCAAGGAATATTTAAATATGAACGTGCACTTCACAGCAAAAATTTACAACGAAGCATTGATAATGGTTTGTTGCGTTGCGGTTCTGTTGCTGCAGATCGTACAATGTATAATTGGAATGTGTACAAAATTACTACACGAGTGACCTTTGAGGGTGATTAACACGGATAATCAGAAAACTGTCAAAATCAGGGAAAAAACTACCCATACCAACCCACCGATCGACACCAGTAGATAAAATAAATGTTTGCCTAAATTACTCTACTTTGTGGCAACACGTAGAGACGTTAAAATTATCTACATTTATGGGTATTCAGCTGAAAATCGATGGATCAGCTGAGATATTCTCACAACAATGTGCAAACAATTTTCAACTATACGGGGGTCAACAAAAAAGCACAAACTTTAATTTTTAGTAAATAGAGATTATTCAAATTTTATTCCAATTTTACCAATTTTACCAAGCCTAAGTAATATTACGTAATATTACCAATTTTACCGGTAATTTTACCATGGGTAATATTACTTTTACATCTGTACACTAGGGTAATACTTTTCAGTGTATATTGGACCATATTGCTTCTTTTTAGCCATAATTTGTTTTTTGACACTAGTATTCACAAATTTTACCAAAATTGGTGGTGATACAATTCGAGAATTGCCTTGCATATTTGAATTCACTTTGTTCGAATCAGAAGATTTTTGCAACCGAACAGCCTGTAAAACATCTTCTTTTTTAATAGGAATATCCAGATCAGCAACAAGTTTTGTAACTGTTTCAACAATATCTTCTTTTATAATAACAGGAACACCCATAACAAGGAGATGATCATCAAGTTTTTCTTGATTACAAACTTCCAAACGATGTTCCAGATCCATTACCTTTTTATCAAGAAATTCAATTTTGCTTTTGAATATTAGAAACATTATTTTAATTTCCAAAATATCATCAACTTTTTTATTTAAAACATCCATTTGATGAGAAATATATTTTTGCGAATCGATAACGTCTTGAATGTTGTCCGTAGAACTAATATTATTTACATCAACATCATCATGTGAGAATTCATCATTTTGGCTATTACAGGACTGATTACATGAATCAGGACAGAACCATTTAGAGTTAGACAAGGATATCAACTCATTGTATTTCCCACGCGAAATGGAAACATATTCAATATGAAATTTATTATTATATGATGAACAAGCTACTTTTTTATCTTTTTTGGCTACTTTTTCTGAACACATCGAGCATGATTCATTTTCAGAACTTAATTTCATGAAACTTGAATGGATATTTACATTTTTCTTTAATTGAAATCTTGTTTGCCTCGAATTAGACATATCGATTATTCGAAAATGGCTTTAAAACCCTAATTGTGTAATTCAAACCGTTTTCAATTTACTACAAATTTTTAGTAATGCAATACCTATAAATTAATAGTGGTCTTCAACAATTTCTTCTAAATTTGTACAATCTTTTGTAATTTAAATATTAATATTTTCACGACAAACTTTTTTGTAAACTTATTCTTTCGCCTACCGCGATGATTTTTGAGAACAAAAAAGAAAAGCTTGGATTTCACTGATATTTTGAATCGTTCGTAGTTATGAACATTTTTGATAGATTGATCCAGAGTATTATATGCGGCCGGCCCAACAAAAGATATTTTTTTGGCTCCTGAAACAGACCGAGCTTTACCAGACACAAGTTTATTCTTATTTCTTGTATTGTAAGTGTGTTGATGGCTTAAAAAATTTATCGTGTGGTGTATTTTGTTATGGAGTACCTGGTGAACAAAGTTGATCAAAGACATCTCATATAAACCTCTGATTGGTAAGATAGTTTTGCAGATATTTTGATACAAGTCCACGGTTGGATGTAGGCGAGGAATTTTAAAGATCATTTTCAACGCTCTATTTTGCAAAACCTGCACCATATTTATATATCTTTGGCTTGCAGCACCCCAAATAACAGACATATAGCTAAGATGACTATGTATAAGTGCGTAATAGATACTCAGTAAAACAGAAGATTGCACAAACGTCCTAATACGGTAAAGTACACCTATTACACTCGAAATTTGTTTGCACAAGTGTTCAATGTGTACTTTCCATGTTAGAGTCGAGTCAAGGTGTAGGCCTAAATATTTAAATGCCTGAACCTGTTCTATAGGTTTATTGTTAAGTCTTACACACACGTTACTGCTGATTAGTCTGTTGGGGGAGTGGAAATGAATATATTTTGTTTTTGTCTCGTTCATAGTAAGCTTGTTGCAGTTGAAATAGTTATCTAATAAACTCAAATCTGAGTTTATTTGTTCTGAAGTGTCGGAGTCGCTCGATCCAGAATAAAACAACGCAGCATCGTCAGCATATAGTCTAAGTCTACCTTTTAGCCTTAGACTGCATAGATCGTTGATGAAGATTAAAAATAAAAGAGGTCCTAGGACACTACCTTGAGGTACACCAACCGTCATTGATCTAGTTATGCTTCCATGACCATCAATCGACACAAACTGAGACCTGTTGGTTAGGTAGCTATTAAACATTTCCAAAGCTTTGCCTCTAATGCCAGCATGATCTAATTTTTCCAGAAGGATAGAGTGATCAACAGTATCAAATGCCTTGGTGAGATCTATAAACAAGCCTGAAACAATCTTGCTATCAACTGAATCCAGCTGTCCATACAACTCATCAAGCAATTCCACAGCAGCAATCGTTGTGTTGCACCCTTTACGAAAACCATATTGTTTTACCGAGAAAAATTTGTGTTTGTTTAGAAACTTGGTTACTCTAATATATAACAGTTTTTCCAAAATTTTATTTACATTAGGCAATACCGAAATGGGGCGATAATTTGAGCTTAGTTCTTTGCTGCCGGTTTTGTAAATAGGTATTGTTTTAGCTTTTTTCAAACAATCTGGATAGGTACCACAAGACATACATTTATTAAAACAAAAGACTAAAATTGGAGAGTTGACCATTGCGCACTTTTTCAGGATAAGATTCGAAATTCCATCACACCCAACACTTTTGTTAATGTTTAGATCTGATATTAATGTTAGAACTTCGGTCCGAGAAGTTGGGAAAAAAAAATCGAATTTCGAATACTTCTTCGTCGAGATTGGTTGACACGAGCATTTTGTGCCGTGATTTGGCTCGCTAACGTGCTTCCAATATTTGCAAAATACTCAATAAACTCATTGGCGATATCCTCAGATTTAGTTATAAAAGATATATTATCTTTAACGCGCAATCTTCTAACAACAGTAGATGCTTTATGTCTGCCCAACAATGAGTTTAGTTCCTTCCATATCTTTTTGGTACTTTTGGAACATTCAAACTTTTTTTCAAAGAATTGCCTTTTTAGGTTTTGTTTTAGGTTATTGAGGGTGAGCGTAATTTGCTTTAATTTGCTTATAAGAGTGTCTCTATTGGTAGGATTATTTTTGATTTTTGATAATATTTTTTTCTTATAATTACTTAGCTTAATTACTTCATTGGTAAACCATTTACATGTAGTTTCATTCTTTTTCTTTCTTATCTTTTCAAGGGTTGTATTTTCATCAACAGTCTTAGATATAGAGCTGACGATAAATTCCATAAGATCATGTGGATTTAATTGGTCATAGGTAGTATGGTCGGAAAATAGTTCAATGAGTTTTTTTTTGACTGAATCAAAGTTGATTTTTTTAATTTCTGTTAATTCCACTTTTTCTTCATCTTTTTTATTGATAATTGCATATGGTAAAAAAGAGAATATACAATTATGGTCACTTATGTCAGTGCATCCGATAGTGTGATTTATAATCCTGTCTATATTACACAAGATATGGTCAATTATTGTTCCGCTTTTTGGTCTAGTTATATATGTATTTGTAATATTATAGCCATAAGAAGAAATAAGATTTTGATAATTTTGGAGAATGACGTTTTTTTTTGTAAGTGTTATATTAAAATCACCAGCCATAATATGTGGTTTTGAGTTTACCGATTGAAAAATGTCTTCCATTTCTGTTAAAAGTAATTGGTAGTCGTTAAGTTTTGGTAAGTACATGGCGGTAAAAAATATTTTAGAGTCAGGAGAATCATTTGGCACCAATTCTAAATGTATAAAAGAAGAGGGACCATTATTGATTTTAATAACATTGAAGGGGACATGCTGTTTTACAAAAACAGCAATTCCTGCACTACTTTTGACACGGCTGCAGAATACACTATCATAACCTGGTATTTGGTAAAGCCCAGTCTGCCCTTCGACAATCCAAGTTTCACAAAGAGATATAACAGTAGGCTTAATCGCAAAGCTATTTATAAAGATAACTAGATCATCGAATTTCTTGAGTTGGCCAACACGTTCTACATTTAGATGGAAAAAACTTAGCATATCATCAACACATTCTCTTGATAAATTTATCAAATCATTGAAATTTTGGACATCATTACATTTGAAATTTGTGTAATCCATATCAAGGATACACAAAACAAGAATATTAAACCTATCGAATTGCAATTGTTTAAAGTATTTTATATCACACTATACAAAAAGAGAGAGAAGAAAAAAAGCTATTAGAAAGAAATTTGTTTTTAAAATGAATTTGTAATATTAATTAAGTGGCAAGAGAAAGAAGAAAAAAATTATTGATTAAAAAATTTGTTCTTAATAATGTTTAAACTTAATATAGAATGAAATCAATAGTAATAGTTGCGCTTTGTTTTAATACACTTGTATATATATTTCATTATAACGTTTCCCCATTTGAATCTTCAAAAGTATTTTTAGTATCCTCAAACAAGAAAAGCAGTTGATCAACGGAATTAATTTTATGCCATTTGTTAGATTTGCATACGCTGACAAATGAGCATGTTGTAAAAACTTTTTGCAATTTCTCGTTCTTTTTGAATTCCATTGCTTTTTTGTGGATCTTGTGAAGTGCGGGAGTTAAATGGTGATTAATACCTATTTTTGATTCACCCGGAAGCCCAAGATGAGCTGACGTAAGAAATTGTTTATCCTTGACCATTTGTATGTACTTATTGAAGAATATGTCCTTGTGATTTTCAAATTTAAATTTAAGAAGGATTGCATCAACATTTGAAATGCTAGTTCCATTGCTAGGAATCTTGTTTTCTGATTTTCCACGAACACGAAAAGCGACATCGATAAAATCAACTAATCCTGTATTTAATTTTTCAGATAGAAGTACTATTAGTTTAGCGACGTCTTCCTCTTTACTGCAAGGAATGTTTGAGACGATGAGGTTCAACTTACGATTAAATCGCTCTTGATCTTCAAGTTTTTTAGCTATATCAGATGCGTCTGCTCCAACGTTATTTTCTCCAATATTATATTTTTTACTGTCTTCAATTTTATCATGCAATTCTTTCACCTTTGTGTCAAATATTTTAAAGATGTCACCTTTAACTCGTTTGATTTCATCATCAGTATGGTTACGTACTTCTTTAATTTTTAGATCAACCTCCTGCCGTATGGCACTGCTACTTTGCCGAATTAGGTCTAAATTTTTGCTGACAGTTTCGAGATTTTTTTGTATGGATTCAATTTTAGTATCGAACTCTTCGTATGATTGACAAACTTTGCTATAGCAAACGTAGCAAAACCATGGATTATTTAATTCGAATATATACTTCTTGAAGAAAATTTCGGACATATCGGCGCATTCAAGGTGGAACAAACCTTTACATGTATGACAAATTAAATAGGACGACTTTTCTCCTTCAACTGTTAGTTCGCAACACTTGCATACATTTTTGAGTCTAGCATTTTGTCGAGTTTTACTGCCGGGACGTTGCTCTTGAGAACGGTGAACTGACCCCATTTTAATCCAATGTAATAGTGGAGAAACTATGTTATAAAAGTTTTTCAAAAAAAACCAAGCACAATCTACAAAAATAATTCTAAAATTTACTCATGAATTATAATATTAAATAATATTAAAATGTTTTGGTCTTTTCCTTGCTTCCTTCTCACTTGGGTTTAAAAAGTCATTAATTGTTTATAATGTATGTTGGATAGTATTTGTGTTTTATTTTTATTTAATTTTAATAATTTATTTTGCATAAAAAGAAAATTCACAAATTCAACCAGAGTTCACAGTTGTTTATAATTGTTTATAATGTATATTGGATAGTATTTGTGTTTTATTTTTATTTAATTTTAATAATTTTTTTTGCATAAAAAGGAATTCACAAATACAACCAGAGTTCCCAGTTATATGATGTTTGGTTTAGTTTAACAAAAGTTTAGTTTAACAAAAAACTGAGAAAAACTATCAAACGCACTATTCGACAGAGAAAATTTTTATATAAATTATAGATATTTTAAAAACTTTTTTTTTCGTTGAAAACTACCACTTATAGTTACAAATATATATATATA
>OY856187.1:243908796-243933273 GCA_963693315.1 Diogma glabrata | reverse complement strand
CAAGTAATACACAGTAAAAATTTTAATAACACTGTTAAAAAATATGAGGAAATAATTTTTTTAAAGATGGCGCTGATGTCGCAGATGAAGCATTTTTTGATTTTTTTCCACAATATGAAAGTTTTAACTTTATCCTAAAATGTACTTTAATTCAATTTTTTAAAGAAAAAAATTATGTTTTAGTTGAAACTCGTGATATGGACTGAACGACCGACGGACCGCCGATCGATTTAATACTTATCATTTTGATACAAGTAGTATGTGTGAAGCAAAACATTTGCGTGTTTTTATAAACATTTTAAAATTTTTAACTTGAAAACAAGGTGATCCGAAACAAACATTTATCAAAATTCAAACTCAGGGTATCCTTAAAAACAAATTACAAGAGAACAGCTTACTCAATATCAACGGCTGGAATGATTTTTGACTGGCATATTTTTGTTTTTAAAAAATACGCAGTAGATGTTTATGGTTCTACACTATTACTAGCAGAACTTTTAAATGAAATTTTCAAACATGACGTTGATGTTGTAGACCAAGTTTTTTTTTTTAAAATATGGCAGTTCCAACCTTTCCCTAAAGAATGTCGAAATATTAGGAAAGATTTTGTTTTTGTTTTAAAGATATTAGTTTTCAAAAATGGCATATCCGGTTAAAAATTTGAGTTGTAAGTCTTGCGAAAAACTTGTGTTTTCATGTAAGTCACCTTTCCAACGCATATAAAACCCTTCATACGGAGTGAGCCATGCTCTTGAAATTTGATTTCAAAGTCACATTTATTATATATGTAAAATTCTACTTATGTTGGAATTTAAATAAATATATTACACTACTTTTTTTTCGAAAATATTTGTTGCTCCTAGTCCTTTCCCCTTTTTGGTCAATGGTGTCCCGTTCTTCTAATGTTAAAAACTGGTCACCTTATGTTAACAGAATCAACCAAGCAAAATCAACGATGGATGCAAGATTATTAAGCTGATATTAGTATTTTTATATTCCGTGGGAATATTCCGTGGGATTCAAAACATAAACAAGGTTGTCTATAGCATTACTGGGATTTTATCCAGTTTCATAAATGTCGAAGGTGTGACTGTATACGTATCCAAAGCCACTATATGGAACGTATTGACGTTAAAAAAAGTATGATAATCGTTTATCTCAGGAAAACTTTCAAAAATTAGTTTTTGGGTAAGCTCGGGTGATTTTCTTCAAACCAAGGACAATAAGTTTGTTATTTGACCTATTGATAAAGATTTTGTCTTACAACTTAGTATCGGCGGGTTGTTATTATGGGATCAATGATAATATTAGGAATAATTTATGCGATGGAACATGTTCTGCTCAGACAGAAGATCAACATATTTTTTCGTTTTTATTTAGATTGGTTTGTTTCTGACTTTCTACCATATCTTGTTTCATTTGCTTTCCACCATATCTTTGGATTGCCAAAATTAATTATAACAAATATATGTTTTTGGCGTTCCACAAGAGATTACTCATCAGTTAGAAGGTACACGCATAAATGTTCTTAAGCCACAATTTCACGAAAAAGATTCCATCAAATATTCAGATTACGATACTTTTGATTTATTAGATCCTTAAGAACTTTTCCTTAAGAAGACTAAATTTAATAACTCTTAAGTATTTCAATTTTTTGAAAACATCCGCTATTTGATTGTAAACAAATTTTTCCTTTTATATTTAAAATACAATTAAAAATTTTCCATAATCTACTCCGTTGTACTTTTATCTTCATTTCTTGTTAAAGTTACATATTTCCCCAACTCATCTCACATACGGCCAACTCATGTGAACTTAATACAAAATTAATTAATTTTTCTTTTAATATCCGTCTCTTTACAGTTTAAAGAGGTTTATGAAATAGAGTTTATTGTAAACATAAAGTCTTTGAGCATAGAATCTAAAGAAACAAAAAACAAGCATAACTGCCGCCACATATATACATCATAATCATTCTAATTGATTTTTATTGAATTTTATCATAATTTCAAATTCAAAGGTATAAACGCCTCTTCTATTTTGTGTAATTGAAATATTTTATCAATAGAAAACTGATACGGAAAAAGCTATACTAGGCGTATGAACTCGTATTTAAACATATACACATTATAATTTAAAAGCGGTAAATTAATGAAAGAAAAAGTTTAATAAGCAAACTGAAAAATGTGTTTCTTCTCATGCATTCCGCAGACTAAATGATGAATTTAAAAATTCAATTAAAATTAAATCGTTTTGATAAAATGTAAAAGATAGAAAGCTGAGGAAACAGCCTAGATGTTAGTTTAAGTAAGCCAATCAAACATTTAAAAAAAAAATGAAAATGGGTTAAAAAGGCGACGAGTTTGTGATCTCATTCTAAAAAAGCTTATCCACAATCCCAACCTAAAAAAACAATAATTTGTTAACATATTTGTGTTTGAAATTTTGGCACTTCCTTTTTATAAAATAATTGAATAACGATTTCGATTTCCTTTTTCAAACAAACAACCATCAAAAACTATTCCAACACCAAAATTTGATTTCTCCGGATTTTCTATCCACAACAAAAAATAGTTCAAAGTTTCAAATAAACACAAATATAAATATTAAAACTTTTTTTTGTGTAAAATAAAACAAATTTGTTTCAAATAAATCAAACTGAAAACACAGAAGAGAAAAAAAGTTTTTATAACAAAGTTAAACTCAATTTGGTTGAGCAGTTAAGAAGTTGGGAACAAATATCAATAGGAAGGATATTGTTCAAAAGAAAGCCAACCACAAAAACCAATAAAAAATTAAGTTCAACATAATGTTTTATGCCAAGTTTTTGGCTATGTTGTTTTTATTTTTATTTTTTAAATACCCATTTTAATACACTAAATGTGTTCTTACATGTAACCCATGTCAGTTAATTTTCGACGAAAAATAAATTTATCATCGTAAATTGATAAATGAAAATGTTATAAATCCATTTAGGTTATAAGAAAAATTAGGTTGAAGAAAGAAACAAAATAATATGAAATTTTTAAATTTAATATACCAAAGCAGCTTTCATCAACTTTATCCAATCTATCAATCAATTTCTCTTTTAATCAATCAATCAACTTTAATTTATTCCAGAATTTCGTTTTATAACTTTATTCAAACTTAAAGATAATTTTCTTCCCTTATGAATAATATAACACGTTGATGATATTTAGTGTGTTTATTATGTTTGATCTTCTCTCCAAAGCAAAAACTTTTCTTACTTTTTCTATACAATGAATAATTTGTAATAGGTTCACATCTATATTCTTGTATTTTCTTCAAGTGTCTTACTAAGTGTATAGTACACAGTTTTACATAAAACTCACTTTATGATAAGAAAAGTCAAAACTAAAGATCCCATTAAAAATTTCAATTTTTATTAAAAAGATCGATTTTGCAGATATTTGCAGATATAATATTAGATCAACCAAACTTTTGATTTTTGTTCTTTATATCAGCATCGGTTTCTATATAGATTTACAAGAAATATAATGACAATTGCTTAGGACATTTGTTTTCCTGCAACCAAACTAAAAATTGGCAATGGTGATACAGTTTTTGATTGTTCTAATGTTTGACATTTCATTATTGTTTATTTATTATCATAAAATCATTAGTAGCGTAATAAATATATAACGTCCTAGTGCATAATGAATTGTTAGGCAATCGAGTAATGTCATGATAACGGTTATCCAATTTTAGAAATACAGAACTTGCACATAACAAATATAATTTTTCAAATGAAAAGTTAAAACAATATTTGCATTCAACATTTTTAAATTATTTAAATGATTTTAGGGTTCTTCTTATAATTTTTAGACAGAGTGCCTTATTATGCAACAAAAAACAACAACCAAAAGTAAAACTATGGCAACAGTTTATAAAACAGGCGCTAACAAAAATAATCATAATAAATTCATTCACAAACTTCAACGAGTTCCGGCCGCTATGATCAAGAAAATAATTTTAATTAGATTATCTCTCTGTTGTTTCTTACACAAAATGGTAATTGATGCGGCGTCGATGAGAGGTGGACTGTATTTTTTTTATTGAAGATATACTTGATGTGAGTTGGTTGGCACATCAACTTCCAACACCGTGATGCAAATATGGAAATATCTCAGCTCATATAATAATTGAAGTTATGTAAACGAGATGATTAACTGAAGCAATGACGAAAATATCTCAGCTCATATAATAGTTGAAATCATGTACATATGAGATGAATGATGCAATGATGAAAATATATCAGCTCATGTAATGGTTGAAGTTATGTACATATGAGATGAATGATACAATGAAGAAAATATATCAGCTCATATAATGGTTGAAGTTATGTAAATGAGATTATTAACTCAAGTAATGACGAAAATATCAGCTCATATAATAGTTGAAATCATGTACATATGAGATGATTGATTGAAGTAATGACGAAAATATCAGCTCATATAATAGTTGAAATCATGTACATATGAGATGATTGATTGAAGTATTGACGAAAATATCAGCTCATATAATAGTTGAAATCATGTACATATGAGATGAATGATGCAATGATGAAAATATCAGCTCATATAATGGTTGAAGTTATGGAAATGAGATGATCAACTGAAGCAACGACGAAACTATCTCAGCTCATATAATAGTTGAAAATCATGTACATATGAGATGATTGATTGAAGCAATGACGAAAATATCAGCTCATATAATAGTTGAACATCATGTACATATGAGATGATTGATTGAAGCAATGACGAAAATATCTCAGCTCATATAATAGTTGAAAATCATGTACATATGAAATGAAAGATGCAATGATGAAAATATATCAGCTCATATAAATTGAAGTTATGTAAACGAGATGATTAACTGAAGCAATGACGAAACTATCTCAGCTCATATAATAATTTAAAATCATGTACATATGAAATGAAAGATGCAATGATGAAAATATATCAGCTCATATAATGGTTGAAGTTATGTAAATGAGATGATTGATTGAAGCAATGACGAAAATATCAGCTCATATAATAGTTGAAATCATGTACATATGAGATGATTGATTGAAGTAATGACGAAAATATCAGCTCATATAATAGTTGAAATCATGTACATATGAGATGATTGATTGAAGTAATGACGAAAATATCAGCTCATATAATAGTTGAAATCATGTACATATGAGATGAACGATGCAATGATGAAAATATATCAGCTCATATAATAGTTGAAGTTATGTAAATGAGATGATTAACTGAAGTAATGACGAAAATATCAGATCATATAATAGTTGAAATCATGTACATATGAGATGAACGATGCAATGATGAAAATATATCAGCTCATATAATGATTTAAAATCATGTACATATGAAATGAAAGATGCATGGAAACATCACCCGTTCCAATTAATGAAAACTTATACGAGGTTTTTTACTGCATGCACACTCGACGAATATTTGTCAGAGAACAAAGAAAAAACTATTTGGTTAATTTATATATACATTAAAAAACTGACCTGATGCACACAACTTTATATAAACTTCCTTTATTAATTTTACAATTACTGATCTAACACATAGGAATACAAAATATTTAAAATTTACTTAAAACTAACAAAGAGAGAGCTTAGCTCATACTCAACCAACTACATGGTAACACAAACAACACTTTTTACCGACTATACTATTCAGATATAAATTCGTAAGAATAAGAGGGCAAAACTACCAAAACAGTCCATTTTATAGAAAGCCAAAACTCTACAAATCATAAACTCCACACAGCTGTCAAGTTTACCAACGATCTCGAAACTATCGAATTAATAATATAGAATAACGAACACATAAATTCAATGTGAAAATTGAAAATATCGAATGAATGATCAAAATATAACGAACACGTCAATTCAAATTGACAGTTTCGTTGACATTTCAAAAGGATTGTTTTGGTAATGTTTTGCATAATTTTATAAATAATAAATAAATCTTTAATTGGTTTTGTTTTGATTCTAATTTAAAATATTTTGATTTTTCAGATGAACTATTTAGAAATTCACGATAATGCGTGAACAGTAATATTTACTCGTATGCTTTTATACCACTTGCTACGCTCTTTTTTTAAACTTTAAACTCGTCAACTCATACTCGATGGATATTAATAAAATTCTGTGCTCATAATATAATATTCAATTTGATTTAAAGCGTACTAAATTAAAATAACCTTGTAAGCATAATATTACCCTCAGTACTGAATATTGGCTCAATGCATTTTTCTGAGATTGGTTTCTGGTTAACAATTTTTCCAAACATATACAGTAAAAAAGTCGGACATGTGAGTATGAGTGCGAGTGTGAGTGCGAGTCGCTCAGGGAGAGTAGCCCCGTATATACTAATATTCCGAAAACAGATTTGTTAAATTAATTTTACTTTGAGTTGAATCTGACCCTTAAAGGTCTGGTTTACCTGAGGTGCCTGAGCTATAGATCAGAACTACTGTTCGCTATTATACACCGTAAACACGTTGTCATGCTTAGCTGGAGTTTTGGTTTAACACAAAGAGCGTTCAAACCTCCGGACAACTGCCATCTCAGTTGTATTTAAACTTTTTGTTGTATACCTTATTTATAATATTCTATACACCAATTTCCAGTCATAATAAGAAAAGAACACAAATTAATTATATCTTCATTCTAAAATTTAATTTTCCAACGATGACAGTTACAATATCTCGCTCAATATGAGCATTTTCAACTAAAATCGTCACAAAATAACAATTTAATGATAATTAATTTTAAATTTACTCCATCTGCTTAAAACTTGTTTCAATGTCAAAATAACAATTTAATAAATAATTCTTAATTTGAATATAAACTTCCGACATGAACGGATGAAGGCTATTTGTTGTTACATACCTATATGTGGCAACAATGTAAAATGTATTCTACTACTATGTGCAGTGTACAATATGAATATATAATAAATCATTACTGTTACAGCCTCCAGTAAGTAGTGGACTGTATTCTTTGATTGTTGGATGATCGATGATAAATTACTGGAGTTGAAACAAGCTGATGAATTTTTGATGTGATGTTTATAATATAATTATATATATATTGTTGGACGATCGATGATGAATTAAAATTATGACATCTTGAGACGACAATATGACACGGTCTGGTAGAGCAGACATTCGATGACAAATTCACAATCAATTATTGCCTGACAATCAGGCTTCGATGATGAATCAAATCTTGATGTATTAAACTGATAATTTGCAATTCACAATTAATTGTTGTCTAACAAACAGCCTGGTTGATGAACTTGGTTATTAGCAGCAGCGTGTATTGCCTAACAGGTTAGGTATTCGATGATTCACTTTAATTATTGCCTTTGCAAACAAGCCTCGATGACGATGCAAAATCTTGATGTATTACAATTAACTATTGGCTTAATTATTGACTAACAAACAGGCCTCGATGACGACTCACAATCTTGAAGTATTACAATTGACTTTTGCGTTAATTATTGCCTAACCAACAGGCTTCGATTGATAAACTTGACTTCTTGCAGTATTATGTATTGACAGACAGGCTTCGAAGATAAACTTGACTTCTTGCAGTATTATGTATTGACAGACAGGCTTCGAAGATAAACTTGACTTCTTGCAGTATTATGCATTGCCTAACAAACAGGCTTCGATGACGAACTTGACTTCTTGCAGTATTATGTATTGCCTAACAGACAGGCTTCGATGACGACTCACAATCTTGATGTGGTACACTGATAGTATGTACTCTCCAATTAGCTATTGCCTAACAACAGGATTAGATTAGAACGTGACTTCTTGCAATATTATGTATTGTCTAGCAGGTTAGGCATTCGATGATTAACACTTAATTATTGCCTAGCAGACAGACTACGAAGATATAAACTTATGCATCCAAAATGGCGTCGTTGTCACGTACACAGACTCGAACACACCTGTTGAAACAAAGATATGAATGACAACAAAATTGAGTCTACTACCTTTAATTTCTCAGCCTCAGTGCATTACTGCAAGAAAACACATTTATTTTTATTTTACTATTATTTTAATTTAATATTTTAATTTTAATTCACTAAATTTATTTTTAAATTGAACAAATTGAGGTTAATTTTACACGTTTTTTCACCCAAACAGATGATTTGATAAGAGATTTAAACTAAGAAATACATGAATATATATATATATATATATATATATATATATATATATATATATATATATATATATATATATATATATATATATATATATATATATATATATATATATATATATATATATAAATATATATATATATATATATATATATATATATATATATATATATATATATATATATATGTATATATATATATATATATATATATATATATATATATATATATATATATATATATATATATATATATAAATATATATATACATATATATATATATATATATATATATATATATATATATATATATATATATATATATATATATATATATATATATATATATACATATTCCCCTGTTAAACATCGACACCAACACGCCCAATTATGAACAGTGGTCGTTGCCAGTACTTTAGTTAGATTATGAAATATCCACCTACATCAAATTTGATGTTTTTAGCGAAAGCAATAAAAGTTGTTTTGACAGAATTTTACCGAAAAGAATAAAAAGTCAGACAAGTGGGAATAAAATTCGCTCGTCAAGGGTTCCGTGAATGTAAAAGAACACAATAGCAAAAATTGTTGACAAACAGTTGTGTTGTAATGTCTTTATATTTCCAGACCATAGATGCATAACAAAATAAATGTTTAATCGTTAATGTCAATAGCAAATTACAATCAAATCTACATTGATCAAAAGTGACTCAAAAATGTTACTTTAGGTTAAATCTTATCCATAGATGTTTATGGTAACTAGATTTAATTACACCAGCTTGTAAATGGTTTAAATTTGATCATTTTTTCGGTCAATCAAATGTTGAAATTTAAGGGGGTGGAGAGGCTACATACTAAAAATATTTTTTTCAATAACACAAAAACTGTGCACCGCAAAGTTCTAAAAAAAATTGTGATGTTTCTTAAATTAAGTGCTCCTTCATATGACACCCCACTCGCTTGGGTCATAAATGTTTTTTTACTCTCTCCACACCCATCCCCTAAACACACAGAAATATAATTATTTGAGACTTCGCCTCAAATTTTTCTGTCAATCATCGTCGAAACGTAGGGAGCGAAACGATCTGAATTTTGCACTTTTTTGACAATAACTCAAAATCTGTGCATCGCAAAGTTCTAAAAAAAATTGCAATGATTTCCAAATTAGGTGTTCTTTCAAATGACACCCCACTCGCTTGGGTCAAAAAAGGTTTTTTTTACTCTCTCTACCCCCGTCCCCTAAACACACAGAAATATAATTATTTGAGACTTCCCTATAGTTTACATACAAAATTTACCAAATTTCCTAGCTCTGTGAATTTTTTCAAATTTTTCTGTCAATCAGTGTCGAAACGTAGAGGGAGGAACGGTCTGAATTTTGCACTTTTTTGTCCATAACTCAAAAACTATGTACCGAAAAAGTATAAAAAAAATTGCAACAAATTTTATATTAGGTGCTCTTTCAAATGAGACACCCCACTCGCTTGGGTCAAAAAAGATTTTTTTTACCCTCTTTACCCCGGTCCCCTAAACACACAGAAATATAATTATTTGAGACCTCGCTATAATGTTCATACAAAATTTACCAAATTTCCTAGCTCTGTGAATTTTTTCAATTTTTTCTGTCCATCAGTGTAGAAACGTAGGGGGGAACGGTATGAAAGTTGCACGTTTTTGTCCATAACTCAAAAACTGTGCACCGCAGAATTCTAAATCAAATTGCAACGAATTTTGAATTAGGTGTTCTTTCAAATGATACCCCACTCGTTTGGGTCAAAAAAGGTTTTTTTTACCCTCTTTACACCGATCCCCTAAACACACAGAAATATAATTATTTGAGACCTCGCCATAATTTTCATACAAAATTTACCAAACTTCCTAACTCTATGAATTTTTTCAAATTTTTCTGTCAATCAGTATCAAAACTAAGGGGAGGGGGGGAAGGGTCTGAAAGTTGCACTTTTTTGAAAATAACTCACAAACTGTGCATCGCAAAATTCTAAAAAAAACTGATATGTTTACTAAATGAAGTGTTCTTTCAAATGACACCCACTTGAGCACATTTTAAATAGTGTTTTTACCCCTCCTCATATACTCCTCCTCAACCTCCTTAATAATTCCAAATCATTCCAAATACATTTGAAAATTTTCGATCAGTTAGGTTCGGTGCTAATCGAGGTAAGAAAACGCGAAAAAAACGTCATTATTCAAAATTATACAAGAAATGAGGTGTAAAATTCCAAAATAAATTTTTTAGGAATACTGAAATGAAGCCCTTTCATATGATACCCTACTTGAATCTATAAAAAAATGTATTTTCTGAAAGGTCTCACATCGTGCCCATGTAAACCAAACAAAAACCACTTTAGTTTTATTTGTATCCGTCATTTCATTTGGACAGATTAGTTTTATATGCACTTCAAATTTCAAGTCCATAGCATTTATAATTTACGAGATAATCGATATAATGTGAAAAACTCGTTTTACTCTCACCAATAGTGTTCCGTATAAAAAAACGGAACCCTAATAAGTTGTTTTGACAGAAGAGTTTGTTTGAAGGGTAAACAATGTAAATATTTAATTATTAATATCCATTTAATATTACATTCTTATTTCTATTATTCCATGTTGTTGCTGATCGAGTTTATGAAGATAAATACAGTTGAAATAGAAAACTGAATGCTATATAATGACCGAAAAGAAAGCTGCATTTAATCATATATTGTTAAATTAGAAGACTGAATAATATATAATGACCGGAATAAAGCTAAGTTAAATCATATATTGATACAAACAATATTCTTTTAAAACATTGTGTAATTTTAGGATCTACGGGAACGCAATGGCGTTTCCAATTACTTAAACACAGATCCTAAAGTTAGTATCATTACATGGTGTCAGAATTTAGTTTATTATAATTAATATAAAATTAATATAATTAATAACCGTGAACCTACGAAATAAATAATAATACGACGATAATCAAAATAATAAAAAAGTGAATCGAAACGAAAAATAAAATAAATAAAAATACGCAACTCAATAAATAAAAAGTCAGACAAGTGCGAATAAAATTCGCTCGTCAAGGGTTCCGTGAATGTAAAAGAACACAATATCAAAAATTATTGACAAAAAGTTGTGTTGTAATGTCCTTATATTTTCAGACCATAGACACATAACAAAATAAATGTTAAATTGTAAATGTCAATAGTAAATTACAATCAAATCTACATTGATCAAAAATGGCAAAAAAAAAATGTTAATTCAGGTTAAATATTATCCATAGATGTTTTTGGTAACTTAAAAAAGATTCAATTACACCAGCTTGTAAATGGATTAAATTTGATTATTTTTTCGGTCAATTGAGTGTTGAAATTTAGGGGTGTGGAAAGGCTACATACTAAAAATATTTTTTTTTTAATAACACAAAAACTCTGCATTGAAAAATTCTAAAAAAATTGTAACATTTCTTAAATTAAGTGCTCTTTCATATGACACCCCACTCATTTGGGTCAAAAATGGTTTTTTTTCCCTCCCCACACCCATCCCATAAACACACAGAAATATAATTATTTGAGTCTTCGATATGATTTTCATTCAAAATTTACCAATATTCCTGTCTCTGTGAATATTTTTAAATTTTTCAGTCAGTCATCGTCGAAATGTAGGCGCGGCACGATCTGAATTTAGCCTTTTCTTATCCATAACTCAAAAACTGTGCTGTAGTTTTCATACAAAACTTACCAAATTTCCTAACTCTGTGAAATTTTCCAAATTTTTCTGTCATTTAGTGTCGAAACGTATGGAGGGGAGGACGGTCTGAATTTTGCACGTTTTCAACAGTAACTCAAAAACTGGGCACCGCAAAATTCTAAAAAAAATTGCAACGAATTTTAAATTAGATGTTCTTTCAAACTCGCTTGGGTAAAAAAAAGTTTTTTTTTACCCCCTCTACCCCGGTCTTCTAAACACACAGAAATATAATTATTGGAGACTTCGCTAAAGTTTTTGTACAAAATTTACCAAATTACCTAACTCTGTGAATTTTTACAAATTTTTCTGTCTACCAGTGTCGAAACGTATGGGGGGGAACGGTCTGAATTTTGCACTTTTTTCACAATAACTCAAAAACTGGGCACCGAAAAATTCTAAAAATAATTGCAACGAATTCTAAATTAGATGTTCTTTCAAATGACACCCCACTCGCTTGGGTCAAAAAAAGTTGTTTTTTACCCCCTCTACCCGGTCCTCTAAACACACAGAAATATAATTATTGGAGACTTCGCTATAGTTTTCATACAAAATTTAGCAAATTTCCTAACTCTGTGAATTTTTACAAATTTTTCTGTCAATCAGTGTCGAAGCGCATGGGGGGGGGGAACGGTCAGGACTTTGCACTTTTTCGATAATATCTCAAAAACTGGGCACCGCAAAATTCTAAAAAAAACTGCAACAAATTCCAAACTAGGTGCTCTTTCAAATGACACCCCACTCGCTTGGGTAAAAAAAAGTTTTTTTTTACCCCCTCTACCCCGGTCCTCTAAACAGACAGAAATATAATTATTGGAGACTTCGCTATAGTTTTCGTACAAAATTTAGCAAATTTCCTAACTCTGTGAATTTTTACAAATTTTTCTGTCAACCAGTGTCGAAACGTAGGGGGGGGGGGAACGGTCTAAATCCGCACTTTTTTTACTATAACTCAAAAACTGGGCATCGCAAAATTCTAAAAAAAATTGCTTTGTTTTTTAAATTAAATGTTCTTTCAAATGACACCCCACTTGACCACATTTTAAATAGTGATTTTACCCCTCCTCATTTCCACCCCCTTTATAAATCTAAGTATGGAAATATGACACTTTTTATATTTTTTATTAAAAACGTACTAATTTCTCTATCATTCCAAGTACATTTGAAAATTTTCGATCAGATAGGTTCGGAGCTAATCGAGGTAAGAAAACGCGAAAAAAACGTCATTATTCAAAACTATACAAAAAAGGGTGAGGTGTAAAATTCCAAAATAAATTTTTTAGGAATACTGAAATAAAGCCCTTTCATATGATACCCTACTTGAATCTATAAAAAAATGTATTTTCTCAAAGGTCTCACATCTCAGCCCTGTAAACCAAACGAAAACCACTTTAGTTTTATTTGTATCCGTCATTTCATGTGGACAGGTTAGTTTTATACGCATGCCAAATTTCAAGTCCATAGCATTTATAGTTTACGAGGTAATCGATATAATGTGAAAAACACGTTTTACTCTCACCAATAGTGTTCCGTATAAAAAACGGAACCCTAAAAAATAAACAAGATGGCTAACGAAAGTGGAGCAAATTTTATGACCACCTAAATATTTAGATGTAAATAGTCCGATGCCATTATCGTGGAACAATTGGGTACAACAGTATGTCACGAAAGCCACATTGCTAAATAAAAAAGCAGAAAGGATCCAGGTTGCAATCTTTATGCCATCGATTGGACCAGAGTGCGTAAATATTTACAATTCATTTAATTTAAAAGATGATGAAACTAAGGTTGTTAGAAAATTTGTCAAAAATTCAACGAGTATTTTACACCCAAGTTAAACCTAACTTGCGAACGGTACACGTTTAACAAAATCATACAAAATTAGGATGAGACATTCGATAATTTTTTGACGCGTGCAAAAATACAAAGTAAAAAGTGTGATTTAAGTCAATTACATGATAGTTTAATGGCTTGAAAATTATAATAGGCATACGTAATCCCATGGTTAGAGAAAAACTATTATCGGAATAGGAACTTTCATTGGATATGGCAATAAAAATTTGTCGAGTTAGCGAACTAACACTCAAACAATTAGACGAAATAGAAGGAAATGATGTGGTAGCTGTAAGTGAAGTTAAGTTTAAAAATAAAAGAACAGGTCACAAAAAATTGAATAAAAATAAAAAATTCGATGACAAATCTAGTTCTGCGAAAAGTGAAGATTTTGATTGCAAAAGATGTGGTACCCGACACGGCAGGAAAAGTTGTCCAGCATATGTCAAATGTCATAAATCTAATATCAAGGGCCATCTGGAAAAAATGTGTAAAACCAAACAAGCACATGCGATTGAAAAGGATTTAAACGAAAAATCATATGAAGAATTTGAAGAGATTATAATCGACTCAATACAAACAGTAAAAGATGACGATGAAAATTGGTACACTGAAAAAAATATAGAGCTATAAAAGCTGATTTTTTAAGTATTTGATGCCATCTAAATAGCGCAAATCGGGATAGTAGATTTTTATGATTAAATATACTATTTTAAATGGCAAAGCCAAATAGCTTCGAAAGGCACTTATTCTGTTAGTATTTGCTTACCAAAAAGCATAACATGCTATTTTTTTTACTAAATACTAGTACTAGTACTGAATAAATTCTTATAAATGCCATTCATCTATTGTGAAAACAGCATAAAATATCGGAAAAAAAGACATCCAAATCTTTACAATTGTATGAAGTTAGTACAAAACTTTGCTATATGAATAGCTTGCTATGCTGACTAAAGCTAAGCAAATACCACATGTACATTGGAAATTCTGCAATATCTTCCAGCACAATATTTAAACAGGGAATCAAATAGTGCAATGATATATAGCAAATTTTTAGATCAAACTAATCAGAAATAATGCTTTATATAGCAGTGAATAAAATATAATTAGTACGAAAATTTGCTATATGAATAGCTTCGTATGCTGGCTAAAGATAAGCACATACCACATGTACATAGGAAATTTTACAGTCATCTATTGTGAAAACAGTCATAAAATATTGGAAAAAAAGACATCCAAATCTTTACAATTGTATGAAAGTAAATAGTGCAATAATATATAGCAAATTTTTAGATCGAACTATTCAGAAATACTGCTTTATATAGCAGTGATTAAAATATGCATTAGCACAAATTAAAATATATGTGTTATAATTTAAAGGTAGTTCCATGTTTAAAACAGCTATATTTAATAAAAATATTATAAGAGAAAATAAAACTAACAATTGGATTTTTTTTATCTTTATTACAAAAACTATTAAGTACAGTAATTTTATAAAAAACTATTAATTATTATAATATTATATGGAAATTAAATTTATATTACATATTTAGTTGATTTGAAATCTATTAAAGAATATGTTTTACAAAGTTCCATATCAAAAGCAATAAGTTTTTTTTTGTTTAGAAATTCTACTAGGTGATAATATTTATGACTGTCATAATAAAGAGTTTCTAGTAACTGTACTAAAATATGAGTTTTATTGCATCTACCAATAAAAATGTGCAAAATTTTACCAAATATTTTATATTCATCTTCATTATCTGCTACAACCATTCCGATTTTTATTAATGTATTTCTAGTAATGATCCATTTATAAAATATTGGATCGTCATTATTAATTAGAAATGATAATATATTTTTTTCTGTTAACTGAAAAATTAATTTTAGATTCAGGAGCATACGAATCAATAATATCTGACAAATTTATACCGAGAATTTTGTTTTGTTTTCCTAACATATATCTATAGCTGTTTGTAGCTGCGCTATATTTATGTGCTGCGTGTTCAATAGATTTGATAAATATAAAAGGCTATACAATTTGCTCCAATTCTAAAGTCGTGTTACCGGTGATGATGGCGTCTTCACTTTATATATATATATTTTCTTTTTTCTATAGTTTGTAACAACTTTGATTTGTGTTTAGTGGAATATATTGATATTCTGATGATCACAAGTAATTATTCTTGCACTCCTTAAGTTCTTGTAACGTTTTTCCATATAAAATATCTTTATATTTTTATCCGCTTTTAAGTGCACTTAACGATTAAAAACAAAATCACAAGTGAGTAGTAGTACTGTCAATTTCAGTAATTAACTTGTATTTGTTTAGATCTTTGAGACTTCAGTTAGAATTTGTTGAAAATGTTAATTGATGTTTAGATTAATAAAAAACTCTATTTATACCATAACTTGATTTTTAGTTTATTCGAACAATCAATTTAATAAGAATAAAATATGACTTCTCATCGCAAACAATAGATTTGCTTCTTTTCTAAAATTTATTTGATCACAACAAAATATGTGTTAACATAATATAAATTTTCGGAAAACGTGTTTTGAAAAAATCTTTTTTTTCTGACAACTAATTTTTCCTAGACGTTTTAATCAATTTTTTACTTTAATTTGTTTTTAAAATAAGTACTAGATGAAAATAGTTTTATAAAAAGTAGATAGAAAAAGTTGTACCTAAAATTTTATTAATCTATTGCTAAAAGATTGAAACGAATTCAACGGAATTTAAATTAAAAGCAAACGATTAATGAAAAAGTCACCACATATCTTTCCAGAATTGTAAGACATATACTTCTGCGGGATCTGGTGGAACGAGCAACATCTTTAAGTATTTTATGTTTCCCTTCAAAACGCATTGACCAGACTTGCACAAGTGGTCCTATAGTTTTCATAATTGTGGGATAATGTAACATTAAATGATGTTTTGGCTTTAATGGAAGATTGAAAATTTCTATAAAGCTTTTATGATGCTCAGAAATTAATATTTCTAGTAATGAAATAACATTGTCTGAAACAACATCAGACAAAACTATATCGGTTATTTGTTTTAAGATTAAATATAAATCCCACTTTTGGTTCCCCACTTTAACCCAGTCACCAATTAAAAGTCCGAGATATTTTGAAAACCACATAATTTCAGATGAAGAATATTTCAAGTTTTTTAATTTCAAATGATCAATAGTTATTTGCTGTGGTTTATTAATTCTTTCGCAGCTTCCAAAATCAAATACGTTAATTCTATTGTTAAGTTCATTTAAAGTAAAAAATTTTTCAGTTTCAATAAAACTGTGTAATATCAAGGCTATTTCATAATTTAAAATACCTTCAAGAAGATCATGCATTACATCTACAGAATAATTCTGGACTACATGAAAATCTCTAAGAACATTAAATACACAATCAGAAACTATTCCAGTCTCTGTAACTGATCTTTTTCGAACATCTTCCCGATAGTTAATTTGATTTCTTAAAATAGTTTTATTTTCTTTCGTTAAGCTGTGCATAGTTTGCCGGTTGACTTTACAGAAACGACAACTATAATTCGCTACGAAGCATTCTGTGAAGCCCAGCATTGAATGAGCAACAGCATTGATTGAGCCCAGCAACCTTTATTATCACCAACACAAACAGTCAAAACAAAATAAAAAATATTTCCATTAATTAGAATACCAGTAGTTTCTAGTTCTTTTAGTTCAGATATTAGTGATTCAAAAATTCTATTTCCATAGTTTTTCCGGTCTAGACTGTTAAAGAGTTGAACTGGAAAAATTAAATCTAGTTTTGAACGATATCTCGGATGTACAAAAGGAAACGATATGTAGACAGCACCTAGATTTTGAAGTCCTGATCTAGAACCTAATACATTATTCACCTCAAACTCATCAAAATATAATATAAGTGGCAAAACTACAGATTCTATATTTCTAATTTTTATGAATGAACATTTGTTTTTCCAAAATTTTGTTTGCATTATATTCGATAATCTTGTATCTGTTGTTAAAGACTGTATATATGAGAAACAATTTTCTAATAAACCGTCGACTTGAAAAAATGATTGTAAAATATTTTTAATTGAAACAACGGCACATGTAACATCAATACTTTTCTGGAAAACTTTGTAATTATTTCGAATAACCTCTATACGTTCGCCAATTATAATAGACTTGGGTCTAAAGTAGTGAACAGAATCTTTCAATAATGATAAACGCCTATGTTCAGTATTAGCTATATTGAAACTATTTCGTATTTTTTCAAACGTGTTATTGATTAGATGAACCGTACCTCGTTTAATTTCGTAGTTTTCCAAAATTTCATTTACTATCAATCTTTCAGCGATAGAAAAAATTTTGCTTTTTAAAAATAAATCAAAATGTTCAATAATTGTTTGGACAGATTTTCTGCAAATATTGTGATTATTATAAATTTTGCTAATGAAATTTAACACGTCATCACTTATTTGATTTCTTAGTTCAGCAGATTCATTTATATGAGAAATATTATTCCTGTCAATTAACAAGTCATTTTCATTAGTGCAATTAGATTTAGTTAATTCCATAAGATTAATGTTGTCGATATATTTTTCTCTTTCATTTTGAAAATGTTGATTAATATGCTTACGAAAACTATTCGAACTAGTAAAAAATCTGATTGGTTCACAGTCATTACATTTTAAATCCTTACATTCTAATTTATGATATATGCTTAAATGTTTAATATAATATTTTGCTGTAGGAACTTCAATTTTACACATAAAACAATTCATGATTATAAAAAATTATAAAAAGTAACAATATAAATAAAAACTTACAAGAAATTTACAAAATATTAATTTATATAAATCTTAAGGAAGTCTTGATAAATCTTTCCACAACGTTACGACACTAGAATAGTCATAATCAAATGCAGTGGAAATATCAAAAACGTATTTTTGTAAGAATGTCCACACTGTTGATTCTTCGGGATACTTGCAATTCAATGTATGAATAATTTTGAAGCAAGCCTCTACAGCAGACAAAACAGTTTCAAATTTGTATATCGACTCATTCAAATACACATATGAAGCATCAATCTCATCTAAAACAGAATAAACTAAAGTAAAATAAATATCAATATGCATATATATAATACCATAAGTCTTTCCAACGAGACTAACTCCTGGTTGGAGGGTGATTGATTTCTCAAGCTTTTCTTGTCTTAAAATTTTTACTGTTTCAGTTATAAGATTTCCGTCCTAAAATTAAGTTTATTAGATATATGGACATATATTATATTATATGGCAATGTTTAACTTGTTCCAACAATAATAGCTATTTATGTACCAAGGGCGTTATGTAGGTTATTACGCCCGGAAAGCGACGTAATCTAGCCCGAGGGCCTTTGGCCCGAGGGATGGATGTCGCTTGATGGGCGTAATACCCAATAACGCCAGTGGTGCATACAAGATTTTATGCTTCACTTAATAAGCTAAAAACTAAGAAAGAATTTAATTTGTTAGTCTATATTGCTATGCAAAAAAATACAAATGTATCCCAGTATGCCAAGAAAATAAATATTTTGAAGTTTAAATTAATTATTTGTTGTTTGTGCGTTGCTATAAACAAATTCTCCCAAATTTTGTAGCGTAGTTTGCCATGAGAAAAAACAGTTTGAAGTTTCAAATAATTATTCATCAGAACTCTGAATTAGTCCTAAACAATAATGGATTTGCAATTGCCAGAGTTTATTAAGCAAAATGCTCAAAAAGCAACGGAATCTTTATTGCCAATTAAATCCAAACAACAATATGATAAAGATTACGGGATTTTTCGTTCATGGAAATCAAGAAATAAAGTACAGGCAGTGAATGAAAATGTGTTGTTAGCATACTTTCAAGAATTGGTAATTCTAATTTGTTTATACATTTTAATAAGTAAATTTATTAATTCAATTTTTTATTTAGTCTGAAAAGTATACCCCGAATTCACTGTGAACCAAATACTCCATATTAAAATCTACCCTAACAGTTTACGAAAAAATTGATATTTCAAAATATAACCAATTGCTTTCGTTTTTAAAAACAAAATCAAGAGGTTATACGCCAAAAAAATCTCAAGTTTTAACCGGCAATCAGGTTATGGCTTTCATAAAAGATGCTCCGGATGACGTTTATCTGTTGCATAAGGTAGTTTTGGTTATGGGAGTCTTTGGAGGCTTAAAAAGAGATGAAATGGTAAAAATGTCAGTTGAGGATGTAACTGATAAAGGTTCCGTTTTGATTGTAAAAGTGCCAGAAACTAAAACAGGTACGTCAAAAGGCTTTACAATCATAGATGAAGAAGAAATGGGTGCTCTGAAAATAGTCCGACAATATATGAATTTAAGGCCAAATAAAACAAATGGGACACGTTTTTTTCTTACATATAGAAACAGAAAGTGTACAATGCAACCAGTTGGAAAAAATACGATAGGCAGTGTTCCAAACACTATTGCTAAGTTCTTAAAACTAGAAAACCCTCACCAGTTTACTGGTCATTGTTTGAGACGCACTTCGTCTACTCTCTTAATTGAGGGGGGTGCGTCTTTCGAAACTCTTAAATTGCACGGCAAATGGAAGAGTGACACTGTAGCACAAGGCTACATAGAAGAAAGCATCACTTCGAAAAATAGAATTGCCAACATGATTGCAAGTGCTGTAGGTTCAATCTGAAGGAGAAACAAGTGCTATTTCTAGTTTTGAAATCATCTCGAATGTTCAAGAACAACCATCAACATCATCAACCTACCCCATATCAAATAAAATGATAACTGTATCGGACAATCTTTCCAGTAAATCTGTTGATTTTTCTGGCAAGTTTGAAAATTGCCATTTTTACTTCGAAAAGTAACATTCTGTATTGAAAATTAATTTTGATTTAATTTGAATAAAAATTATTAATTAATAAACATTTTTTAAAACTTTTTAAATTAAAAGCAAAAATACAATTTACGACAAAAACAAACTGTCTAGTATGCCATGAGGATAAACATTTTGAAGTTTAAAATATTATTTTAGTGTATTAAGAGCGGGCGTTATGAATTAATAATGCCCTCTCATAACGCCCCGGTTTTTATGGATGCGTTTATATATCGCGTATCCAAGACTTTATAATAACATTATATGCATGTGAAGCATAAAAATGATTTAAGTACTTCCACATGGGATACTTTTATACGCTTTGGAGCTTTTTTTTTGCTTTTAAGTTCTTTTGAGGTGCCAGTTATTTTATCTGGTGATAAATAAGTTTCATCAAGAACTTGAGATTTAGGTTTTGCATAAGCTGAATTACCTAATAGATGCGTCAGAATCAAAAGTCCTTTGAATTGACAGCTGCTTTTTAAAACGTCTTTTATTTCCTTTTTGTTTTTGGATTTAGCATAAATGATTATTTTATTTTCGATATCGGGCCAGACACTGTAAAGCCTGTTAGCTTTGTTTGGAAACGCTTTATCGAAATCTTCGATTAGTAATGTTGATGCTTTATCTGTTTTTAAGACTGGAAACAGTTGAAAATATTCATGAACAGAAAACTTGTTATTCAGAATGTTATTTCTGTACTCTGTTGATTTATTCCATAAATCACGAATTTTATCCCATGGAGATAAATTTTTTTTTAGATATTCGATGCTATCTAAAATACTTTTGTCGATATCGACGTGAATTACAGAATCCTTAACCGGTGCTATATCCTTTTGTTCTTTTTTTAATTTTGCTTTTAAATGGTTATAGGTGTCCCACAACTTACCAGTTGCGTGGCGTTTTGTGACTGGATCATTAGGCAAATAATAAATTGCTATGATTTCTTTTTCAGTTGGAAATATCCGGATTATTTCTTGTATAAATTGTTTAAATCTATCAGTAGTGATTTTAAATTTTTTGGGAAATACTTGTATTTCGAAATCTTATTGATAATAACTCTTGATAGAAGATTTCTGTTTGTGTTGTCCAAATGGTTATTTTTTTTATAGTATAGTTCTATTAATTTTTCTTCTGTACAGTACAAAAATATTTCAAGAAAATTGTAATTGTAATTCAACAATTCCGTTGGCATTTGCTGTACCAGAACTGATGTCAAAGGGGTTAAATTTTTATTATTATCCACAGAAAAACATTGATTGGAAGGTTGCAAAATAAAAGTGGTTTCACCACTTTGAACATCAGTTAACTCAGGTAATGAAGTTGATTCTTTATTTTTGCAATTTCCGTTTTCCTAAAATAGTTAATTAAATAATTATTGGAATTCAAAGAATTATTTTCATAAGCTAACATTTACTTGTAAAAATTCAAATTTGAATTTCTTCCAAAACAGAGATCTTATACTTTGTTGCGGTATAAGACTTGCCACACCTTCGTACTCCAAACTCTCGAATTCTGTTTTACCAAATCCTTCTTCTAATTAAATTTAAACAAAAATAATGTTATCATAAAAAACGAGAATTCTTTAAATAAATTATAATTAACTAATAGTATCTAATTTGAATTAGAAAGATTATCATCTTATTATTTCCAGATACAAATTTCAAATATAGAATCCTAAAACTTTTTAATATTCTTTGTTATTAAAATTAAAATCTTATTAATTTAATTTTTTTTAACAAAATGGTTTTAAGTTCTTTTTAATATTAAAAATAGTTTTGTTGTTGAAAATTTGTTAGCAAAGAACAAAATTACAATTTTCTATTCAAATAGCTTTTTTTGCTATATATATATCATACCTACAAATATATAACTAGCCAATCTTACCACATCAAAAAATTTGCGATACTGAAATTTATAGCTATGATTGCTATTCGCATAGTACGTTTTCTATAAAAAATTGAAACTGGAATATCAAATCTAAATTAATTCAAAAGCCAGCCATTTTAAAAGATATTAAACATAGCCATAATTTATTTTGGAAAAAAATCACTACAATTTGTAAACGGCAGTTATAATAAAAACAAATAAATCACACACTAAATATTTTGCTGGATAAAATTATACAGCACTTTCACTGATTTTAACTTTAAAAAATTGATTTAAAAAATTTACAATAAATTACGTGCAATTTTTAAAATATTACATGCATTTTTTGTGATTAAAAATTACATATATTAATAAACATTACAAAAACATAATTTTAGGACTTCACAAATTTAGTTGATTTGTTAATTTATTTATTTTTGAAATCTCCAAATTAAACAATTATTTTACTAATATTTCTAAAAACACGTTAGTCTTTCACGATTACGGTAAAACAATATATTACGGTAAAGCAAATATTTATATTAAAGCGTACAATGGAAAACCGGAAAACCAAAAAGATATTTATTGAACAATTTATCCAACATAATAGCATATTTTCCTAAGTGAATCGCGCTTTCGAAATTTTATTTATAGTAAATATTACAAAATATATGCTTACCTCTAAATAATTCAATTAACTTTGGAAGATTCCATTCAATTTATTTTGGACAAATGCATCTGCCATCCTTATTAATTAAATAATATTCAAATGCCACAATAAGTTTATACCGCGCCCACGAACTTTTAATCACTAAAACACAATTTCGTTAATATTTCCAAAATATAATCCTTTTGCACGTTTTATTTTCTTTTTGCTATTTTCTAGCATGTATTAGTAAATAGAAGCCGATTAAAAGAAAATGAAGTTATTTAAAATAATAACCTTTTCATGCATCAACATGTTTACATGCACAAATTCACTAGTTACCCATTTAACTAAAAATGGATTTGTAAATAGCATTTTAGGTAGATTTCATATAAAAATCTACCTATTGCAATGGGCTTCATCTCGGAATTTCGGAAAAATTTTTGTGCCAAACGAATATATATGATAAGCGGAGACAAAAAAACAAAAAAAAAAAAAATTTTATATATATATATATATATATATATATATATATATATATATATATATATATATATATATATATATATATATATATATATATATATATATATATATATATATATATATATATATATATATATATATATATATATATATATATATATATATATATAGTATTTATTGAGGTTACTGTTGGCACTTGGCCATAATTTATTAAAATAAATTTATTATATATATATATATATATATATATATATATATATATATATATATATATATATAAACGATATGAGATATAACGAAAACGACCGGCACTGTCACGGTCGCATTTGTTGAGGTAGATCAAAAAAAATTTCTGTACTTGTGTGTTTTAATAATATCTTGGACAAGTTCGTGAATCAGCAAAATCCGACACGTGGTTAAGAAACTAGAGGCTTTTTTCTGAAAAAAATTGATTTTTTAAAACCGTTATAACGGCCGTTTGGATACTAATATTTCAAAAAATTTAACAAATTTAGAATCTTTGGAATCTTTTTTATTAATTTGTTTTAAAAATAGACCTCTGCAGTTAGAGGTTCCTGAGTGAGCGGCTCCAACAAAAAAGTTTGCAAAAAGAAATTTTTTTTTGAAACAACCGGCACTCAATAATGCCCTAATAATGCCCTCTCATAACGCCCCGGTTTTTATGGATGCGTTTATATATCGCGTATCCAAGACTTTATAATAACATTATATGCATGTGAAGCATAAAAATGATTTAAGTACTTCCACATGGGATACTTTTATAC
>OY856187.1:243867816-243908596 GCA_963693315.1 Diogma glabrata | reverse complement strand
ATATATATATATATATATATATATATATATATATATATATATATATATATATATATATATATATATATATATATATATATATATATATATATATATATATATATATATAATTTTACCACAAAATTGGTAAAATTAACCACATTTATTTATTAAAATGTATGTGGTAAATCCAACCACATAAGTTACAGAAAAACGGTTGAGGTAACCTATTATGGTTATGGTATCTTGAACCAAATTTTTTTAGTAAGTAGAACATCATTCTGAGATTAGCTAAAATATATCACAGTTTTTGGTTGTTTTAACTGCATTTTGCTTTGTTGATAACCAATTATTTTTTTGAGTGTAGGTATCAGCAAAGCATTAATTCTAAATATATTTGTAGGATACATAATAGGTACATAGTTCATAATAAGTACACTGTGTTAACGACTAAATACACCGCCAAGAAAATTAATTTATTTAAATTTCCTTGTAACAACTTATATTAAATAATATTTGATAAAATGGAATATACAAATCATAGCCTAATATTATAAGGAACTATTTAAAAAAATATAAGTATGAAATCCTAAAAGATATTTTATATAAAGAATTGAAACCAAAATTAAATATCCAATTAGAATCATGCTCAATAATTTACAAAATTGAATGTGATTTTTGTGAAAAATTTTACATCGGGAAAACCGGAAAATGTTTTAAAGACTGATTTAAGGAATACCTGCCTAAGAAGAAAAATAAACAAAATTTAAAGTTTTTTTTTGCAAACCATTTACATAGTTAATAACAATAGCTACACCACTTTTAAAAAAAAATTGAAGGCTTTACATTTATGTAGCCAAGGATCTTTAAAAGAATCACTTAATGAGTTTGAAATTTCCAAGGTATTTAAAACCCAACAAAATGTACTTTTAAATGATAAACTTTCATTTAATTCAAATATATAAATATATAAAACTGAAAACAAACAGTATGAGTATGTATCAACCTACAAAAATTTGCAAAACTGTAGTAATTGCATAACTGCCATTTTATTCCACAGTAATTATTTTTGTGTCCATTGAAAAACGATCTATTTCAATTTATTCTTTGAGTTTCAAGATAAAGGAAAAAAAATTATTTTGAGATCATTTACAAACACGGTAATTTGATTGTTTGTTAGTTGCCTTAGGTGTTTGCAATTAATTTGTTTGAAATGTAAAACATATATTAGGTAGTAAGGTTAAGCGGATATTTTAGAAATAATTTTGGAATAGAGACATTGTAACTCAAGGGTGCCACCCTATCGACAAAGGGTGCCACATTATCGACGTAAACCACTTTTCCTATACATTATTCAGCATATGTGTTTTCAGACCTGGTCATTAAATAATCATGCTTGCATACTAAATAATATATCGTTAAAAACGGTCAATATGGTATCTATAGGAATATTCAAAGCTATTGAGTAATTGTGGTGATGGGATTCAATGCTCAACATGTTGATTCGATTAATATTGTTAAAATTTTATTTCACGTAATAACTCAAAAATTTTAAAAAGTAGAATAGATTCTTTTTGAACCAATAACACATTTATAGGACACATTTATAAGTTATCACAATTTATAAATTAAAATTATATGGATAACCTGGTTAAAATGGTTTCTAAGTGATTTATCGTTGAAAACATGTGGTTTGTTTAAGTTTTTTACGTTCGGGTGTCACCCCAAAACGGTTTCGAAGTGATTTATCATTGAAAACATTGTGATGGTTTGTTTAAGTTGTTTACATTCGGGTGTCACCCCAAAACGGTTTCGAAGTGATTTATCGTTGAAAACATTGTGATGGTTTGTTTATGTTTTTTACGTTCGGGTGTCACCCCAAAACGTTTTCGAAGTGATTTATCATTGAAAACATTGTGATGGTTTGTTTAAGTTGTTTACGTTCGGGTGTCACCCCAAAACGGTTTCGAAGTGATTTATCGTTGAAAACATTGTGATGGTTTGTTTATGTTTTTTACGTTCGGGTGTCACCCCAAAACGGTTTCGAAGTGATTTATCATTGAAAACATTGTGATGGTTTGTTTAAGTTGTTTACGTTCGGGTGTCACCCCAAAACGGTTTCGAAGTGATTTATCGTTGAAAACATTGTGATGGTTTGTTTATGTTTTTTACGTTCGGGTATCACCCCAAAACGGTTTCGAAGTGATTTATCATTGAAAACATTGTGATGGTTTGTTTAAGTTGTTTACGTTCGGGTGTCACCCCAAAACGGTTTCGAAGTGATTTATCGTTGAAAACATTGTGATGGTTTGTTTATGTTTTTTACGTTCGGGTGTCACCCCAAAACGGTTTCGAAGTGATTTATCATTGAAAACATTGTGATGGTTTGTTTAAGTTGTTTACGTTCGGGTGTCACCCCAAAACGGTTTCGAAGTGATTTATCGTTGAAAACATTGTGATGGTTTGTTTATGTTTTTTACGTTCGGGTGTCACCCCAAAACGGTTTCGAAGTGATTTATCATTGAAAACATTGTGATGGTTTGTTTAAGTTGTTTACGTTCGGGTGTCACCCCAAAACGGTTTCGAAGTGATTTATCGTTGAAAACATTGTGATGGTTTGTTTATGTTTTTTACGTTCGGGTATCACCCCAAAACGGTTTCGAAGTGATTTATCATTGAAAACATTGTGATGGTTTGTTTAAGTTGTTTACGTTCGGGTGTCACCCCAAAACGGTTTCGAAGTGATTTATCGTTGAAAACATTGTGATGGTTTGTTTAAGTTTTTTACGTTCGGGTGTCACCCCAAAACGGTTTCGAAGTGATTTATCATTGAAAACATTGTGATGGTTTGTTTAAGTTGTTTACGTTCGGGTGTCACCCCAAAACGGTTTCGAAGTGATTTATCGTTGAAAACATTGTGATGGTTTGTTTATGTTTTTTACGTTCGGGTGTCACCCCAAAACGGTTTCGAAGTGATTTATCATTGAAAACATTGTGATGGTTTGTTTAAGTTGTTTACGTTCGGGTGTCACCCCAAAACGGTTTCGAAGTGATTTATCGTTGAAAACATTGTGATGGTTTGTTTAAGTTTTTTACGTTCGGGTGTCACCCCAAAACGGGTGACACCCGGGGCGGACCGCCCCCCCCCCCCGCCCCCCCCCCTAGCTACGCCTCTGTCTATAGGACTTACATGAATACATACATACGCTTTGTTAAATTAGGCTTAAGTCTTAGCCAATCAGTTTAAAAGACTTAAGTACTTAACTTAAGGACTTAAGTCAAAGGTCTATAGGACTTAAGTACATAAAAAACCTATATAAAACAATTTTATAGCTCCAAATGCGACATTTTTTGAATATTTTAAGTAAGAAAGTTGTAAAAAGACTAAAACCTATGTTTTAAGTAATGTGATACTGCAAAGGCAATTTTTTAAACTTTTGATTGTGTATACTGAAAAGTTTTAGGTTTTTGACTTAAGCCTCTTTGACTTAACATGAGATATATATATATATATAAATATATATATATATATATATATATATATATATATATATATATATATATATATATATATATATATATATATATATATATATATATATATATATATATATATATATATATATATATACACCCAAAGAAATGAGCAATCATGATTTATGCTTAACATAGGCATATATACTCCAAAGTATCACTAAGTATTAAACGTTCCTTTTAAGCATATAAAATACATAACTTTAGCAAATATCCATAAATAGTAACATTTTAAGCCTAACTAAGTACATATTGTTCCTTAAAAGTTATGCCGTATTATGCATAATCAATGATTATCGTGAATAAAACAACATGCAAAAAGATATAACTGTAAATCTATGAAATAGATTTATGCGGCAGTATTGCATAGATATATCCAATACTTTGTAGCTTTTATCCCAAATAATGTACACGTTATGCACTTTAGGAATAATACCTACCTTATTTTTCTATTTATTACTGTCCTTTTCTAATATGATTGAAATGATCATGGATTTTTCTAGTAAAAATTGCATTTATTTAACCGCGCTCGCCGAGTAAAGTATCGTATTTGAAAAAAAAAATAAGAATTTAAAAGTAAAAGGTTGTGTAATTTGTATTAATTAAATTTTTTACTAAAGTTTAATAAATTCATATATTTATACATATATTATATATATTAAATAAATAAAATTAATAAATAAATTTAAAGTTTTATGTTGAACAGTTTGTTTAAGTTTAGTGAAATCGTGATCGAACGTGTTGTGGGATAATATTAATTATAGGAGTAAAAACATTTATACAAATAAGGTAAATTTTTTATTATTTGATTTAAAGTGCTTTTATCAAATTAACAAACATTTAATTAAATTAAATTTGATGTAACCACGTGTAAATTCATGTAATGGAAAAAAACTGAGATAGAGTGACAAGAAAACGACATGGTTGGGAACGGTTATTTAGAATAATGGAAATTATTTTTCATTCTTCTTTTTAACTGGACTTTATGCAAATCATGTAAATCTTAAATATGATTGCATTGTTCTGAGCAGTAAATATAGAAAAATTTAATAAAATTCAATAACTAATGCAATCCAAATTTAATAAGTAACGCAATCTTATTAGTTTCTATGAAATTATCTAAACTACTTTTAGTAATAAAAAGTTAACAATTATATTACTTATTATTTTAAGGGAAAAAAATCGATATGGACAGCCTAAAATATTTAACTGAGTTAGAACTAAGTTCTATTTTCAAAGATGATCTAGGGAATCAAGCCCGATTTAGAGCGAAGCTTAGGAATGCAAAGCAAAAAATGTGCTTACTAATGTTTATAAATTATCTTTATTTTAATTGTGATTTTCTTTTGATTAAGAACTATCCGAATTCTTTCACCCTAAACGAATCGTTAGAAACATCATCTAATACAAATTTTTTTTCAGCAACACAAGAAACAAGTACACCAACTACGGCATCATCCTGTTCCCCATCCCAGCAATCTCAGGAAAGTTTAGTACGTGCAATCATATCTAGTTTTTCATTTTAAATCTAATTTTTAATAATTTGAAGGATCTAAAAAAACTTTTTTAAAACCTCATCTGGGATAAAATTAAAATTATTGTATGAGCAACAAACTCCACCTCCATTTTCATCTGAGCTACGAGAGCTATTGTGCTTGAACATTGCACGTTATTTTGTGGAAAATAAAAATGTTGACCATAAATACCGAGTCATTTCCAAAAATCTCAGAAAATTTGGCTATTTTACGGGTAGTAAGAGACTGCGTACATTAGCCATTGAAAAAAATGAAATCAGATGTCGACTTAAGAGATATTTGATAAAATATTATTTGACAAAGTATTTAGTAACATTTTATTAATCTATTTATAGAAGAACAGGAAGTTTCTGATGCCAATAAAGATTGGATTAAAAATCATAACCAAGCGTGGGAAGTTGTGGAACAGTAGTGGAAGGATTCCTTTTCTATACGTACTCAAGACATTAATAAATGGAAGAACACCAATAGTTTGCTGCACGAATCGCCATTATATATAAATACTCTTGGTTTTCTTCTGGTAAGTTTGAGTATGAACATTTTTCAATCAGCACTTATTTTGTAAACTTTCATTATCCCCTTATTATTTTGAATCACTTGTATAACATATATTGAAATAGATTTCGAGCATATTTACCCACAAATTAACGGCAAGCTTTTCAACATGTGAATAAACTACAAGAGCAAAATAATTAATATGTTTTCCAAAAAATTAAAAGTCAAGGTCACTATAAAAATATTAAAGAATTTATCTAAAAATGAATCTAAAGGTACACTATTTTAGTAGAAATTTACCCAATTTGATCAAACATTAAAGTATTTCTTGTATTTTCAGACTTTCATCACATCTAGCTATGCAAACTGCTTCATTTCATTTTGAAGCCCACCGGCAAGCAAAAAAAACAATTCGTTACGGAAATTTACAATCAACGATTCACTCGAATAATTTTTAGTTGAAGCTATTGAGCCATTTCATGTTGATGAAGAGATATAAAATGCTAAGGAATTTTGCATATCGCATGGTATTAAACTACAACCGTTTTTAATTTACATTAGAAGTAGTAGCAAATTTTGCGTAGTATGTGATGATGTTTATTATATATTTGATAATTTCTTGTTAGCGTTAGACATTTTTAATTTATGCTAAGTTTGATGTAAATCAATTAATATATCTTATACTTTACTGTAGTCAGTCAGTCAGTTTACTGTAGTTTCAATTAAATTATTAATGTATCTTAATCAATTAGTATAAGTAAGAATATTGGATGATGATTTATATATTGTATAGGATGATTTATACGTTTTATTAAAATTTTGTGTTTTGTATGTATTATTGAAAAATATTTATTATTAAAAACATAATTTATAATTGTAATATTGTAAAATTAAAATATAATAATAATAAAATATGATTTATTTAAAAAAAAATTAAGCTAATGAAAGCTAAACTAAATTAGTGTGTTTTTATTTATTTTTAAACTAGCATAATATCGTCGCTTTAATAATGAAACAACGTATTCGCAAAAGTGTAGTTTCGAGATAATTGGGTTTAAAGATTTTTCGATTTTCTGATTTTCATAAACTCGGCAGCACTATTGAATGAATAAAGATATTGGAAAAAAAATGTCTACCAATTAATCTTGACTGATTTCCCCACAGCATATTAAAATTTCACATTGGTACCTGCTGGCTTTTCTACCTAAAAAGAGGTGAAAAGTCAATTAGGTACCTTATACGTTATTTCATATTTCATATACGTTATTTCATTTTGTATGGAAGTACGATTAAGCCTAAAACTAATTATTTAGAACTAACGCATAATGTTTTTACAATGTTTTATTTATATGAACCAGAATATCATGTAGTAATGAATGATGCGTATACAATATTTTAGATTTACCATTTCGTGTGGCGATCGTAATGTATGTAAAGCATACGACACTGATTTTACCCAAGTTATTATTCTGTAGGAATTGAAATATCGTACATGCATTTACGCTGTTTCAATATTATACCAAATTCAAATTTGCATGTACGTTAATCAACAATATATTAATTTTCACCCCCAGTTATAAAAAAATTGAAAAATGTTAAAATGCCACTTTATAGACATCCTTATGGGGAATGCAGCGCACCTATTATATAATAACAACGTATATATGGTATACGTTATTTCATTATTAAAGCGACGATATATAACCCTCATTGAATAAGAATAACCTATTTTAGAGTTCTCGAAAACTACTTACAGATGAATAATATATGCTCAAGTTGATCACTAAATTAAACCTTCTATTACACAATTTATTTGGATTTAGCGCACAAAGTGTTCATAAGTTTTTTTTTTTTCTTTTTTTTTTTTTTTTTTATTAATATAAAAGAACAACTGAGCTACGCTCATCTAGTAATTTACATTTCATATTTATAGCACATTTTTTGGGGTGTAACCCATTGGTTAGTCCCATTTACATTATTTTATTAAGTATGCTTTTGATTATAAAATCAAACCTAGTGGCTTCGTTCTTTTAAGCCTTCTGTCAGCAACGGGCACATCTATTAGCTGGCGTATTTCAATATTTTCATGTACGCGTATACGCGTGGTGTGTTTAATTGCATATTTTTTTATTTCATCCTTCACGAACTCTTTCTTTAGGTCCCTATGGATGTCTTCGTTTCTGATGTACCACGGGGCATTAACAATGCAACGCAGCACTTTATTTTGGAACAACTGGATGATTTTCGCGTTCAATTTCTTAGTACAGCCCCATAGCTGGATGCCATACGTCCACACTGGTTTCAGTATTTGACGATACAGAAGCAGTTTGTTTTGAATAGATAGTACTGAGTTTCTACCAAGTAACCAGTACATCTTTCTAAATTTCAAATTCAGTTCTTCTTTTTTCTTTTTAACATGTTCCTTCCATCTCAGTTTAGCATCCAGAGTCATAGTCTAGATATTTTGCTGTATTTGCGTAAGCAACTTGTCTTGAGTTGATTTTCAGAGGTATTTGGCTTACTTTTTGGTTAGTGAAGTTAACATGAGAGGATTTTGTTTCATTCAGCTTAATTCGCCATCTTTTTGTCCAGTTGTGGATTTTATTAGTGGCGTATTGCAGTTTGCTAGTTGCTTCTTCTACGGTTTTTCCGGTGGTCAAAATTGCGGTATCATCTGCAAAGGTTGCAATGGTTGTTTTGCTTAGGCCAGGCAAATCTCTTGTATATAGTAGGTATAGTACTGGTCCTAGGACGCTACCCTGCGGAACTCCTGCATCAATCTTTTTCAATGTTGAATAACTATCATCATATTTGACTCTAAAGTGGTGGTCATCCAGATAAGAGTTTAAAATTTCATAAAACTGTTTGGGCAGATCTCTATGCAATTTATACTTTAAGCCATGATGCCAAACTTTATCAAAAGCTTGAGCGACATCAAGAAAGACTGCGGAGCATACCCTTTTGGCTTCAATCGTTTCTTCAATAATATTCACTCTAAAAAATCGAAATATGAAGACGTAAATTTACCATTATAATAAGCCTTATTTTACGTCTTTTTTTAAGTAATATTCCTCACGGAGTTAAAAATTCCACCAAGAAGGTGTATTGTAATTATTTTACGGCAAAATACGTAAATTTTAATGTTTTTGTTGTGTTTTTACAACAAAAAGTGTAAAAATGCATCCAAAGATTTAAAATTTGAATATATGGTTTTTTTACTCTTCTATTGTTAAAAATTTACGAATTACTATGTGCGAATAAATGATACGTATCAAAAATAAAAATACGTTGGAATCAGAAGTTGTTAATTGCTATAAATTTTTTCTAAGTTCGGATTGTTTTTTTTATAATGTTGTATAGTGTCGGATTAATTGTTTATAATGTTTAAGTGTTTTAATTGTAATATAAGCTTTTTTTTCATATTATAATAAAAAATTATTGTTATATATGGAACTTATTTGAAAAATATTTTTCAAACACCATACGTAAGACTACTTAATGGGATATCAAAAAACATATTTAACATTAACAGATCATGGATACTATGTACGTTTGAAAGCTCTTTTTAAATATATTTACAATTTTATTAATTATATTTATTTATTTTACAGAAACATCAATTCAAAACGATGAAGAACTGGCATACATATATATTATTATTGAACGCGTTTAAACATCAGAACACAAAGGATTAATTTTAATAATAGACTTAAGTTTAGCTTTATTTTTATAATTTTAATAAAAACCCATCCAAATTAATAATTATAATATGTTATTAAGAGATATCTCAAACAGTCAAACGATTAAATTCTTTGTTAGATATTTTTCAAATATACCACAGAAAATGTAATTGATTCTAAAACTCATACACTGAGAAAAATTCAGGGTAATATTAACGATTATTTAATACATTTTCGTATTATTTTTGGTCAATACTTGCTTAATATTATTTTTATACAAAAACTTTTATTAATATAATATATTTGGATGTATTAAATTAACTCTAAAAAGTTCGGAAAAAACCGCAAATTACTGTTAATTTAATCAAAAAGAGGCAAAAGTCGCAAATGCAGCTTAGTCGATACTGTAGATTCTCTATTGAATTAATACACAATCGCATTAAAATTATATTTAATGTGTTTATTTTTATATTTAATAAAGTATTAATTTAATATGTTACGAGTTTTTATTAATACTTACATTGGCAAATTTTTCATTTAAGGTGGTATTATTTTAATACTTGTAAAAGTTTATTTTTAACGATTTTATTAGTTTATAATAATGTTGTAATTCAACTATAATTAAAACGAACAAACTGTGTTTTCTTATGTATATACAATTTTTTTTTTTTTTTTTTAATAAGAAGTGTTGTGTAGTAGGAATTACAAAATGTGTCACAACAACACATAGATACCTTTTAAGACGTAGGTCCCACAACAACATGCGTCTTGAGGTATAGGGGGACGCTTTTTTCAAATCTTTGTGGATTGAAGGCACTCGAGACTATTGATTCGGGCAAAGTATTCCATGTGTACGATGTACGCACAAAGAAATCTCTTTGCATTCTATTACTATGACAGTGAGTAATCTCGACAGTTCGACCGCCCGCACAAACCGATTGACGAGTAAAACGGGGAAAAACATATGTCGGAGGCATTATGGACCTGATTTCATCCGAGCACTGCTGGTGACGATATTTATAAAAAACAACGAGATCAGCAACAGTGCGACGATGTTGCAAGGAATCAAGACCTAATGTTAAATCTCGATCACCAAGAATTCGTATAGTTCGCTTTTGAACAGAGTCCAAAAGAGCCAGGCTAGTAACAGATGCAGCGCCCCAAACTTGACAACAATACTTCATACAGGGACGAATATAGGACTTATAAATGTGGAGTAATTGATGCGAAGTAAAATATTTTTTACATCTATTGAGGAGGCCGAGTTTTCTTGACGCGCTCTTTGCCATGGCTATTATATGATCGTTCCAGAGTAAGTCATTGGATATTGTGACTCCCAATAAACGAATGCTTTCACATTCGTCTATTTGGTCGTCACACATATTAATTGAAATATCGTTGGGAAGCTCGGTCTTTGATCTGGAAACAATCAATAGCTGTGTTTTGGTGGAATTAAAATTGACCAAATTTTTGTCACCCCAATCGGCGACTTTTTTAGGTCCTCGTTTACATTTATGGCAGCGTCTCTCCGGACGGGATTTATTCGTTCATGCATTTTACCCTTTGAAGATAGGGGGACGAATGACTTGTGCAGTGTACTATCATCTGCAAAACTATTTATTGGGTTACTGGTGATTTGCAACAGTTCGTTGATATAAATTAAAAATAAATTTAAATAATTAAAAATAAAATTTAAAAATAATTCAAAGTTTTTAAACTATCTTATCGTAATATATACACACATACTGCTAATTAAATAATTCTTTCTGATAACTAAACGTCCGTCATTCAAAATATAGGTATTAAATGGTTCTACATTGAAATATTCAATTTCATAAACTCCCAAAATATTACTTTTCTTTATTTCATTAGATTGTATATGTTCATCAAATGATAGTAATTCATATAACTGGCATATTTAAATGCAGTTTTTACTTCCATCTATTAGTATATGTGCGAATTCATAAATATTATTTCGATCATAATCTGCTAGAATAATCTGCTAGACTGGAAGTCGTTCTGTTGGGTTTATATTTTAGCGATTTGATATTTCCTTTTTTCCGCTCTAATTATGCGATATTATGGACTTTATCGAACAATTTCCATTTCGCAGTTTGGCCGTTTTGTGAGGGAATATAATATGTTTTCTAAAAGTTGATATAAAATGGCAAAAATATTAATAAAAACTAATAACCATTGTATATTTAGTGGTTCTTTTTAATAAACATTTTAAAAATTGTATATTTAATTCATTTTAAAAAATTAAAATATAATCATATTTTGATCTCCAAGTTGTTTTTATTTTCAAGTTGCAACATAATAATTTATTTGAAATAAATTTATCAACAAATTCTTGTAACGACTTATATTAATTAATACTTGATGCGTTTCGAACAATAAATGCTCATTCCCAAACGTTTCAATTATTATTAATTTTAATAGTGTAAATTATTTAATTTAACATACCAGTTGTTCTTTTGGAAAAATTTTCACAATTTGTTCACTGTAGGAGGAAACATCCTTTACTGCCATCGCTGCACTATTGAGCCCCATAAACTTATCAACAATAAGCTGGCATAATTTTTTTCTATAATAATCGCTCAAAATTTTATCTTTAAGATCCAAAAGAATTTTTTTCTAAATACGTCATACTCAATTCGTGTTCCTAATCAAAAAAACTGATTTGGAAACTCAAATCAAAGAAATTGATGTGGTATTACTTTGAGAATTCCTATCGTCGTTAGGTACATTGCTGCAATTGCAATTTCGAACAGATGAGATTTTGGGTAATCCCTTAAAAAATAACAGTTGTTTAGCAACGTAATATTACAGAAAATATTATACGTACCATTTCATACCGCCATTTATCAATTTTTGCTCGGATGCTAATCCTGTCCCCAACTATAGGAAAAAGTTCTTGTAACTCTTCATAATAATTGAATTTAACGTGCTCAACGTTTATTTTATTTGCTGCAATGTAGAATTAAGTTAATTGTGTTAACAATTTATCACGCAGTTTTGATAAATAAAACATGTGCTTGCTTAATTTTGAATATACATATATAACTAGTAACGTTACACATTAATTGTGCACATTTTTAAATATTTGAAATACTTACAGGCAAATACAATTTAAAATTCCAGTGGCAAACCGAAATTGGCGCAAATTAATTGGTAAAGCTCATTGTCTAAATGAATTTGTTCAATTTGTATATTTGCATCATTTACAAGTAATTCACATGGAACAGAACCATTTTCAATTGCTATTTCTTCCATTAATTATTTTATAATAATCCTTTTTTATTGACTTTAAATTTTATAATACAGTTGTATACATTTAATAATTTACTGAGATCAGCTTTTAATAGTAAGCTTTACAGCAGATGAAATTAATTATTATGAGTGTTGCGAAAAATAAATGAAAAAAGAATGTTTATATATTCAAATGCAGTTCAGTCTGCTTAGTAACTAATAAAAAACTTATATTTACCTAACCTACTTAAATCTAAACTTAAAAGCTACGTTGCAAAAATTAAGCGGTAGTAAAGCTAATTGCGTTTATCAACTCATTTTCAATATAATTTAATTTATTTATATATCTATCATTAGCTTCTCTAGCAACTACATTGATAAGCTTTATATTTAATTCGTTGTGCAGTCTTAAAGTGCTATAACGTCTAGGGCGTTTATGTATAGTTTTTAGAAACTTGTTTTGAATTATTTGAAATTTCTTTTTATGACACAAAGCAATGTCCCACCAAATTGGCGCACCATAAAGTATGATATTAAGAATCACACACTTGTAAATTAGTGTCTTATTATGACTATTTAGTTTACTATTTCTGTTGAGTAGAGGATATAGACTTTTGAACAGTGCATTACATTTTTGTTGTATTTGAGTGACGTGTGTCTTAAATGTTAATGATTTATCCAAATAAATTCCTAAATATTTAGTTGAAGGTTTCCATTCCAAAGAAGAATTTTGAATCAGAAAAGGTTGTTGTGGAAGTTTACGGGATGCTCTGCACCTAGTAAAATAAATAGCTTCACATTTTGATATGTTAATACTAAGTTTCCAGTTTTTAAAAAATTCGAGAATTTTAGTGAGGTACAATTGAAGCTTATTGATAATAGATACCGCCAGCTCATCTGACACAAATATTGCAGTGTCATCAGCAAATAATGATAATTTACATTCACTATCTCTTGGAATATCATTGATGAATAAACAAAAAAGCAAAGGACTCAATACGGCACCTTGAGGAACCCCAGCTGGAATACTAAGTATAGAAGACATGGAATCAAAAATCTGGACAAAAAATGTTCTATCAGTTAAGAACGATTTTATTATTTTAATTAAAAATATTGGAAATCCATATATAAATAATTTATAGCAGACTGCGTCTTGCCAAACTTTATCAAAGGCTTGTTCAAGGTCTAATAATATCATTCCAGTAGATTTTAGCGAAGATCTATTAGATTTAATATGATTGACTACACGATGGATTTGATGAATTGTAGAGTGCCCAGATCTAAAACCAAATTGCTCGTTTATAATTATTTGATTATCAGTTATGAAGTCTTCCATTCTTCTTTTGATAATCTGCTCAAAAAGTTTTCCCAATGTACAAAGAAGACTAATAGGTCTGTAGCTTGTAGCAAGAGTGGGGTCTTTGCCAGGCTTTAAAACAGGAGTAATTTTTGCTTTTTTCCATTGAATTGGGAAATACCCTAGGTTCAAGCAGCACTCGAATATTATCTTAAGAAAATGGATTCCACTTTCAGGAAGATTTTTAAGTAAAATAAATGGAATATTATCTACACCTGGAGCTTTGAGCCTTGGAAGGAATTTCAAAATATCAGAAATTTCAGAAGGGCGAATTTCAGGAATTGTAGCATTGTTATCCAAATTATTGAAATTAGTGCAAAATTCATTCACTTGTTCTTCAATTACAATATTGGAGTTTGGAATTTGATGAGCGTCAAGGAAGACATCAGCCAATACTTGTGCCTTTTCTGTATTTAAGAAAATTCGATTTCCAGTGTTGGGAGTAACTAATGGTGGAATGGACTTGCGATGGTTTTTAAAATGTTTAGTTGTTTTCCAGAAGTTTTTTGAACCATTATCCAAGCATTCAAGCTTCGTTTGCCATTTTTGATTATAAAGAATATTTATATGATATTTAATAATTCTATTTAGCAAGTTTATTGAGGTTTTAATGTGAGCAAGGCGACTTCTGAGGTAAGATCTTCTAAGCGAATTTCGGTGTCTGATAAAACTTAACACTTGATCAGATAATAACAATTTATCAGTTGGAAGAACAGGCACAAGCGGTACGGATAGCTCACGAGCTGAAGAAATGGATGCTGTCAAAAAATCGACTGCAACGTTGACATCTGAAATAGTATGAATTGAACTTAAATTGAAATTTTCAATTTCAGATGAAATATGATTCTGATAAATGCTCCAATTAGCATTTTTATAGTTAAAGTATTTACGATGGCAATGAGCTACTTGATTATTAAATACTATTGAACAGAGGACTGGCAGATGATCGGAGCAGAGTGCTTGAATGGTGTTAACTTCGGATATCAACTGAGGGTTGTTTGTTAAAAATATATCAATAATACTAGGGACTCCAGCAGGACTATAGTGGGTAGGATCTTGGGGAGCGATAACAACACAATCAGAGTTAATAGAATAATCATATAAAGTTCGACCACCGCGGTTAGTTCTAGGACAAAACCAGTTAGGATGCTTACAATTTAAATCACCACCAATTAGGTAAGGAATATTACCACTACAAATTTTTATAAAATCATTTCTGAGATGCTCAGAATTCGAATATGAACAATATACAGAAAATATTTTAAGTTGATTATTATCACTACTTATTATATTAATACCCAGAGATTCTATACAATTTAATTTAAGGTCAGGAAGAAGCGAATGTTTAATGCAATCTTTTATAAGAATACCAACACCACCCCTGCGAAGATTTTCTCTATCATTACGATAAAAGCGAAAATTAGGAATCGAAAATGAAATAGAATTCTTTAAATGCGTTTCACTAATAAGTAATATATCAATATTAAAATTATCTAAAAACTGAATTACTTCAAATCTTTTATTTTTTATACCGTACGCGTTCCACACACAAATTTTTAAAGAATTATGGATAACAGACATATTTAATAGCAATATTAGCCATAACATCAAATTGTTCTTCTTTGGAATGGCAACCCCGAAGTCCTGAAACAAGTTCTTTGAGAATTTGTAATAACTCATGTGGTGCAAACAAATCATTTGTGCTATCTGAATTAATATTAATTGAATTTTCATGATTGATTGCATTTGTTTGAACCACTGTACTGAACTGCATTTTTTGTTAACAAAATTATTATTACAATTATTATTAAAATTTTTATTGTTGTTTTGATGAGGTATTGAAGAAATAATAGGAAAATCCTGTTGTTGAAATGAAAACGTTGGTTGATTTGAAGGTCGACTCAACTTATTTTTTAGATTCAGATGATTTTTTATTTGAATGTATTTTTCTCTTTCTGGACAAATTATAGAGTTAGATGTATGATTTCCACTACAATTACAGCAAACATGTTTAGTAATATCGTTTTGCAAAGGACACTCCATATCATCAATATGTTCATCTCCACCACAGAAATTACATTTTGGCTTCATGTAGCATGCGTTCGCTCCATGACCATACATTTTACATTTATAACATTGAAGAGGACCTTTGCTGGTGGATCGACAAATCTCCCATCTGCACACTGTGTTATTAACAAATCTAATATTTTTTAGTTGGTTCAGAGACATTGATCCCTTTTTGAAAGCAACAAAATAAAGGGCATCTTCACTGTTTCAACGATATTTTTTAGGAATAGTTTTCCAAACATTAACTGGACTCAGGCCACTATTCTCAAGGCTTTTCTTAACTTCATTTGTATCCATATCATGGAGCCCGCATAGTACAAATTTAACAAAACGGTTTTCCTCAAGCGTATATGAGAACATACCATTGTCATGTTCTTTTAATTTAGTAAAAATTTTGTTATAGTCTGATAGGCTATATGTAAGTATTTTTATGCCAATTGACATGATTTGTATATTATATTTTGAAATATTTAGTTCCTTCATAGTTTTATGAATCTCCGTTGAGGAAGATTTTGTAATTATTGGAGGAATTTTTTCTACCTGTTTTCTAGCATTTTCACCAGACAGAGAAGTAGTTTGCGGTTTTTTGGCATATTTTGATAAATTAACGTTAGGTGGTAAACCTGCATACCTGTTTACTGTTGGGATATCACTCATTTTAATGCCTTGACTCATCTGCTTAATGCTGCTGAGCGAGCTCCTAGGGAGGCTACGCATCTGGCGACTTATAGTTCTTTTATTTGTGAGCATCCACACACAATAATCACAAAACAATGAATTTATATTTCAAGGTTTAACTTTAATTTGATTTGAATTTATAACTAACAACAAATCCAAACAAAAAATAAAACACAGTTAGAAATTTAATTTTAATATTGAAAAATTTGATTATAACTTGATAATTTGATGTTTACTTCGCAAACACCGAATATCGAATCCTAATTATTTTATAAAATTATTCAGTTGATCATTAAAAATTATTATTTATTATTTAACACTAGTTAAACATTATTTTAACACTATTTAAAGATCACTAATTTTAATCAATATGTAAAACACTAATTTTAACGATAAATAAAGATCACTAATTTATGTATAGTCGTAGTCGACAAATAATCCAATTTTCGTATAGTTTTAATATTTATTCGTATTAATTTTACGTTTTTGATTTTTCTTAAGGATTAAATTAATACTTTCAATAATCAGGAGTAAGTAGGGTATGTGTTATAAGATAAAGGATTATTTTAACAATCGGAAGATATTTTTCACATTTTATAGTATTAAAATAATATACACAGTGTCTTATTGAATCAATAAAAAAATATAGGTTAATTTAATAAATTTATTTCAGCTGATATGATGAATTCAATACCAAATACAATTAAAAATATACAATTTCGTTTTGATTTAACCAAATTTGAGAAAAGTTGAATTAATCCGTAATTTTTATTAATTCAAAACGATTCTTTTTTCTCAGTGTATCAATAATTTTTCAAAAAATCAATAATTTAATTTTAAGGTTGATAGCCACAGAATGAGTGACTTATACAAAAAAATTGAATTTTTTCTTTAATGTTATAATTTTTATGTTGTAATTTTGTTAATGAATTTTTAAATGATTTTCTTTTTATGAAATAAAGATTTATTGTATTTTGCAGTGGCGAAGCGTCGGTATAGACACACTAGACAGTGTCTACCCAAACATAATATAAATATGAAACTTTATTTTCATATTGTTCGCATAATGTCGACTTAATACTATTTTGTCAAACGTTCTAAGAAAATCATTAAGTTTTAATACAATAATTAGAACAAAAACAATTCAGCTATGTTCCCGAAACTTTAATACAAACGTTCCCCAGTTTTATGTACAAACAAACAAAAATGTTTTTCTCACTGCAGTAGACATTTCAAATTATGACTACCAAAATAAGCAATAGCAACAACAACAAATTTTCAACTTTTGTTCCTTCTTGGATAGACAGTTTTGTTTCTGTCTATTTTTGTTTCCAAATTTGCTGAGAAACATCAGTAGACGTTTCAAATTATGACTACCAAAATAAGCAATAGCAACAACAACAAATTTTCAACTTTTGTTCCTTCTTGGATAGACAGTTTTGTTTCTGTCTATTTTTGTTTCCAAATTTGTTGAGAAACATCAGTAGACGTTTCAAATTATGACTACCAAAATAAGCAATAGCAACAACAACAAATTTTCAACTTTTGTTCCTTCTTGGATAGACAGTTTTGTTTATGTCTATTTCTGTTTATATATTTTGTTTCCAAATTTTTTGAGAAACATATTATGGGAAATATTTTTGACAAAAATTGTAATTATTAGTTAGATGTTTCTTGAGCAATTTTTTGTGTGATTGTGTGATTGTGAATTCGATTCTACGACTTCTGAATAACAGGAAAAGTTGGAAAATAAATTTGAATCTTTGATTCTGGATTAATTTTTGGAATATTTTTAGAATTTTGAAAAAAGTTTCAATCTTTGATTATGTTATAATTTTTGCAATATTTTTGGCATTTTGGGAAAAGATTGAATTTTTGATTTTGTTATAGTTCTTGCATTAATTTTGGAATTTGAAAATACTTTCAATTTTTGATTTTGTAATAATTTTTAGAAAATTTTTGGAATGTTGAAAAAGTTTAGATTTTGGATTTTGTTATAATTTTTGGAATATTTTTAGAATTTTGAAAAAATTTATTTATACTTTTACAAAGAATTTTATGTTTAATATTCATCGCTCCCTAAAACTTAAAACAATGTTTTTGTTAATCTACAATATCCTTTATCTTTTGTACAAAATATTTTTATTTCAAAATTTTTAAAATTTTTAATTTTGATTTAGATTGAACAATCTTTTTTTAAATATTTTGCTTGCCGCGAATAAAAAATATAGTATATGATGCACGGACGTAAGTCATTTTAAATGTGGGTGCAAATCTCGGTTGGCGCTTCGACTCACAAACTCCACATACGTCCAAAAACCTTAGCTTTCTGTACTCTCATCTTAATGTACTATAATGAGTTTCTACTGGCAAATTAATAAAACTTTTGAATATGTCTACCCTAGTTTCAGAAGCACGCTTCGCCACTGGTATTTTGCAGTAAAGATAATTTTTTATTTATTGCAAAAACACATTTATTGATTAATTTACATATTGTGACGTAATATGCAGATAAATCAGTGTAAAATATTGTTAAAAAATACGTCTAAAGTTGTATTTTTACAGTCAATATTACACAACATTAAGATTAATAATACACACTTTAGTGTATTTTAACTTACAACTAATTGCGTATTTTTACTGAATTCAGGGCGCTGGTTGAAAATTACCCTTATTATAAATGGTAACTGAATGCCATTTATAATAAATGTAATTTTACACGATTTTTTTTAGAGTGTTCGTGATCCTGTGCACTTGTTCAATGGTAGAGTGGTTTTCTCTGAAACCAAACTGATGCGAAGGTATGAGGTTTCTATTTTCTATTATTGGCTTAAGCCTTTTAAGAAAAAGTTTTTCAAAAAGCTTCGATATCGTTGAGAGTAATGATATCGGTCTATACGAGTTTTTGTCATTTGGTGATTTATTCGGTTTTAGGATCATAATCACTTCTGCTACTTTCCATTGCATAGGTACATACCTTAATCGGAATGCAGCATTAATGATATGAAGTATTTTGCACATACCTTTATCAGGTAGCATCTTAACAACTTCACTGGTGATTAAATCGTAGCCTGGGGCCTTTTTTGGAACCAAACTGGTACGTATTTCTTCTTTAAGTTCATGTAATGTTACATATGAAATTTCCTGTGAATCGGTTTTGCTCGCTTTCGTTATGTTTTCGTCTTCTGTTAGTCGACCAAATGGCTTGAAGGTGTTCTCTAGTAATTCTGCAAATAGATCAGCTTTTTCTTGAGCACTTCTGGCCCATGTTTCATCATCTTTTTTAATCGGAGGGATCTGCACTATTGGTCTTTTGAATCCCTTTGTTGCTTTCCAGAGTGAATACTCATTACTTTTATCACCAGAAAGACTTGAGAGATATCTGTTAATGGATTCTTTTTTGCTTCTTTAATGGCTGTCTTTACTTGTATGCACAGATTATTTAAAATAGTTTTGTGTTCTGAAGATCGAGTTGTCTGCCAGATTTTACGTGCCTTGCGCTTTGATTTTATCAATTCTCTTAATTCCATGGGAAAGTTTGCGGTAAGAATACGATTAGAATGTGGTGCTGGACTACTTGTCGTTGCTGCAAAGTGTACAGCTTCAATCAGCCTTTCTATCTCTGTTTCTAGCTGTTCTGGGTTTCTAATTGGTACTTCCCAAGTAGGTTTTGCCAGACATTGACATACGGCCAAGCACTGGTCCATTAATGGTTAACAGTACTTGGCTATTGTTACTGGGCCAATACTAGAACCAATCATCGGCCGATCTATGGTTTACAGAAAATAGCCAGTATATTGTTACCTTTGAATGGCCAAGCACTGGCCTATGAATGGTAAATATTACTTGGCTATTGTTATGGGGCCAGTACTGTAGCCATGAATTTGCCGATCTGTCATTTTTTTTAAATTTCACTAGAGTATTATCCCTTTTAGAAATACATAGTTTGAAAAATTTCACATATAGCTTAGTTATCGCCTTGTTGGTTGAAAGACTATGGTAATATAGAAAAGGTTGGGATATGTTTTAATTTATTTTCATTTCTATTTTATTTTAATTATTTTATAAATAATTTATTTAAATTTATGTATAAAAAATATTATTTTATATTTTTTTTAATGGCAACTGAACCAGTTGTATGGGGAGTTTTGAATTTTTTTCGTCATTTTTATTTTATTTTTATTTGTTTGTATTTAATTTATTTAAATTTACATATGATAATAATGTATAGTTTTTTTAACGGCTCAGTCATGGTTGCCAGTATTTGGCCCAAGAATGGCAACCATTTATTGTCCGAAGTTATCATCCAGTAAAATTATGTTAATGGCCCAGTCGTGGTTGCCAGTACTCGCCCATTGCTGCATTACTGGCTGCCAGTAATGGACCATTACTGGACCAGTTGTACAACCCTGTATGGGTTGTAGATCTATTTTCTCTTCTATACACTCACGAAAAACATTCCAATTAGTGTTTTTACCTGTTAGTTTAGGTGCATATGTCCGCTTGATTACGTTTTCACTAACTGTCATTATAACAGGAGAGTGATCTGATGACAACCCTTCGTTATTTTCGATATCTATGTAGTTTTTTGACATATTCCTTGTAATAAATAAGTCTATTAAATCAGGTACCTTACCAAGGTCGGTTGGCCAGTAGGTCGGAGAACCACCGGAGTGAAAATCACACCTTTTTATCTGTCCTACTTCGTGCAGTTCTTTACCTTTTGTTGTGGTGATTCTTGATCCACAATATGTGTTTTTTGAGTTAAAATCTTCACCAATGATAAATTTATTGCCTAGTTCATTGAAGAGTTTGGAGTAATCATTTTTTTTCAAATTATGTTTTGGTGGACAGTATATAGCGGCTACAACAAGGTTTTTATTTTTAGTAATAACTGTTATCGACGTGACCTGCATTACTTCTTCTTCGATTTTAATACCCTCTTGGTGCTTTATGTTATTTCTGACTAGTATTGCTGATCCTCCCCTCGCTTTTCTGCTGGATGAATTGCATGATAAAGTTTATACCCAGGTATTTTTATATATGATGATTTAACAAAGTGAGTCTCTGATACTAAAAAAATATCTATTTTTTCTAGCTTCAAGAACATTTCAACTTCTGTGGTGTGGTTGGTTAACCGGTTTGCATTCCAGGTTGCTATTCTGAGTGTTGTATTCATATTTAATTTTTCTTGGCGATTGGTTTTAAGCTTTCTATCTGCTTAATTTTTTGGAATATCAATTCGTTTAGGCTGCTTTGTTCATCTAACCGCCTTAGAATTACTTCCATGCAGTTCTTGATACTTTCTAAAACTTCCGAGTCTTTGATTGACTCTGAGCCTTTTAGTACTTGTGCGTATGATTTTCCATTTTTCGCGCTGTTAGATTGCTCACACAGTTTCTCTTGGTATCGTTCTTTGGATCTACCAGCGTTATTTTGCTTGTTTTGTGATGGCTTGCGCGTTTTATCTCTTATTTTTTGGAGTTGGATAGCAACTTCGCATCCACGATAGTTTGCTGGATGTTGCCCCTTGCAATTTATGCACTTGGCTATGGTGTCCTTGTTAACTGGGCAAGTTAACGCAAGTACCGTTAAGAGTTTACCGGCACATTTAACACATACTGGTTCACGTGCACAGTAGTTTTGTGTATGGTTAAAACCTTGACACTTCTTGCATTGTGGTATTCTCATCGAGTTTTTCTTTAAAGGTTCAATTTTCACTCTCATATTGAGTATCCCTTTTATATTATAAATTTCTTTTATATTTTCGTTTTGCTCAAAAGTTAACATAAAAAGAGGAAGTCCTCTTTTATATATTGTTTTGGATCCATTTTCGTTGGTTTTTCTTTCTTTTTTGATGATGTTAACAGCATCTAAGATTTTAAGACCTTTACGTGTCAGATCTTAAATTATATCGTCGACCAAACAAGTGGGATGTAGTCCTCTTGCCATTACCTTGATTGGGCGTTTGTTTTTGTTTTCATATGTAACCCATTGATATTTGTCAATGTTTAGTTTCATTGTTAAATTTCTGTATGCAACAGAGTTTGATGTGTTGATCTTCCAGACATCATTGTTAAGAGCAGTAATTTTGTACTCTTTATGAATAATAATTTAAGAACTGAGGATGACGTAAGTCGAAATCGATATTCTTTAAAATAAAAAAATAAAAATCAAATTGTTACTATAAGGAAGTTTTATTATTATAAATAAATTTAAAAATAAACAGTAAAAAGTATATTTTTAAATATTGCATTTTAACTCTTTATCCGTTACCATTTTCATTATGGTTTGAATTTCCGGATGACTTGAAACACCCGTTACTGGCGGTGGCTTTTTCTCTTTCGTTTCTTTTGTTGGAATAACTTTGTCTTTATCAATTGTATGTGCATCTTGTGGTTGACTAGCGCTTGATGGCACATACTCAGGGGAAACTTCAGCTTTCCTCTTTTTACTTTTTTTACTTGGCCTACTCTTTTTCAGTATCCAATCTGTTTCTCTTTGCAATTCCTCTTCATCTGTTAGATACTCAAATACGTTTGTTCGTCTTCTGATATCTTTGCCGATATTTAGATTATCAGTCATTTCCGATTCACTTGCATCTCGACTCATTTTCAGGTCTTGATTTTCTCTTTTTAAAGCAGCAATTTCATTGCTTAGCTTTGATGTTATCTCTTCTATTTTGCTTAGTTTTTTCTTGAGCTCTAAATTTTCTTTTTCTAGATGCCTGAGTCCTTCTCTTTCTTCATAGTCTGGTTGACGTTCTTCACTTTTATTTTTCACTTCATTTGTGTTTATATTTAGCAAGATATTGCTTCTTTCTCTTTCAGGAGATCTAGACGTCTTCCTGCTAAGTTGGAATGGATTTTGCACATCAAGTTGCTTTTTATGATTTGGTTTCAGTACTTGACTACTTTCTCTACTAAGTGAACTTGTAGTTGGGGTACCTTCCGATGGTTTGCAGTCGCTTGATCTCGACGGCTGGGAGCCTGCTTGCGCACTCCCTCTAGCCGCCGGCACTGGGTTTCCGAAGCCCTGCACCATAACGTTCGATCCTTCTTCACTACTCATGGGTGGTTGATAACGGGGTTTGCTCCCCGCACTAAGTTTCATTATAGTCTGCCACCTAGCGGAAAAGACTAAGATTTTCGACCGCCCCTAACATGGAGAACAGACGTCGTTTTGTGCCGCTCCACAGACGCACAGGGTTCGATTGACTATTTGCTATAATGCTTCACTACTACGAAGGGATTGGGTACCACAACCGTTCGTTCCACATCACATTGCCCAGAGTACGCCCGTATCCGTAGTGGATACTTCGTGGAGGCTGCAAATCCAGTACTCCGTGTTCATAAGTAAACATAAAAAAAAACCCTATTTGTTCGTAACTAAACTTATAATTACCCATAATTTATACTTTATTAAACATAAAAATGTTTCAACATAGGACTATTTGATGCATAAAATGGATTAGTTAGTGACTAACAAACGTAATAATCTGATCTTATTTAGGCATAGTACATATTTTATAATGACATAAATCGTTCATATCTATGCACAAAGTTAACCAATATTATGCATAAATTATACACCAATTGAACACTTAAGCAATCCTATAAAGGAATATTTCATTCTTAAGAAAAATTTCACTCATTATTCCTACTAAGTGACTATTATTCTTAAACAAGGAACGGTTGAAAATAGCGCCTAATTTTTGTATAGGTTATTCCTTATAAGTATGCATTATCCAAATATTTCTCTGGGTGTACATATATATATATATATATATATATATATATATATATATATATATAATTTTTTTTGATTTTCCGTCTCCCCTTATCATTGTAGACAATGCAGTTCATCATGTAAAAGTATAGTTATTTAACAGTTTTTTGCATAGAAGAAAAACTTTAAAGTTCTAAAATGGTACTTTTAAGGTTTATTCATTTAACATTAAAATAGAATGAAATATTACATTCTTATCACTTAAATTACTAGCGTTCAGAATAAAATTACTATTAAAAATGTAATTTCAACACTATTTTGTATGAAGTAATACTCAACTTATTTTTTTCAGTGTAAATAATGTGATATATGATATAAAATAAAATGCATTGTGGTGGTTAATATATTTAAATCTAAATAATTAATCACCAAAAAACTTAAAACGAACACACGATCAATTATACTCATGACATGAACAATCTGTTAACATTGCCAAGACTTAATCATACGCACGCCATCCATACGATAAATTAAGTAATTAATTTATTCGAAATCAAAATCGAAATAATTTAATCAAATTGAGTTCAATGCCTTTTCTTCATCATTTTTGGTTGGCGGAAAAATAAAAACAAAACACACACTCTTATTCGGGCTTTGATCGAGTAACCTAAATTAATAAAATATATTAATTTAAAAAAAATCATAAGTGCGCTTGTCTAATAAACATTTCTGAAATCAGAATTATTGTTACCTTTTTATTAAAGTTAATTAAAATCAAAAGTTATACGCATATGTTAGTAGATAAAATATATTGTAATATTGTGAAAACAAAGGATTGTGGTGTTATTGTTTACATCCATACGAACTGAAGCATTCCATCAGCATGTTATTGTTATATAGAATTCATATGGTAATTAACTTTTTATTTTTATTCTAGGTTATTCAATGAAAAATAATATACATTCATTAATAATATAAACTAAATTTACATTACGTATTAACGGCTTAACTTAACAAACATGGTTTTAACTGTATTAGAATATATTTTTGTGAGCAATGTTTTTTCATCTTTAGGTATGCATGAAATGATTGTGTACCTTTTATAGTTGCAGCCTCTCTACCCATACCAGTAACCGTTTTCGGCAAAATCTTCGTTCATTTCCAAGTTTTATAGATATCGAATCGCATTTACCTGACATTAATCTTCAATAAAATCGTTCGTATATGAAAATTCTGCACTTCATTAATAGTTTCTTCTGGTAGCTTTTTATTAACATTCAATGTTTATTTCCAATGTATTTCCAATCCTTTGCTGCCGTGCTAAACACAGAAGTGGTAACTTGAATTTCTGTTAAAAATGAGTTATAAATCTAAGATGATATAATAACAGTTGATGGATATTTTTATCATATAGTTAAAACATTTAATTAATTTTTTCTCCAACCAGACAAACAATTGCACTTTTTGTTTGAATTTTACAAAAAAAATGTCGTTTTTGTATTGCACCTCATGGTAGCAGTCCCAAAAACTGTCATTTTTTGACCTTGGACAAATCTTTATTCCTATGCAAAACAAAAATCAAAGTTTGAATAGGAAATTTATTATTATTGGACAAAAATTTGAAACGAAGACAGTCTTATACCTTCCTAATTCACTTAAACAAAAGCTCAATGAAAGACTTCGAAATCTGATAAACTTTAATTAAAAACTGTTCTCCTTTAACATTCTAAACTCTAAAGTGTTGGTCATGTATTATAGTATACGATGTTATGTTGGAATTTTACACTATGCAAATTTTAGATGTCGATACTATTAAAAAATTTAACTATGTCTCTAGAGTTGTTGACAAATTCTTTCAAATAAAAATTGGAAAAATATGCTTCTTATCCAAGAAAGGGGAGAGTAAAGAAATAAGCTCTATGCAATTACTTCCATGTACGATTTTTGTTTTCCTATAGCACTTAAAACTCCAACCGCTTCACAATAAAGTGATTTAAGAACTAGAATAAATTAAAACTAAAACATTTTTTATTTCAAAATTTTGTTAAACTAAACAAAATGTTATTTAGTTCCACTAGTGTATTTAAGGGTTTTGAAAATAAACCTTTAAGAACTCTTCTAAATATTACACAAATAGCACAAACAAATCAAGCTGGTGGGACGCAGAAATGATTCATATTAAGTTATAAATAAATCACTACCGGATTTAACGAAAATGTACAGAAGAACATTAAATCTCTTACAGAAAATAATTAAAATGATAACCGAAAAACAAATGCGGTCGAGTGAAATACCCGTGTTAATTGTTCTTCCATATAAATTTAATTTCTTTCTTGGTATCTAGTTCAAATATATAAGATCGAAATAGTTAAGTAGAATAAAGTGTTCTCACACACCACGAATAAAGAACAACAGTCTTCAAAGCGAATAAAACGCACATTCACGTAAATACATAATAAAATAGAATACCGAGAATTTATCCTATTATAATTCTTTTCGTTTTCACAAACTATCCGACAAAAACAAAGCAATTAATTCAGAAAATTGAAAAAACTATAACACAACAAACACGACCAACAAAATTGTTAAATAATATTGACATGTGATGCAGAAGCAAGCTGAAGATACAGAATACAAATATTTACCCTCCTCCATTTTGTTCAAACAACATCAACAAAATAATAGTTCCCCTTAAATTTATTGCAAAAAAATTATGTATTATTGCAACAAAACATGTACAAAATTTATGTACTAAAAGAGAAAAATATCCCCAATTTTTTACTTTCTATCTTCGTTTTTCTTTGCCATAGTTACGGTAAAGGATATGCAACGCAATCTTTTGATTGGTTATAAAATGAAACCCATTTTTCCTCTTATTATCATTGTTTTATATCAAAGAAAGAAATAATTTATGTAACGACCCCTATGCCAGATAAAGATAACAAGCGAATTTATACCCCTTCCATAAAAAATCACTGTACAGTCGATTTCAAAATATATTCGAATAATAGGAAAAGATAAACGTTAAAAATAAATTAGACGAAACGAGATAAAAAACAATTCAATTATATTTATTCAACCATCGACATTAATCCTCCTACACAGCTACACAATCCCATCATATTTATCAATAAGCGAATAAAACATCAAAATATCCTGTTTTTGTGTTTATTTGTTTTAGATAATGGAGAAAATTAAAAAAAAGAGGAAAATTTCATTATTTTTTTTTGCTATAAGTCGAAAAACCTTAGATCGACAACATGGTTTTTTAATTTATTCTGATTTTTTAGTCGAAAAAAAATTATAAATAATTGTGCTAACCGTCGGATTTAAAAAAACAAATAACTTCATTAGTTTTATTAATAAGTGTATAGTTAATTAAATAATTAAATAAAACAATTTAATATAACTAAAAAAAATTGATTAGAACGGAATAAGTAAGCCCACTATTCCAGGATATCAGTGAAAATATTTTGTTTATTCGAAAATCATGATTGTGTAAGAATTAAACTAATTATATTGTATTTTATTCATTGTTTTTGTAAAATAATATTTGTATCAGTGAGTTTCAATAAAAAAAAATCAAATCTGTGAAATAATAAAAACAAGTAAAAGACAAAATCAAACTGTATCTTCCGTCGGACCTAACCACCCATTTGAACAATAACAGTTCATCGGGGGGACATCATTTATCCAGCTCCAAGTTGGATTTTAAAAATAATTGTGTAGGTACCGGAGGTACGGGTGGAAGTGGTGGTGGTGGAACATCGTCTTCGTCAAATCTCGGTTTAAGTCCTTCTAGTCCTGATTCACAACAATTCAATATCTTTCCAGCGATATTCAGTCGACAGTTAAATTTCTCCTCTGGTTCCTGTGGTCAAGGTAAACTAATGGATGAATTACGTCCAAATTTGGTTGGAGGTCTTTTAGGATTACAACAAGGACTTTTAGATGATCATGCCTTAGCTCATGGTAATTTGCAACACAGTAGCCAAGAAACAAAATTCATGTCATTACAAGATAATAGATTAATGGGAATATCATCACATGAAAATCGATTGTTGGGGCTGTCGCAGGAAGTCAGAGCTTCTTCTAATATAAACGATAATAAGAATTCATTACAACGTAAATGCAGTAGCACACCAGAAGATTTTAGTGCACTGTATGGAGGTATTCCAAATTCAGGACTTAATGATACATCTTCACACCATCATACTCCAGCGCATACCCCTCCATCTAGAATATCAGATCACACAGGTAAGACATATCACAAATAAATATAATAAAATGCAGAACGGCCTCATGCAGAACGGTTAAAGAATTGTTCTTTTTCAAACTGTTGTATAAGGATTAGATATAATAATTCTCAAACAATGCAATTGTACTGCAGATAATTGAAGTAAATTCAAAACAAAATTGATAAAAGTCCTAAAATTATTTAGTGAAGATTATAAAAATATTTAAGGAAGTACACACGCCACGGATTATCCGAAAGGATTAAAAAAGTGAAAGGTGCAAATATTCATAAATTTGTCTCTGCATAAGCTATTATTCTATAAACTATTCAAGTGGACAGATGGTTAACCAAAATAACCAAACTGGACATATAAATAAGTATGCTCGTCTTATTTTAGAGTAACATAAATATTATGGTCTGATGAAATATATAGAGCCTATGTATTGTAAATTAGGACAATTTCTTGAGCCTTACTTTGTTGAATGTGATGCGATAGAATTATTTCACTTTATGAATAGAATAAGCAGAGATTAGCTAAATTTATAGGGAATCAATCTATATAAATGAGCACATTCTATTTAGTGCCATCGATGTTGTTGATGTCAGCTTTTGATGTTAACTAAAGATTGATATATGTATTTCTATTATCTATAAAAAATATTCGAAATTTGAAGAAATTCATGGATTTAAAAGTTTTGCATAAATTTTAAACGGATTAAAGCAAAGTGTCTATACTTTTTAATAATTAAATTGAATGACCAAAACTCAAGTTTATTGTCGGGAATCTTCCGGGATAAATTTAAGGAGATTTGAGGGATTTAAGAAAATGTTTAAAGTCCGAATTTCGGAAAGTCTAAAATGTTTACACATTTTTCTTCAATAAAAATAATAGATGTATCTGAAATTTTTTAATAGGATTAATTAAAAATTAAATTCACTTGTTTTTATTTCTTAACCAGCGAAATAAAAACAAATTAATTTAATTTATAAAGGTTTCGTCAAGTATCGGTACTATGAAGGCATGGTTGCATTGATTTAAATCATTTGATTTAAATCAGTGATTTAAATCAGATTTAAATCAACTTGATTTTTAAAAAAAAATCATTTATTGAAATCAATTGAAGAAATTTATAAAATTTTTAAGCAAATTCAAAATAAATTTTTTTTAATTTATTTATTTAGCGTATGGTTTTTATGACACATTAAAAAACAAAAATAAAACTTAAAATGGGTAGATATTTCTATGAAATCTACCTAAAACAAAACATGAATACACATTAAATGAGCTTACAATCAATTTGATTGCGCGTCTTTTAGTTAAAAAGTAAAAAGTAAAATATTTGAGCATTGGGCAGTCATTTGAACATTAGATGTTTACATCGAGTGAGTCTATCCATGCTACTACATCGGGAGTTGTCAAATAGAGATCTGCGATCTCGCCATTGTATCGTCGGATTGAACACACAGTTGCAATGTGTTTTAAGGTTTGTTGTGGAGCGCCGCAGTCACATTGATGGGACTCTGAAATGCCCCACTTGTAGAAAGAATCAGCACAACGTCCATGATTTGTTCTAATTTGGTTTAGTGTAGTCCAGGTATGACGTGGCAGATCGAAACCAGGTTGGGCAGAAGTCGGGTTAGTAATAGAAAGGCCAGTTGTGTAGTAATGATGACATGAGGTGTCACAGGCATCCAAGATATTAAAATTAGTTGCTAGCAGGTTGCTGGCAGTTTTATGTGGAGGCTTTCTTGACTTCAATCGACAACGAGTGTGGTCACCGTAATATTCGTGCAGGGGTAACGTGATGTTGTTGGTTACCTTTTTATCTTCACGCATGAGCGCATGTGAGCGTCTGAGTGCAGGTGGAGCGATATTGCTTAATACAGGGAGCCAAGGTAAAGAAGTAGACCTGATAGTACCACTTATAGTACGCACCGTGGCATGCAGCTGGAAGTCAACTTTTTGAGTATGTGTGCTATTCAACCAGACTGGTGCGCCGTACTCAACCACTGAGTAAACTAGACTTAGAGCAACTGTGCGGAGGGTAGCTGGAGTAGCACCCCATGTCGAGCCTGCCAGTTTGTGCAATATATTGTTTCTCATTTTATGTTTTTTTGACGTATTCTCTAGGTGGAGTTTAAAAGAAAGAGTTCTATCGAGAGTAATGCCCAGGTACTTTGGCTGTTGGTTGTATTTAATAACAGTGCCGTTAAATAACACTGGTAATTCACGTTTTGCCAGTTCGTTGTTTAAGTGGAAACAAGAACTCTCGGTTTTACTTAGATTAGGAAATAAACTTAGAAATAAAGTTCGAAAATAGTCATTCATTACCGCCGCAGGTCAGTTGAGAGCAGATCTTTCCGAGACTCCAAAACACCCGTCCCACATGTCTTTATTTTGAGTGTCCAGGATCCAATCATCAGCGTAACCAAATTTCTTTGATGTTGTGTCAGGAATGTCATGAATGTACAAATTAAAAAGTAATGGCGCCAGGACGGAACCCTGTGGCAAACCATTGTTAAGCATTTTGGACCTACTACAGGAATTATTTAGATGGACTATGAGTACACGATTACTCAGCATGTTGTTAATTAAACGCGAGATGGTGTTACAAGGTATTACATTGAACAGCTTATATATAATCCCAATTCGTCAGACCGTGTCATATGCTGCAGTGAAATCGATGAATACTGCGCCTGTTTTTAATTGATTTTGATACCCAGCTTCGATGTAGGATGTTAAAGCGAGCAGTTGGTCAGTGCAACTGCGATTGGGACGGAAGCCAGCTTGTTCGACTGGGATCTGGTCATTCAATATCGGTGCGATACGGTTGCATATGAGCCGTTCTAACAATTTGTAGCAGGTGCTTAAAAGGGCAATTGGGCGATAGCGTCCTGGTTCATTAGATGGTTTACCTGGCTTAAGTATCGCTATCACTTTTGTAGTCTTAAAATGTTTTGGAAGATTGCCGGTTTCTAGGATATTCGAGTGAAATTTAGTCAGCCATTGTTTTACATTTTTTCCAGCATTTCTAAGAAATTCGGGATAAATACCATCGTACCCAGCTGCTTTTCTGTTTTTTGTTTAGGACAGAGCTGAATCTAGTTCTTCGCTACTAAAAGAGTTCGCATACTTCGATGGAGACGAGCAATTGCGCTTCATTTATCTTAGTTTACGTTTAATTGTTCTCTTATGAAGGCGATTAATAGAAGAACGAGACATGTTTACGATATAATTCGCAATGTCCTCTGGATTTATTTCATTGTTAGTACGAGCAATTGATTTTGAGCCACCCAGCTTCCGAAGGAGACTCCAGGCTTTCCTGCTTGAATGGGAAAAATCAATGTTTTCAACAGCGTTAATCCACTTTTGCTTTCTTGCGGCGTCCAGTTAGTAAATTAAGTCATCCGCCATGTCTACCTCACCGCAACTAAGGTACTCCTCATATAATTTATCGCTCTCTCTACTCCAGCCAGGAATGTATTCTTCACGGAAGCCTCTTGGGATGCATTTCTTAGCAGTTGAGATGATGGCTCCAACGAACCTATCGTAGTTTTTAGGAATAGGTTGGATCCAGCGTATCACTGCATTTAACTCCAACCTATATTTATCCCAGTCAGCTTTTTTAAAATTCTATCTAGGTTGAGGAGTAGAGGTAACGAGTGGTATTTGGATTCCTACCTCAAAAATTACTGGACGATGTTGAGCGCGTGGAACCTTGTAAGACCACCCTAGATATTGGAATAGGGTTACGTTGTTCGTTTTTTGTGGCAAAGCAGAGGTCGGGATTGTAATCACGTCGCCATCAAGCAGATCTTAAGGTTTTCATATCTTTCGCATTATGATTAACAACGTGGTTTAGTCATTGAACATGTGAAGCAATCTCCTCCTCACTTATAGAAGCATAGATGTGGAATTATAAACAGCCTCTATTCGGGCAAGCAACACATTATGATTATTTCACCACCCTGCAATATATACTGGTGACTTTAATAGCCATCACACCCAGTGGTTCTACTTAAACAACAACCCCAATGGCATACAACTGACGGACTGGGCGGATGGTAACAATATGTACCTGGTATATGTACCAGGAACATGTTATTACCATCCGCCCAGTCGGTCAGTTGTATGCCATTGGGGTTGTTGTTTGAGTAGGACCACTGAGTGTGATGGCTATTAAAGTCACCAGCATATATTGCAGGATGGTGAAATAATGGAAGAGTAGCAGCTAGCCATCTTGTATTTGGAGGCTTGTATACGTTTACAATCTCCGTGTCTGATATATCAACAACAATAAGATGTATATCGTTGTCCGTCTGTGTTAGTACATGATTGCAGTTCATGATATCTGACTTAACATACGTGGCAGATCCATATGCTTGATGGTAAATAGCACTTATTAATTTGTAACCAACAATGTTACCTCTAGAGGTAAGTTGTGCTTCATCTGCTGCATGCGTTTCTTGCAAAATTACGACGTCGATATCGGAATCTTTTAATACTCCTTGTAAATGTTCAGTTTTTGACTTGCTTATGCCTTCAATGTTCAATTGCAAAATACGGACTGAGGGTCCAATATTTTTTGTCTTATGGTGCTGAAAAGTAGCGTTGTCATTGTGATTTTGATTTTGGTTCATGTTCATTTTTTACGTATCACAGCCAAGAGTTCGAAATGAAATATTTGGCTACCAAATTGAAATAGAGTAATTAGCGTAACCCAGGGTGGAGCGCGAGGAGCTTGTCTATTAACACACCCCATTTTTTTTTAATAAAATGTATTGTGTGGTAGGAATTTAAATATGTTTCACAACAACACATAAAAACCTTTTAAGAGCAAGGTCCCTTAACAACATGTGTTCTAAAGTGATGATGGACGCATTTTTTTTGTTTTTTTTAAGGATTTCTTAAAGATTGGACAACTAAACAATAAATCCTACCACATAATAAAAGATGGCTTATGCCAATAAAGGAAATAAAATGAAAATAAAGAGAGTAAATATCAAATTATTGCGAAAAATTTGCACGAACAAAACTATAACTGAATTGCCAATAACTCATTTAGTGGTTTAGTCCTTGAATATGTGGAGCACTCTCCTCCTCACTTATAGAAGCATAGATGTGGAGTTATAAACAGCCTCTTTTCGAGCAAGCAACACATGTCATCATCAAGGAATATTCCATACCTAACATTGAGCTCATCCGCAAGCAATCCTAAGATATACCCTTGGCTAGTGATATCGCACTTTTATTGCCAGTGGAATGTGATATCTTATCTTAACTCTTATGTCAATAGCAGGGACTGGAGTACGCGGGGTTGTATATCTGTAGATCAAATAAAAAAATTTACAAATCGACAAAAACTGATCCCCCCATGCGGGAATTAGAAAAATTAGGCAAATTCAAAATAAAGTGCTGTTTTATTGTTAAATCGTAGAGTTTTACTACACCAATACACAAATACAATAGATAGTTGCAGCATTTGAATTCAAAATTCAATTTAATATACAAATGTGTACTTTCAAATCAGCTACCATGGCTCGGATCGATCATGGATCGTTAACCGAGAGGAGATCAAACCTAGCTTTTAAATAGTACAGAATAGTTATTAATTGACTGACAAGTATAAACACAACCATTCACTAAAAAAAAACTAAGTAAATTTTATAAATCTTTATATATATATTTCCTCTGTTCGGTTGTTTGTGACTGAACTCCTCCTAAACGGCTTGATTGATTTTTATGAAAAAGTGTGTGTGCAATAAAGTTGATCTAAGAATGGTTCATATCTATAATTGGATAAAATTGGACAAAATGGCGGGGGGTCTCCCGAACACCTGAAAGTTTAAGACTTCAATAACTTCTAATCCTGACTTTCAAGCTTATTAATACTTGATATATAAGGTTTTAGTACTGTTTCCGATATTTCTGCGTACCCACTTTGGATTTGTAACTTCCGATTAAAAAGTTTTTTTTAATTTTTTTAAAGGATTTATCCCTACTATAGTCTACAGTTACAAATCGATTTTCATAAAACGTTGATGTAAGTTAAAACAAAAGATTTAAAAACGATTTTATAAGTTTTTGAATACATTGGACAAAGGGTTGGAGGGCATGGGGTCTCCAGAACTCCAGTTTTTTTTAAAGATCTATAACATTTGTACGTGATATTCGAATTGAATGGAGAATGGAGGGACAAAAAACTGATTAGTTTCTGGGCAATATTGGAAAATGACGTGAGGGGCCTCTTGAGGATCTGTTTATTTGAAACTTCAATTATACATCAGTTTCTGATAATGAATTTTGACGAAACTTGGTATTATTACTTAACCTAATATATTGCAGCATGATTTGTAAAAGTTTTGCATTTTTGAAAGTATATATTTCCAAATTTACAAGCTAATTACATCAATCATGCGTGGCTACGTGATCGAGCTATTTGGGCCGCAAAAACTATAGATGTCGACCCAATCAATTTTAAAATACAACAGTTATTGCCTGGCAATGAAATATCGTTCAAACTAATTTTCTCTGTTGTCAATGCTGAGGAATGTTCATCTATCCTGTTGAACTCTTCAATTCATTGGATTTAACTAGAATGCCACCACATAATTTTCAATTGATCCCTTGAGACGAGCATCCTATTTAAACGTTTATACTTTCCAATTCGATTGGTATTTGTAATGACTATTAATATAACAAAGTCAAACAATGTGAATTTGTGAGCTGGATCTATAAACCCCGTGCTTTTCGCATAATCAATTATAAGTTGCGTGTTTGAAGGTTAGAAAACCTTCAAGTTTGTTCGTGTATTCCGCTCAGGAATTAGCAAAAAATATTGCTCAGCATATCGCATTAAGATAAAATTAAAAAAAATTGTATTCCTGTTTAATAATAAATGTATATAATAATAAATAATAGTTTCGTTTAATAGCCAAATAAAATTCCAAACTATGCAGCCACTATTATTAATCTGAATGAATTGGAGGTAGAATGTCGATTAGGATTGACAATCGCTGATTAAAAATTATCTACAAATAAATTGTAGGTGGTACGAAGTTCACCGGGTCTGCTAGTTTTTTATAAATATACAACTCACAAATTTTTTTGTAAGTTTACCAAAAATATTGTAGATTACAAAAAAAATTATTTGAAAAAACAAAAAAATTATTTGATTTACAAATTGTTTTTGGATTTGAGGGAAAAAATTTGTATTTTTGTCAAAAAATTTTGTGTGTTGTATATTTATAGAAATTTTGTAAAAGTGACTTTTATTTTTTTGGGTGTTATTTATCGGTTAAAAGCATTGAATGTTTCAAGTTACTTTTTGGCATTAGCCCAGACCTCAGAATTCCGGAGATATTCAAGTCCTGGTTGTACTGCTTCTATCAAATGTTCTTTGAATTTTCTTTAAACTTAAAAGTACTCTGCAAAACGCAAAACGGGATGCTGTTAACCAATTTTGAATACCTGAGCTACCTTCAACTACCAACGGGACAGATTCTAGAAATTATTCTAGAAATAATAAATAATTAAATATCAAATAGAGTATTAAACGTCAATCCCCAGTACAATCCGCTTACAAAATTTTTTAAAAAATCAGAAAAATCCGATTTCAATCGAAAAAACCGATTTAAATCAAATAAATCCGATTTTTTTGATTTTTTTATGCAGCCCTGTATGAAGGTTTCGTCAAGTATATCGATAATTGCATTTACAAGCAAACAGGTTTAAATTTCGTATATTCATGTTAACTTCTGCCGAAAGCAAGCATAGTAGATTCTTGTATGAGCTTAGAATGAAGGCAATTCTTCACGAGGATGAAGTTTCCCGAAACGAGCGTAGCAAGTGGAGGGAATCATCCGAGTGAAGAATTGCCATCATCCTAAGCGAATATAAGATGCTATTTTATCCACGACTGTAAAATATTTCGTTTAATTTCCTGTTTTCATGCAAAAATTTGTATCGCCATATTGAAATAAATACATCAAAGATAGCGAAAAACAAAACAAGTTTGTTGTTTAATTTGTTAGGGGAATATTTAATAAACTATAGAACTGTTAAAGAATTTTAATCAAATTCACTAGTTGTGGAATGAATACAATTACAATGGAAGACATACGCATGGAAAGCATATATTCTTTAGTAGTCGTGGATAAAGTACTTTCTAGCAGCTAGCTACTAAAATTCTGGCGCGAAGAAAAAAGCTAATTTTTCAAATAAATCTTTGAATATTTTACGCACAAACGAATCGTAAACCACATTTTACATCCTAGTTATCGTGGCTGAAAGTTGAACTTTACATCCGTTAAATAAAATCCCGTTGCTATATGAAATATTAATATATTTTTCTACTTTACCGCCCGATAAAATAATCACCCGTAAAATATTCATAAAATTAGAACAAACAAATAAATTATTGTATGAAGTTTATAGAGAAAATCATGGCATGTTTAGCATAATTTTCAAAATGTCTAGCGAGTTTAAAAAATTCAAAAATTGATTTATACTACAATAAAGTTGTGCGTAAAACGTTGTACATACACTCAGGCTGAAAGGAAGATTACGCCCTTGGTTCAATAAAAGCCCTCGCTTCGCGTCGGGCTTCAATATGAACCGCTGGCGTAATCTTCTACTTTCAGTTCAGCCCTCGAAATGTAAATAGCTATTATATTTTCTTAAGTCTTATTTTCTATGGAAACTCTCCAAATCTGGCGTAAACGCTAATTCAGTGGTCGCCAGTTAATGAAGATATGTATGGCGAAAATTTTTTTTTTGTAATAATCGCTTTTCTGCCAAATGAACACTGTCAAAATTTTTTGACCCCCATTTGCATATTTTTCGATATGAAATAATAATTTAACGATTTTCTATAAATACATTAAGGATGAATTAACTGCCGTGAGATGAAGTCGCTTTTAACTGGACTAACAAATCTCACCCGCCTACATCAGAGCAACCGAAGCGGCTCATCCTTTTGCGGTTCGATTGACAAGATGTACAACCATCGCCTTTTAATAGTGTCTCGCATCTTTGGAATGCCTTGTCAGCGTGGGCTCTTTATGACAATTTTAATCCCCAGAATTCTAAAATCAACATTCATAATTTTTTTAAAGAAACTTAATTTATAATTTCAAAGCTTAGTTGACATTGTATCTTCGGTTATTCAGAGGACGTTAAATATAATTTATTATAATTAGCACTAAACATGTCTAGCTTTCCATAAAAAGAACGAAATTTTAGATGAAGGAATTATGTCAGAATGTTAGACAGTGCCTGTCATAAGAAAAAAACTTATCATAAATGAGATAAAGTATTTTTAGGATATCGTGTTCTTGTTTTTAAAATATTTTCCTTCTTTATCATATGAAGATTTGAGCAAATTTGAGCAAGCAAAATTTTTTTTGGGTGGTTTGAAAATTTGCATCTACTGTAGTCATTTCTTAATTCTTATCTTAATAATTTTTTAACCCTTATTAAAGAATAAAGGTTAAAGACAGTTATGAATTTTATTGTTAAATAGCAGGTCGATATCAAAGGAATTGTAAGACTGCTAATGCCCAGAGCAAAAGCAGTGGACACATTTTCGTTTTACCCTTTTATTATATTTTTATTTCTATTATCCTAAGGTTTTTATATGTTGTTGTTTATATGTTGTTGAGAATAGTGCAAATTAGTGCGAATAGCGTCTCTATAATGACATAGCAGTACATATGTCTTCATTTTGCAGAAAAAAAAACGAGTTTCTGTTTCATTTCTGAATCCTTTTCCTGGACGCTCTTCTCTATACGACTGCTTCAAACGTTATATGCACCTTAAGATTTTTGCATATTATATTAGCTCTAGTGGGCTTACTCACCACCGTCGTCATGTAGCTAGTCCAAAGGATCTTACTTTTTAATATAACTGCTAAAGATTTTGTCGCCTAAATTGCCGAATTGTTCATGATAATTGGACTCAGGATAGACTTATACTTCTTGGTAAACAGGTTATTTTTCTAAAATTCAGTTTCTGTTCACAGATGTACTTCATACAGAGTTTTTTATCAAACTAATCTCTGGCTCAATGACTATGTCAGCCGCGTACACAAGCACCTTGCGGCACTGGTTATCTAAAGACCAGAATTTCAACTACCCAAGTAGGTTTTGCCAGACATTGACATACGGCCAAGCACTGGTCCATTAATGGATAACAGTACTTGGCTATTGTTACTGGGCCAATACTAGAACCAATCATCGGCCGATCTATGGTTTACAGAAAATAGCCGTATATTGTTACCTTTGAATGGCCAAGCACTGGCCCATGAATGGTAAATATTACTTGGCTATTGTTATTGGGCCAGTACTGTAGCCATGAATTTGCCGATCTATGTCATTTTTTTAAAATTTCACTAGAGTATTATCCCTTTTAGAAATACATAGTTTGAAAAATTTCTCATGTAGTTTAGTTATCGCCTTGTCGGTTGAAAGACTATGGTAATAAAGAAAAGGCTGGTATATGTTTTAATTTATTTTCATTTCTATTTTATTTTAATTATTTTGTAAATAATTTATTTAAATTTATGTATAAAAATATTATTTTATATTTTTTTTAATGGCGGAGTACTGGCGGAGTCAGGGCGGTGTTTGCCATTAGTCATTACTCAGCCATTCTTGCAACTGAACCAGTTGTATGGGGAGTTTTGAATTTTTTCCGTCATTTTTATTTTATTTTAAATTAGTTTGTATTTAATTTATTTAAATTTACATATGATAATAATGTATATTTTTTTTAATGGCCCAGTCATGGTTGCCAGTATTTGGCCCAAGAATGGCAACCATTTATTGTCCGAAGTTATCATCCAGTAAAATTATGTTAATAGCCCAGTCGTGGTTGCCAGTACTCGCCCATTGCTGCATTACTGGCTGCCAGTAATGGACCATTACTGGAGTAGTTGTACAACCTTGTATGGGTAGCACTAAGCTGGACATGAGGTAAGACCTGCATGACTCTGTGGACATCCCCTGGTAGTAGTCAGACTAATTTTATTGTCTCTTGTCTGGATTTTGACGATCACATTAAATTCAAAAATAATGTATTGCAAAATAATTTCACCCACAGAAACATCAAATTAGCAACATCAAATCAGGAATAATCAGGATATAAGAAATAATTTTTAAGCAAGCTCCAAGTTTTTGTTACAACAAGCTCCAACGGCTATTACCAGTATACTCATTTTTAAATAGGGGTAGAGATTACGACGGACTCAATCGAATATTCTCTACCGCAACGACCAAATTTATGATTTTTCACATCAACTATCCTTAAATTCTAAAACATTAATGCGAAATAATTGAAATCTTTAATTTAATTTAAAAGTTGATACTTGAACAACTTAACAAGAATTCAATATTTGTAAAACAATACAATTTCCATTTGGATTTCAAAAAGTGAAATTTAAACGAATTTTTTACAACATCCAAAAGGTTTGCCGTGCCAAACAAAATCGTTAAACGCTCCAAGTTTGGTGGGCGTGCCATGTATTTGCGATCACTACGCTATAGTCTTATTCACAGCAATTCACTCGATTGGAAAACGGCTTATATACTCTGATAAAGTTGATTTCTTAAAAACGCAAGCGGTGCTTTAAACTTTTTAAAACATATTTTCAGTCTTCCGGTCGGATGAAGTAGCACAGTAAAATCTATATCAGCCTCAACAGAAGTGATAAAAATGTTTTTGTTACTTTACACATCACATTGAAAAATATTACCAGGTCGTTAATTAGCAATTTAGAGTACTTAAAGTAAACAGTAGAGTGGGAAAAATTGCAGTTACTGTATATATATACACACACACATATATATATATATATATATATATATATATATATATATATATATATATATATATATATATATATATATATATATATATATATATATATATATATATATATATATAATATATATATATATATATATATATATATATATATATATATATATATATATATATATATATATATATATATATATATATATATATATATTATATATATATATATATATATATATATATATATATATATATATATATATATATATATATATATATATATACTATATATATATATATATATATATATATATATATATATATATATATATATATATATATATATATATATATATATATATATAGTATATATATATATATATATATATATATATATATATATATATATATATATATATA
>OY856187.1:243801309-243858809 GCA_963693315.1 Diogma glabrata | reverse complement strand
ACACATCCTATGAATTCACACAATAGTACTGTCAAGAAAATTCAATGCAAAAAAATCTTCATTCAAAATGAATAAAATTTTCATAAAAAATTATGTCTAACTGACGATTGAGAAATTCAAGTTAAGTAAGATAACTGATGATGAAGTTTCAACTTAGAAATATTATCGCCTTGGTGGCGTAGTAGTTAAACGTGTCTGCCAAAGAAATTGAACACTCTCTGGCACTGATGAGGTAACGAGTTCGAATCCCAACCGAAACACGTAAAAGAGAAAAACAGAATTGTTTTCCCTAAATTCCAAAAATAACTTTTAAATCAAAAAAATTTTTGGTTTTTAAAAATTATTTTTTTTGTGATCTTCGATATATTTGGTGAACTCACAAATAAACTTGTGAGTTGTATATTTATAAAAAAATTGTAAAATTTACTTAGTTTTAGTCAATTGCAACATCCACAGCTAGTAAACATTTGTAGCACTGGAGCTAATATATCAAGTAAGATTAGATATATAACGCAACTGTAGCTCCATCGCAACTGATTAGTTAGTCGTTTGAAAAGAAAAAATTTATTGTTTTTATAATTAATTTTTAAATAAAAAATATTAAAAAAACTTTTTTAAAGATGGCGCTAGGGTCGAAGATCAATTGGAATTTAATTAATTTTTTTCCTGAAAATAGTTCTATCCTTACTCTAAAATATATCAAATTCTTGTTCTTGAGATATTTAATTTTAAAGATTTTTAGTACGACTGAAATTCGAATTTTTCTTCATTTTTTAAAACAACTTCTATTAACAAAAAATTTTAAAATCAATTAAATTTTCATTTTTTTTTTAAATATAGTTCTAACCTTACATTTGATTGATACTAAGATCAAGATGATAACCGTTATGGTACGATATGATTACAAAAATTATCATCGAACAATCAAAAATTAAGCGGGTTGGTTTTTTTTCTCGTTTTCAACTTCTCGTGTTCAAAGTCACAGGTTACCAGTTTACCACCAATAATATTAAACCTCCCTGCCATTAACTTATTATTAAATCACTTTCACCAATCCATATCAATAAAACAGATTTAATCAGATGTTATCTTTATAACAATAATGAACGCGTCGCGTATTATTAGCAAGATTCTACAAAATAAATTTAGTTTTTCTAATTTTGAGTTTTTCGATTATTCACGACCTCCCATACAAGGTTGTACAACTGGTCCAGTAATGGTCCATTACTGGCAGCCAGTAATGCAACAATGGGCGAGTACTGGCAACCACGACTGGGCCATTAACATAATTTTACTGGGTGATTACTTCGGACAATATATGGTTGCCATTCCTGGGCCAAATACTGGCAACCATGACTGGGCCGATAAAAAAAATATACATTATTATCATACGTAAATTTAAATAAATTAAATACAAACTAATTTAAAAGAAAATAAAAATGACTGAAACATTCAAAACTCCTCATACAACTGGTTCAGTTGCAAGAATGGCTGAGTAATGGCAAGCACCGCCCTGACTCCGCCAGTATCCCATTAATAAAAATATAAAATAATATTTTTTATACATAAATTTAAATAAATTATTTACAAAATAATTAAAATAAAATAGAAATGAAAATAAATTAAAACATATACCAACCTTTTCTTTATTACCATAGTCTTTAAACCGACAAGGCGATAACTAAACTATATGTGAAATATTTCAAACTATGTATTTCTAAAAGGGATAATACTCTAGTGAAATTTAAAAAAATGACATAGATCGGCAAATTCATGGCTACAGTACTGGCCCAATAACAATAGCCAAGTAATATTTACCATTCATGGGCCAGTGCTTGGCCATTCAAAGGTAACAATATACTGACTATTTTCTGTAAACCATAGATCGGCCGATGATTGGTTCTAGTATTGGCCCAGTAACAATAGCCAAGTACTGTTAACCATTAATGGACCAGTGCTTGGCCGTATGTCAATGTCTGGCAAAACCTACTTGGGCTGCCTATTGATTTAATTTCGATCGACTGACTTCATGTTATTTTGTTTATTTTTTAAAGAATTACACAAAATGATAATATTTTAACTATTGAACATCGATTTTTTTTATGGTTTACTTAATTTTCTTAATAATAACGGAACAAACAAATAAAGCTTACTTCTAATTAAATTTTTTTTAATTTTAGTACACAAAAAACATTTGACTCCCAAAAATTCCAATAACTATAATAATTTTTTATAATTTCTTTTACTTTAACTAATTTGACTAAAATTTGGCAAATTAAAATTTATCTAACTACACTAAAATTTCACTTAATAAAGTGTTTTATTTAGCTTCTAATTAGGCTACAGATTTATAAATAAGAAAAAGAAAAGAATTATCTAAAACACTTATTCAGAATTTAAATAAAATATATCAACTTATATTTCAAATAAACAATATATAAACAATAAGTTTTGAAATAAACAATAAGTTCTGAGTATATTCACGGAACTGTCTTTTAACTATAAAATGTCATATGTTTGATTATAAAATGTCACGTATATATAATTAAAAAAAACGCATGAATCAACAACATATCAAAATAAGACAAATCGATGAAAACAAAATCATTACAAACTGGGTTGAGAAAGATAGGAATATAAAGACGATAAGTTGTATTGATCGGTTTGATTCATGCAAAAGGAAGTTTTCCGGACAAATGAGTTTTTCCTGGGACAACAGCTTCGCAACAGTATCTTATATCAACTGTCTATGTATAATCATTTAACGAACAAACACCTGATTAAATAAAAGTTTTTTTTTCCACAATAATGTAGTCTATAGGAGCAATGATATTAAGTGTACTTCTTATGCTACAAGACTTAAGGTTTATTATTAATAATTAGACTCACTTCGCTATTGTTTAGGTTACTTAAGGTACAGGAAAAATTGACAAACAAACATAGCTATAATATACCAGCTCCTGCTCTGTTATTCTGTATAAATATAGTGGAGCAAAGCCCTCAAGCTGTCATATAAAAGGACAAACGAGCCTTGGATGATTTACCTGGTAACGGTATTATATATATAGTACACTGTTTCAAAAAAATTGACTTTCAAAATCTTTAGCTTCACTCTGAGTTTTTGAATTATTATAATGAAAAAATATTTCCTACAAAATTTCAAGGTCGTAACTCAACCCATGGCTTGGCGGTTTTTGAAAATGCACGTTTTTTGACATTTTTAGGGTTCCGTTTTTTATACGGAACACTATTGGTGAGAGTAAAACGTGTTTTTCACATTATATCGATTATCTCGTAAACTATAAATGCTATGGACTTGAAATTTGGCATGCGTATAAAACTAACCTGTCCACATGAAATGACGGATACAAATAAAACTAAAGTGGTTTTCGTTTGGTTTACAGGGCTGAGATGTGAGACCTTTGAGAAAATACATTTTTTTATAGATTCAAGTAGGTTATCATATGAAAGGGCTTTATTTCAGTATTCCATAAAAATTTATTTTGGAATTTTACACCTCACCCTTTTATGTATAATTTTGAATAATGACGTTTTTTTCGCGTTTTTTTACCTCGATTAGCTCCGAACCTATCTGATCCAAAATTTTCAAATGTACTTGGAATGATAGAAAAATTAGTACGTTTTTAATAAAAAATATAAAAAAGTGTCATATTTACATACTTAGATTTATTGAGGGGGTGGAAATGAGGAGGGGTAAAAACACTATTTAAAATGTGGTCAAGTGGGGTGTTATTTGAAAGAGCATTTAATTTAAAAAACAAAGCAATTTTTTTAGAATTTTGCGATGCCCAGGTTTTGAGTTATAGTAAAAAAAGTGCGAATTTAGACCGTTCCCCCCCCTACGTTTTGACACTGATTGACAGAAAAATTTGTAAAAATTCACAGAGTTAGGAAATTTGCTAATTTTTGTACGAAAACTATAGCGAAGTCTTCAATAATTATATTTCTGTGTGTTTAGAGGACCGGGGTAGAGGGGGTAAAAAAAACTTTTTTTGACCCAAGCGAGTGGGTTGTCATTTGAAAGAGCACCTAATTTGGAATTCGTTGCAGTTTTTTTTAGAATTTTGCGGTGCCCAGTTTTTGAGATATTATCGAAAAAGTGCAAAGTCCTGACCGTTCCCCCCCATGCGTTTCGACACTGATTGACAGAAAAATTTGTAAAAATTCACAGAGTTAGGAAATTTGCTAAATTTTGTACGAAAACTATAGCGAAGTCTCCAATAATTATATTTCTGTGTGTTTAGAGGACCGGGGTAGAGGGGGTAAAAAAAAACTTTTTTTTACCCAAGCGAGTGGGGTGTCATTTGAAAGAACATTTAATTTGAAATTCGTTGCATTTTTTTTAGAATTTTGCGATGCCCTGTTTTTGAGATATTGTCAAAAAAGTGCAAAATTCAGACCGTCCCCCCCCATACGTTTCGACACTGATTGACAAAAAATTTGTAAAAATTCACAGAGTTAGGAAATTTGCTAAATTTTGTATGAAAACTATAGCGAAGTCTCCAATAATTATATTTCTGTGTGCTTAGAGGACCGGGGTAGAGGGGGTAAAAAAAAATTTTTTTTGACCCAAGCGAGTGGAGTGTCATTTGAAAGAACATCTAATTTAAAATTCGTTGCAATTTTTTTTAGAATTTTTCGGTGCCCAGTTTTTTGAGTTATTGTGAAAAAGTGCAAAATTCACACCGTTCCCCCCCCCCCTACGTTTCGACACTGGTAGACAGAAAAATTTGTAAAAATTCACAGAGCTAGGTAATTTGATAAATTTTGTACGAAAACTATAGCGAAGTCTCCAATAATTATATTTCTGTGTGTTTAGAAGACCGGGGTAGAGGGGGTAAAAAAAAACTTTTTTTACCCAAGCGAGTGGGGTGTCATTTGAAAGAACATCTAATTTAAAATTCGTTGCAATTTTTTTTAGAATTTTGCGTTGCCCAGTTTTTGAGTTACTGTTGAAAAAGTTCAAAATTCAGACCGTCCTCCCCTCTATACGTTTCGACACTAAATGACAGAAAAATTTGGAAAATTTCACAGAGTTAGGAAATTTGGTAAGTTTTGTATGAAAACTACAGCACAGTTTTTGAGTTATGGATAAGAAAGGGCTAAATTCAGATCGTGCCGCCACCTACCTTTCGACGATGACTGACTGAAAAATTTGAAAATATTCACAGAGACAGGAATATTGGTAAATTTTGAATGAAAATCATATCGAAGACTCAAATAATTATATTTCTGTGTGTTTATGGGATGGGTGTGGGGAGGGAAAAAAAACCATTTTTGACCCAAATGAGTGGGGTGTCATATGAAAGAGCACTTAATTTAAGAAATGTTACAATTTTTTTAGAATTTTGCAATGCAGAGTTTTTGTGTTATTAAAAAATTTTTTTTGCCATTTTTGATCAATGTAGATTTGATTGTAATTTACTATTGACATTTACAATTTAACATTTATTTTGTTATGTGTCTATGGTCTGAAAATATAAGGACATTACAACACAACTTTTTGTCAATAATTTTTGATATTGTGTTCTTTTACATTCACGGAACCCTTGACGAACGAATTTTATTCGCACTTGTCTGACTTTTTTTATTTGGGTACACAAGGTTTATATGACGGTAACACGGCGAAATGAACTGACCTGAAACAAATGTTTTATAAAGTCTCTATCTTATTGAGAACATTCCGTAGAACTTAAAAATTTGATAATATGAGGGGGTTTGCTTAGGTGAAACTATTGAAATTTAGATCAAAGTAAAAAAAATACAAATTTTTACTATTTCCTTGAAACACGGAATTTTATTTTAAAAATTTTCCACTAAACTAGTTCATTTAACATTTTTGTGTCCTAGACCTTAAAATTACCTTTAAAAGATATTAAAATTGGCGTGATTTCGTTATCTAGATCTCGACATACTTCAATATTAGTAAAGCAATGTTTTGAAAAATTTAGCTTCAAACTAACTGCATTATACTTTTTTTATATTTTTAATCATGTTTAATTCTAATTTTATATTCTAAAGGGTTTCTTTCTAACTGATATGCTTGTAAACATAGTAACCATTGATTTTAACGTTTAATAAGGCAAGTTTTGTATACATGCTTCTCAACGAGGTTGTATTTGTTTTGCCAATAAGTATTGCAGCAACTGATCGTCCCTATATTTTTGAACTAAAGTTTTAGTTTAAAAAAAATATCTGCACCTGAAATACTCCTCTTTAAACGTTTTGTAAAATATTGGAAAAATGTTAATCAGTTAAAGTTTTTTGCAGAAACAGAAAAAAAATTATTAAAAACAAAGACTACAGACGAGTTGATAAAATTTATTAATGACCAATAAATCAATCAAACGAACTATAAGGTCGACTATTCCTTTAGAACTTTGACTATTATTCCTTAACGTAAATAAAATTTTTAATTTATTAATTAAGACATTATTCATTAAGAGTCCAGGAGAAATGCACAAGTACAGAGCAAGATTCATAGCAAAACTGATTTATTGAAATAAAAATTTATCTTTTTAAGTACTTTTAAGCACTTCCATTTGACAAGTATGGCGAGAAATACGGTTGTAGAGGTGCCCAGTGCTATCTTACAATTAACATGTCGTATTTTCTACGAATATGTTTGTTTTTGATTTCACAAATTTTGTTACGTCCAATACAAATTCATTCGGTATATATGGCAATTCTGTTTGATGCTGATGGTTCCGAGATTAAAACCAACTTTTTGAAGATCGATCCATATCTATGGTTGGAAGTTGGAACTTGACGAATATTTAAAAGCAAAAGAGTTCGTCAAATCTTTATTGCTATTAAACGACATTGCCGAAAGAACTTTTTGGTTATTAAAGCAGTATATCATTCTGTGTTAACCGGGAATGAAGAGCCGGGAACGGGGAACGATAGAACAACATTGCCAGCTTTTAACGACGAAAAATAAAACAAAACTTAAACAAAGTTTGAAAAAATGTAATTTACTAAATTTTAATTAATCGATTTTATAAAATAATGAAGAAGTCAGCTTGGTTGGAGTCAAATTTTGAAAAACATTGCTTTACTTAAATTAAAGTATCTCGAGATCTAGATAACGAAATCAAGCCAATTTTTTTTTAAAAGTACATAACTAAATTTTCTAGGACACAAAATTGTTAATTGAACTAGTTTAGTGGGAAAATTTTAAAATAAAATTTCGTGTTCCTAGAAAATATCAAAAATTTGTAATTTTTTTGACTTTGATCTAAAATTTCTAAAGTTTCACCCAAACACACACACCCAGTTTTCTACTCGTTCTACTTCATAGTCGCCAGTATCCAGATTTCCGGGAGGTATGTTCTTAGATGTTGTTAACACTTTAGTTTTGCTGGTGTTGATGCATAATCCAAGCCGTTTAGCATTTCTTTCAAGCTGAGAGAGACTATCCTTAATATCGCTTGTTCTACGTCCGAGAAGCACAATATCATCTGCGTAGCCAAGAACTTGACTAGATTTGTTATATATGCAGTTTTGTGTCTCAATTCGGCTTTTTCTTATCGAGTACGCGATATTAAATAGTACGGGCGCGAGTGCATCACCTTGTCGAACAACTGATGTTATATCGAAAGGATTAGAAACTGACCTTTCGATTACTATTTTACAATTTGATCCCGATGTTGTGAGTTTGCACAGAGAAACAAGTTTCTCTGGGATACCAAGACTCCACTCCCAACGTTTTTCCAGAATCATCCTTAATGCAAAACATTGATCTGTGGTTGAGCGGTGGGACGAAAACCACACTGACAGTCACCGATGATAGATTCGGCGAACGGGATGAGTCGAGCAAGTACGACATTAGTAAGTATTTTATATGCCGTATTCAAAAGTACGATGCCACGATAATTTGCACACTTTAGACGGTCACCTTTCTTATGTAGCGGAAACATGAGAGCTGTTTTCCATTCAGCAGGTAGTTCTTCTTGGTCCCAGATTGCAAGAATCAGATCGTATATACGTGAAACTAGAGCTACTCCTCCATTTTTCAGAAGTTCTGCGGGAATTCCATCGAAACCTGGTGATTTGCCATTTTTCAGTTTTTTAATGGCAGCTTCCACTTCTTCTATTGCTGGGTAAGGGACAAAAATCTCTTCAGTTGATGGAGCAATTGCTCGAATAGGATGAATTTCATTCGTCCTATTCAGTAGTTCTTGAAAGTGGGATCGCCACACTGCCAGCACATCACGTTCACTTGTTGTAAGTTCATTATTTTCTTTTTTGATGGATGTAGATCTTGGGTGGAAATCTTTTGTAAGATTCCGTGCATTGGCAAAACGCTCTTTTGAATTTCCGTTGGCCGCATATTGGTTGATGTTTTCGATGCAGCTCTTCATGTGTTCGCGTTTCTTTTTACGTAGAAGTTTTGTTGAGGCTTTCCTGGCGCATAGATATTCAGCTTGGGAGCTTCGGATGTTTCTTGTTAACCATTTTTCTCGCAGTTTTTGTTTATGTTCAACGGATTGGCGGCTCTCATCGTCAAACCATTTGTTGTGTGATATCGGTGGTCGTTTTCCGATTGTAGATTGTACTGCGGCTAAAATGGTTGATTGAAGCGTTTGCCATTCTTCTTGTATGTTTAATGGAATCTCAGATGTCATGCTGTTGTAATGTTGTATGTTGTATGTAATGTTGTATGTTTAATGGAATCTCAGATGTCATGCTCTTCTATGTTTTATGTTATTATTTCCTGATATCTGTTCAGCGTTTCCGGATGTTTAAATGCTTCGACATCCAGCGCACGGTCTATTTTGCTTGTCTGTTAAATGTAGATGATAATTTGCATTTTTACTTAAAGATGACAAGCATATGATCGGTATCCATATCAGCACCTCTGTATGATCGAACGTCAGTTATATTTGTAGAGTGTCTCTTAGATACCATGACGTGATCGATTTGATTCTCCGTCCTTCCGTTATTTGATTTCCACGTTGCCTTGTGAATTCTCTTGTGAGGGAAGAAAGTGCTGGAAACTACTAGATCATACATCATAGCCAGCTCGGCTGCGCGAAAACCGTTATTGTTGCTGGTATGAATTATGATGCAAGCTGTTAGGGCCGATATGTGTTTTAAGTTCTGCAATCCTACCGATTTGAGCCTTAAAGTCACCTACCACGATTTTTATATCGTTCCGCGGGATGTTATTGATGACTTCTTCGAGTTCTAGGAAGAACAGGTCTTTAATATCATCTGCTTTATCTTCAGTAGGTGCATTGACGATCGTTACATTGAATTTTTGCGTGCGGATTCTCAGTATGCATAACCGCATATTAATGGGGCAGAAGTTGATAACATGCTGATTCACGCGACGGTGTATAAGAAAGCCAACTCCAAATTCTCCTCCGTTTTGATGATCGCAATAATACAGAGTGTATCCTTTCGCTGTTTCATGGATTCCACTGCCTGGCCATCTTAGTTCTTGTAATGCCACTATATCCAGTGTGTAGCTCTCGACTTGTTGAGTGAGTTTTAGGAGATCTCCTGGGCTTCTAAGGCTTAGCACGTTCCAGTTTCCCATTTTTAAATCGTAGTACGGGTACAGTTTCCGAGGTCGTTCTACTAATGAATTCGAGATATTCCGAGGCCTGTGTACAGAGTTCAAGACAGTAATTTTTTTACGGAAACGGGGTGTTAGCCCTTCGCCGGACCCAAATTTTCGTGAATGGGTTCGTTCTGCATCTTAAGGTCACCAGAAACACCTTTTTACACGTTTATATAGCGAGCCGCTTGATCCAAGACAGACACCCGCTGAAAGCCGCCCCTAACATGGAGAACAGATGCTTTCTACACATTTATATAGCGAGCCGCTTGATCCAAGACAGATGCCCGCACCAAGCCGCCCCTAACATGTAGAACAGACGCTTGAGTTGCATTGGTTTTATGGCGCCAATGACTCCCCATGGTGCAGAATCATTGATTATAAGCAGCATTTACTCTGCCCCTCTCAACTACACTAACCTAATTCCTAATTCTTGTAAGCGTTACCCAGGTAGCACGGCGTGGACGTTGAATTTCGGATTTTCAGTACCCGGAGCGGAAATCGAAAACCAAAAATTTTTTTCATACATTTTTGAAACAGTCTAATATATAGTTATGTTATGACCATAATTGGTAATAAAAATACTTTTTAATTAATTTTGTCTAGAATACTAGATTTTACCTTATTAGCATTACTTCGTTGTACAACTGTACACTGTACAGGATGATGAAGAAGTATTTTTATCGGTACAAAAATGAAAGTTGAGATTTCGCTTTTCCTCAATTTGTGTTTTACGGCAACACATGGTTTGAATATTAAGTTCAATAAATTTAAAAATTACATCAATCACTTTAATTTGTTTATCATTAAATTACTTCAGGAAGCTTTGGCCTGTTTGGTCCTCTTCAAGTGTGCTTTCCATTTTCCTGTGCACAGAAAAAAAAATATTTGCAAATACATTTAAATTCTGAACATTCATTGATATCATATAAAGTAATTGTTTGAATTTTAACCATTTAATTGATTTTGCAAATACACATTTATTTGCAATTCTATATCAGTTTCTAGCAATTTAGATGAATTACAGTTTCAATCTAATATATTAATTATATAAAAAAAATCATAAATAAAAATTGATCTATCTTTAACTCTATCTTTATTTCAGATGCAAATTTACTCATATGGTACTCACAAAGTAAAGTACAAACAAAATTACATAAATATATATATTTCACATGAATAATCTATTTAATCGAAAAAAATTATAATTATTATATGCTTGTACATTTTAGTTACCAATTGAAATAAGTTTGTAGATTTTCTAATCTTCAAATAACATTATAACATAATCTGAAACATGATCGTCATTACATCTGTTAATGTACGAAAATGAAAATTGGTGACATAAAACAAAATATAAAACGTCCCTTCTATTTCCATAATAAAATAATGAAAACCAAAATATTATCAAAATAAAATGTGGCTAATTTAAATTACCCTTACAATTTTATTATATGCCAAAAAAACGTAAAACTCAAACGGCATCAAATATTAATTTATGTCGTTTTATTTGAATGAAATTTCCACCTGCGAGTTGATCTTTTCAATATATAAATAATATATTATATTCACAAAATTACAAGAAGAGATTTTCTATGACAGAATTTTTAATTACTTGAAGAATATTTAAATAGCTAATTTTTCAACAAATTAAGACATTTAACAGAAGATATGTTTATTTATAAATTCTGCTTTAATTTTATGCTATACGAAAAGGATAATGTATGCAAATTATTTTCCCTAAATGCCCTTTTGAAATAACCCAGCAAAAAGTCAATTTTTCTTGAAAATTTACATCGGTACAAAGTTATACAAAATTATACGAATCAGAATTTTTGATTTTAATATTCATAATGAGTATAATTATTTTATTTATACAAATTAATTATCTTAAACTTATAATTTATGTTAAGAACAGTGTCTACAACAAATATTTGCAAATTTTCACAATTCATTCCACTGCCTGCCTCACTCACAAATTCTATTCTACTCAAATTTCAATAACTTTAGTAACACATTTTCAATAAATACAAAGAATTTTATTTTATTTAAATACATTTCTATTGAGAAGTTCCTCAACTACATTTGACGGCATATGGTTACTGTAAAATTAACCGATGAATTAAGAGATTTTTCATTGTGCTTACATGTAGTGTTTTTTTGACAAATGTATATATAATAGGACAAGGGAGATTTTAAATAGTTGATTGTAATGAAGAGGGTTTAGCAAGTGCGATAAAAACTATTTAGTTTGAACTATTGATAGATATTCTTTAGATTAATAACAATAGATAATTTATATTTTATTATAGTTTAATGAAGTGATTTTTTGATGAAAAAAAATCAATTTTATTGAGGGTTTGTACATGATTGGAAGTGTTTCCGTATGTATGTTTGTTGATATTTATTTTGCTATAATTTCACACAAATAAAATAGTTTTTGTTATAATAAAACCAAACTTGTTTTTTTAGATCAAATTGGTTTTGATGACTTATTACCTGAATCATAATAGGTTGGTTTTAGTTGTTAATACGGATATTAATAACTTTAGTGACGGCTTGCGATATTTTCAGGTACATGTCATTCATGCTTCTAAGAGCGTTGCCAAACTAACCAGCTTCGAATATTCATCGTTCCTATTTGCAACAGCGGTTTAAATACCATGAAACACGACCTTTTCAAAATCGTTCCTTGCATCAGTGTACCATGGTAGTCTTGAAATGACCTATCTTCACCTGACCTGTCCTACATCGAGTTTTATACACACTATCATTTGTCTTAAGGGCATAAAAAACGAAGCGTATAATCTTTTACACAGCATTAAGAGAACTGTGAGGGTAGCAAGTACTCTGTACTTTCATTTTGCGTAGTGGTAGCTTGAGTCCACGAAGAGCTGACTATACATGTATGTTGAACTTTCGCCATTTTCTCAAATTAGTCGCGCTTACCGGACACCGCAATGATTTTTTGAGAGATTTTGTGTTTCGATATGTGTGGAAAGAGCTTATCTTCTGTGCGAGTTCTGAACTCATATCAAACATGTAATTAGCAAATTATATAACTTTTTTTTTCGTGTGAACTACTTGATTGTGATTGTAATAATAATGAGTACATAAACACATCATTCCAACTTTAAAAACTTTATTTATTTTTATTTTAACACCAAATTTTTTTTGTATGTAAGAGGTCTTCTGTTTTACTCATTACTATGTAATTATGACAAAATAGAAGATTAGCTAAATTTAAGGCATATTCGACATAGTTTCAATCCTACAGATTTCTTAAAAAGTTCAAACAATCTGACGAATAGAATCTCACCACCATATATAAACATTTCGGAATTATATCGTCGAAAACAGTTGATTTATAAGTTTTTACTTTATAGATATATCGCTATAGGTAAAAAACACGTGAAATCAGTCAGGTCTGGAAATGAGGTTTTTATATTTAGTATATTTAGGTATTGGAATTCGTTGATATCAATTAAAAAAAATTTCTGCGTTTTTAATTTTTAACCCTGGTGATGAAAAATCAAAAAGTGGCTCGACCCTAGTGTTTTAAAATAGCAAAAACTACTTAACTGATTTTAATGTTTTATAGCTCAAAATGTAGGTATTAAAAAGTAATACTAAGTAGTAATCCTAATCCTAATCAAAATAGTAATTCACATTATATGACCTTGAACATTTTCTTTTAGGAAAATAACGGTAAAAAATTCAAAATCGATTTTTAAGAAATTTGCATTTTTAAAATTTTTGATTTTTTAATATATGAAAGGTATATATGTGTTACTAACAGTTTATAAAATTTTTAGGAGGGGAATATTTTTGTTTTTTTATTAATTTTATTGCAACACACCTTAACATTTTTCATAATAAAAAAAGTGGAGATTAAAAAACGAACAATTAATATGTTTTCATATTAAATTTTTAATTTTAACTCAAAATAAACATTTTACAAATTTTTTATCATATATTTAATTTTACAATACAAAATTCATTAGAGTTAGAATAACGTCTACCTAAGATGGATCCATCATTTGTATAAGGAATATATGAGTGATATCCTCGTGTTCCAGGAATTGTTTTTAAATTGGCAGTTGATTTCGTTTTCAATGTAACCTGTCTCCGTTGCATAGAAAAATGCATGTTATCTTGAAAAGTGCCTGGACTGCTGCCCTGTTATACAAATCCAGAGGTGTTGATATTTTGCTGTATTCTTTCTTAAGACTCGCTCTAGCTGATTTCCTTTTTACTGTTCCTCCAATTCCATCATAAGGTCTTTCCTGTGGATGAATGATTAATCGTTGCTTGTTTATTTTTCCAAGGGTAACCATGCGCTTCGTTTTGTATTACGAACGAGCAATTTTTTGCAAAATCGCAACACACAAAAAATTCGCCAGGACCTAAATTTCCAAAATTAAAAAAATAAATAAGCAAATAATTTGGAAATTAAAAATTGAATAAATAAAGAAACCTAATTTTTCTTTTTGTTCCTTTACAAAACTATGTTGTTGTTTTGCAAGCAATAAAATCATGTGTAATCAGCAGGGTAAGGTTCTTCAGCTTCTTGAAGAATTGTAAAAATTCTTCAACTAATTTTGTATATGTGACCAAATCGCATCGGTCGGTTGAAACCCATTGATTGAATTCGAGTTCATCATTATCAAATTCTTCTGTTTTAAAACATTCTTCCAATCCATCGATTCCGGGACATTTTTTGCAATCCCATAAATGGCACTCGGATGTTGGTGTTTCACATAAAACAAAGGTGATACATACAAAGGTTCTGATTAGTTAAGAAAAATAAGAGGCTTGTTCAATTTATAGGGTGTACATTGACAACCCATTTGAAAAAAAACTATTTTTTGTACGAGTAAACCGTATTTTACGATTCAAAAATTATTGTGATTCTATTAAAATAAAATGCCAAAATTGAAATAACAATGCCTAAAGTTATTATTACTACTAGTATTTCGAAGTATTTCGAAAAACTACTTGGATAAAATAATTTTCTAAAAAAAATTTTACTATTTTGTGTAAATATATGTATTTTTATTTATGCAAATAATACAGAATCTTACTCTTACAAAAAATCTTGTATGCAATTCGGGTATAAAATATCATTTTTGCTTTCGAGGGATTGTTTCTCTCTGCTAACGCCTCGAGTAACAATTTCACTCTCAAGCGGAAAAGACATACTTTACGCCCTTAATACATAAGTAGTTATTATTAAAGTACTAAAAAAACCTGAAATGAAATCCTCAACCATTAAACGCCTTATGAACTTTTTACCATGAAATGAACATAAACAATAAAATAATTAAAATAACAAAACCGATACTTACCTTGACAATAAAGACAAATACAAAAGTTGGATAGGCAGCTTTCAAGTTTAACCGTTTTAAATTCAGAAGCACATTCCAAGAATATTAATTAAAAAAACGCAACATAATCCCTCCCCTGAAAATTTTATAAACTGTTAGTAACAAATGTATCTTTTATATATTAAAAAATCAAAAATTTTAAAAATGCGCATTTTTAGAAAATCGATTTTGAATTTTTACCGTTATTTTTCTAAAAGAAAATATTCAAGGTCATATAATGTGAATTACTATTTTGATTAGGTATTTTAATACCTACATTTTGAGATATAAAACACCCATACAAGGTTGTACAACTGGTCCAGTGATGGTCCATTACTGGCAACCAGTAATGCAGCAATGGGCGAATACTGGCTACCACGACTGGGCCATTAACATAATTTAACTTCGGACAATAAATGGTTGCCATTCACGCGCCAGTGAAAAAAAACAGCAATGGCCCATACAAGGCTGTGCAGTTGGCCTAATAACGGACAAATAATGATGACCAGTACTGTAGTAATGGCCAAATACTGACAACCCTGTCTGGACCGTTAAAAAAATATAAAATATTATCATATGTAAATTTAAATAAATTAAATACAAAATAATTTAAAAGAAAATAAAAATGACGAAAAAAACTCCCCATACAACTAGTTCAGTAATGATCTATTACCAGTAATGGAAGAATGGCCGAATACTGGCAAACATGACTGGCAGTACTTGGCCATTAAAAAAAATATAAAATAGTATTTTCATATGTAAATTTAAATAAATTATTTACAAAATAATTAAAATAAAATAGAAATAAAAAAAAAATTAAAACATATACCAACCTTTTCAATATTATCATAATCTTTCAGCCGAGAAGCGATAACTAAATTATGTATGTGAAATTTTTCTAACTATGTATTTCTAAAACGGATAATACTCCAGTGAAATTTTGAACAATAGCCTATTAATGTTAACCATTAACGGGCCATTGATTGACCATTAAAAGTAAACTGCACTGGAAATTTTCTATTAACAGTAGATTGGCCGATTCATGGTTCATAGGCCAGTGCTTGGCCATTCAAAGGTAACAATATACTTGCTATTTTCTGTAAACCATAGATCGACCGATGAATGGTTCTAGTACTGGCCCAATAACAATAGCCAAGTACTGTTAGCCATTAATGGGCCAGTACTTGGCCGTATGTCAGTGTCTGGTAAAACCTACTTGGGCATTAACGTTTTTGCTGTAGAGTCATTTCAATACCCCATAGTCGAGCAATTTTTTGATTATTCAATAAAAATAAAAACGCGGAAATTTTTTTTTTGATGTCAACGAAATTCCAATACCTAAATATACAAAAATAAAACCTCATTTCCAAAATTGCATAGTTTTCGCTGATTTCACGTGTTTCTCGCCTTTATCTTATGTTAAAAAGATTCTCAAAATAAGATGCTAAATCATCTAAAATATATTAAAGATTTACTTCTAGCTGTTTAAAGAAGTTCAATGATTAGTGGTTCTTATCAAAGCGTACGATCCTCTCACACTTTCTTTCCCACCGTTCTCTTTTAGTTCATCTATATATAACTTTGTAAACACTTTCTTTGCTAGTTTCTAGTGCTCCTTTGTTTAACTGATGTTACGCTATTGTAGACATTGCAAATAGCAATCTCCTTAATTTTTGGATATCGTTAATATATGCTTGATTTAAACAGGATTTATTGGGATAACTTTATGGGTGTCTATTTAATTCGTGTTGGCTTGAACAACATCTTGGAGTGCATTCGTAGGTAGTTTCTGACTTCTCTAATGCCCTGTTAAAGGTTAAGTTTCAAAATACCTATGGTACCTAATTTTAGCATATACATAAAAGGAAGTGGCCACTTACCATGTATGCACCCCTTGGAGCATAGCAGAACATACAAGAAAGTAATCAGTTCCAATGATTGAACCTCTAAAGGTTTACCCATCCAAAATGCTCGTAAGAAAACGTGTTGATACTAGCACGTAATCAATATGATTTCAAGTGTTTCCATTCGGTGATACCTATAAGTCTGGTTATTAATCGCTTGATGCGGTACTGAAAATTCGCAAAATTATTTGATAATGTAAATTCGATCAATCTCTCGCGATAATCAATCGAATTCAAAGGCACGCGTTGGAGACCTACCTTACTTCTATAACATAAATCTAACATATATAGAAACTTGAAGCACCATAATAAAGCTGCCATCTATAGACTCTCATTTGTTTTGGTGTTTATGCCGTAACCTCTTTCAGTGGTATGTATAAAGGGTTTTCTGTACATCGGCAGCCTATACAGGGCAATGAGAAAAATATTGTTGTGTGTTCCAGGTGAAAGAATTGAGTGAAATTCATCTTGGCTTCCTCAAGTAGGTTTTGCCAGACATTGACATACGGCCAAGCACTGGTCCATTGATGGTTAACAGTACTTGGCTATTGTTACTGGGCCAATACTAGAACCAATCATCGGCCGATCTATGATTTACAGAAAATAGCCAGTATATTGTTACCTTTGAATGGCCAAGCACTGGCCCATGAATGGTAAATATTACTATTGTTATTGGGCCAGTACTGTAGCCATGAATTTGCCGATCTGTCATTTTTTTTAAATTTCACTAGAGTATTATCCCTTTTAGAAATACATAGTTTGAAAAATTTCACATATAGTTTAGTTATCGCCTTGTCGGTTGAAAGACTATGGTAATAAAGAAAAGGTTGGTATATGTTTTAATTTATTTTCATTTCTATTTTATTTTAATTGTTTTGTAAATAATTTATTTAAATTTATGTATAAAAAATATTATTTTATATTCTTTTTAATGGCGGAGTCAGGGCGATGTTTGCCATTACTCAGCCATTCTTGCAACTGAACCAGTTGTATGGGAGTTTTGAATTTTTTCCGTCATTTTTATTTTATTTTAAAATAGTTTGTATTTAATTTATTTAAATTTACATATGATAATAATGTATATTTTTTTTAACGGCCCAGTCATGGTTGCCAGTATTTGGCCCAAGATTGGCAACCATTTATTGTCCGAAGTTATCATCCAGTAAAATTATGTTAATGGCCCAGTCGTGGTTGCCAGTACTCGCCCATTGCTGCATTACTGGCTGCCAGTAAAGGACCATTACTGGACCAGTTGTACAACCTTGTATGGGTCCTTAATACGTCTCTACACTGAAAGAAAAAATTCGATCACTTCACCCTATTTTCTCAAGCAGGGTTTGCCGGACTTTGAAATACGGCCAAGCACTGACACATTAATGGTTAAACAGTACTTGGTTATTGTTATTGGGTCAGTACTAGAGTCTAGAATCATTCATCGGCCATTCTATGGTTAACAGAAAAGAGCTAGTATATAGTTACCTTTGAACGACAAAGCATTGGCCCATGGAAAGTAAACAGTACTTGGCAATTGTTATTGGTCCATTACTTGGACCATGAATCGGCCGATCTATAGTTTATAGAAAATAGCGAGTAGACTTTACATTAAACTGTTAATCAATCGCCCGTTAATGGTTAATATTAATTCGCTATTGTACTGTAGCCATGAATTTGCCGATCTATGTCATTTTTTCAAAATTTCCCTAGAGTATTATCCGTTTTAGAAATATATAGTTTGAAAAATTTCACATATAGTTTAGTTATCGCTTCTCGGTTGAAATACTACACTGAAAAAAAAAGTTATGATATGTATTAAAACTTTAATTAAATCTACGAATTTGTTAATGAGTTGGCGTTAATAAACGCCATTCATTAATCTTATAAATAGGAGCTTATGAAGTTATAAATTTCATTCATTTATAAATTTTGTTTGAAAATTTTATAATCCTGTTCATACCTTCAAAAATAATTTAATAAAATACATAAACTTAAAAAAAAATTTACAATTATCCTTAATATAATAGCCGTGAGTCTATCCCTCTATACGGTCGTAACGCTGATGACGTAGTACATTTTTTATAGTTTTTTTTTCATTTTTTTTAAATAACATTAAAATTATTTTTTTTTGTTATTGTTTTAATAAAATTTAGAGGATGGATTTTTTTAAAAGTTATTTATAGTTTTTGTTGTTGTTTTAATTAAATCTGTTTTTTTTTCAATTCAATTAGTCACAATATATGTAATATGTTTTAATTTTGCTTTTGAACCTATATAGGTAAAAACATGCTATATATTATATTTGATTTATAGTAATTAATATACTTCACAAACAAACTTAAATCGTTTAAAGCAAAAACATGAAAAATTTCAAAGAGAATTTTTTAAATGATTATAGTTGTATTTTGTATGTAAGCCAATATAAATGTTTGAAATGCTTTTCTTAACTCCCCTTTGTAGCACTATTATAGCAGGAGTCAGACCCAGAAAATTGTTCTATAGAACAGCGAACATAAATAACAGCATAGTAAAATATAGATTTTTAACAATTTTTAAAAACAATGTAGGTTTGATATTGATTTGATTTGATTTCAACATTCGATATTATTGGGACAAAAAACAGTTTGTGTTATAATAATATACATTTTTAAACATTTAATAATTTAAAGCGATTTAATAAAATGATGCTTAAAAAACTCAGTACAAAATTTCGTTGTCATTGTCGATGTAGAGGGTTGTGAGAAAGGTTCGGGGTTCAACGCGGACCCTATATTTAGTTTTTATTGTTTTTGTTTATTTTGTTTATAGAACATAAAAATTATTTCTTTGGGATTTTTGGTATTAAATTTCTGGATATTACGATGTATGTATTCATAGGATGAGAGAATATTTCGTCAACACTTAAGTCAACATTCTAATCAACATCCTAAGTCACGATTGTAAAGTCATTATTGATTGTTGCCAATCAATGCGAAACTTAATATCTGACGCATGGTCAATTCATTGCTATAATTTTGGTTAGGAAATGTAGACAACTTCAGGGGAATTTTTAATTTGGAAGGATTTTTTTGTGAACAATTAAGCTTAAGTACATATTGGAAATCACTTGAATTTTGCAATTCGAAATAACTTTTCATTTTCTCTAAAACTCCTTTAGAAAAATTTTTTGTGTTTCGTGTCATAATGACTTTACAGTGATTTAAGATGTTGATTAGAATGTTGACTTACGTGTTGACGAAATATTCTCTCATCCTATGAATTCATACATCGTAATATTTAGAAATTTAATACAAAAAATCCCAAAGAAATACAATTTCCAATATGTAATCATAGATGAAAGATTCAACTTAAGTAAATATGAAAAATGATGAAGTTTCAATTTGGAAATTATTTGAACATGAAAATTAAAATATGGTACGTCATCGCCGCTGTGGCTAAGTTGTGTAAGACACAAATTTGAACATACGTCTCTGATGAAAGTGAGTTCGAATCCAAGTTATTTCGAATTGCAAAATTCAAGTGATTTCCAATATGTAATTAAGCTTAATTGTTCACAAAAAACCCTTCCAAATAAAAATTATACCTTTTTATTCATAAAAATTCCATTTACGGCATTTAAATTTTTCGATAATGTAGTCTTTCAGCCATTTCGTTCAAATTTATTATTTATATCATTTCGATATTAATAAGCAAATTAATTATTTATATGACAGATAGTTTGTTTTCCATCATTGTTTTTGCATAGTTTAATTTTCTGTAAATAAACTAAAGAAAAACAAAAGCTGCTATCTTATTATTTTCTTAATACATATTATTATTTCCAGCCATTTGTGATTGATCGTATAAAAATTTATAGTATGTACACCTCACGATGGTTTTTTTGTAGAATTATAGTTAAGCAGCGGTGCACACAAAATAGATTAGAAGAGGTTGGATTATGATGCATAGTACTTAGTAATTGTATCAAAGCCAGATGAAAAGGCAAAGAGTGTATTGGCGTGCGGGGGCAGGGGCTTAAGGGGGAGGGGGGGGGGGCGCAGCCCGCGGGATACCCCTAGTTCTTTAATAAATGCTGTTTTATAGTTTATATTAATGGGCTATCAAACGGTAAACAGATGTTATAAATATTTCGTATTATTTGTGTAAAAATTTTTATAGATTTCATAAATAATTTGGTTATAAAATTTAATAAACAGCGTTAATACAATTTTCATTAATTTTTTTTTTACGAATGATAATATTGAAAAGGTTGGTATATGTTTTAAATTTTATTCATTTCGATTATATTTTAATTATTTTGTAAATAATTAATTTATTATTTTATATTTTTTTAATGGCCGAGTATTGGCAGAAAGAGTTGCCAGTACTCGGCCATTGTTGCATTACTGGTCGCCAGTAATTACTGAACCAGTACAATTACTCAACCAGTTGTATGGGAAGTTTTGAATTTTTTTTCGTCATTTTTATTTTATTTTAAATTATTTTTTTAATGGTACAGTCATGGTTGCCAGCTCTTGGCCATCACTACAATACTGGTCATCATTATTGGTCCATTACTAGGCCAACTGTATAACCTTGTATGGCCCATTACTGTTGTTTTTTCTTTGGCCCATGAATGGTAGACATTTATTGTCCGAATTTGTCATCTAATAAAATTATGTTAATGGCAAAGTCGTAGTTGCCAGTACTCGCCCATTACTACATTGCTGGCTGCCAGTAATGGACCATCACTGGACCAATTGTACAACCTTGTATGGGTTGTGCCAACCGAATGTTTTCTGTCACAACAACCTCAAATTCGGCTGTCTTATTTTCAAAAACCAAATTTGAAAATACAACAACCGAATTGAACACAAAACAATCGAACTGAAGACACAACAATCGAAAGTGAAAGTCGAAAGTGACTGTCACATGTACCTCTATTGTGTCAACTAATTTGATGCTCTATAAAAGACCGTTATGTGACCTGTTTGAATTAGTTTATTTTGTGCGTCATAGCAGTAAACATTTGAACTTTCACAACATGAATTCGATTTCAATAAGTGAAAAAAGAAAAACATTATGGAGAAAAGTGAAAATAAATGGTGCTCTAACAAACAAAAAGTTATTTTGGCACAGTCTATTTATTTATTTATTTATTTATTTCAATTTAAATACTAACAAACGGAAATATTTCCAATAACATGCTAGTTATCAAAATAATACAAATTGAAGACAATATTTAAAAAATAATATAAAAAACTACAATAAAAAGTTTAAATTTAAAAGTAATTCAAATTAAAGACAATATTTAAAAAATAATATAAAAAATTACAATAAAGAGTTTAAATTTAGTTTATAAAAAGATAATGTTAATGTAATAAACCAAGAATGTTTAACACAAGATAAAATTAATAATATAGAATTTAAAATATATATGAAAATAAAATTAATTTAATTTAATTTAACAATTTGTAAAAGGCTTCTTTTAAACTGGACTAAGTTAGAGCAAAACAAATTGACTTGATTAAATTTAATGTTGTGGCTGTACTGTAATCTAATCAACGGAATGAACTCTTAGATTAGTTAGAAAAGTATTATAATACAGAGTGTACGAATGCCTAGTATTATAACAAGGTGTGGTATTCAAACGAATCAGACTAGCCAAATCTGATTCAATACTATGGTTAAGAATTTTATAAAGGGTTGTTTGATCAGCAATTGTACGTCTCTGTTCCAATAATAATAGATTATATCGTTTTAGTCTATCTTTGCATGGTTGATATGGGAAACTTAATTTAAAGTTCAGAAATCTAGTAAACTTCCTTTGAACCCTCTCAATATTATCAATATGAGTTTGATATTTTGGATTCCAGACCGGCGAAATATATCCTAATGAAGAACGAACTATTGAATTAAAAATTGTTATAAAAGTTTTAGACGAACGAAAATTTGAACCAACGCGCATAACAAAACCAAGTATTTTGAAAGCTTTGTTAACAATGCCTTGAATATGTATATTAAATTTTAATTTGTTATCCATAATAATGCCTAAATCAAATATTTTGTTTTTCACATAGAGTTAAATTGTTAATATTATAAATGAATTGTAGTTGAAAAGATCTAGGCTTAAGCTTAAAGGTAAAACATTTATTAATGTTGAGATATAGATCGTTACTTTTGCACTACTCATATATTTTAATAAGATTATTTTGAAGCACTACACAGTCAGCTATGGATTTGATTTATTTGAATATTTTCAAATCATCAGCAAAAAGTAATGCTTTGCAATCCAAGCGTAAGCAAATATCATTAATAAACAAAATAAACAATAAAGGTCCCAAGATTGAACCTTGTGGTACACCCGAATGAGGACAGAAAGAAAATGATTCATAGTCATTAATGCATACAAATTGACATCTTTGTTTTAGATAAGATTCAACCCACCTGATAAACTTTGTATTCAGACCGAAATTACGTAATTTTTGAAGGAGAATATTATGGTTAACTTTATCAAAGGTCTTTGAAAAATCCATATATATGACATCAACACCAGCGCCAGAATCAAGCGATTCATAAATATATGCCGTATAGTTAAGCATATTAGTAAGAGTTGACCTACTCTTAAAAAACCCCTGTTGGTTTTTAATAATATTAATATTAGTAAAGTCAAACAGTTTATTGTGAACAATTCTTTCGAAAATTTTGCTGTAACAATTCAATGTTGCAATTGGTCTATAATTTTCTACATTAGTACTGTCACCAGTTTTAAAAATTGGAATGATTTTAGCTATTTTCCATCTAATAGGAAAAACATCATTTTCAAAAGACTTATTAAATAGAATGGTTAATGGCTGACAGATCAATGCAGAAGTGTATTTTAAGAAAATAGGAGGAATTAGATCAGGCCAAAACCTTTATTTAGATCAAGTTTATTTAATACCGCTAGTACTTCTTCTTCCGTTACAGAAAATAAAGAATCTTCCAAAGAGATGTCACTTGTTGCAAATGTTGGTGTGGAATAAAGAGGGGTAATGGTGTACACAGATTGAAAATATGTCGCAAAAAGATCACAAAATACAATCATGTCTGATTCAAATACATCAAAATATCTGAAATCTAATTGTTCATTGCCCTTATTACGCTCAAAAAAATAAAGGAAAGTTTAACAAAATTTTTATAAATATACAACACACAAAATGTTTTGGTAAAACTACGATTTTTTTCCTTCAAATCCAAAAATAATTTGTAAATCGAATAAATTTGTGATTGTTTTCAAATAATTTGTTTTGCAATTTTCAATATTTTTGCTTACAAAAATTTTGTGAGTTGTATATTTATAAAAATTTTGTAAAATTTACTTAGTTTTTTTTTCAAGGTTGTAACGTATAATACGGTAACGCATAAAACACGTATTATACGCACGTATAAAACGTATAAAACGTATAAATCGTATAGTATAAAACACACAATTATATACGTTTTATACCGTATAAAAGTAAAATCCTTAATAAATAAAATCATATTTATATAATATCATCGCGGGCGTATTATTCATTGTACTCGTGATATTTAATATTTATAAAGCCTAGTTTTCTGGGACTAATAGAAACAATTGATTTAGAAACTATAACGTCGTCATGACAATTAAATATTATGATGATTGACTTTTGTTTGCCGTTTTAGAAATTTTATTTATGACCTAACGCCGAGCAATGAAAAAAAGTGGGCATACGATTTTGACATTTGGCTTAAGATTGTAATACTTGAAATTTAAAACAATTATAATTTTAAATTCATGTTCGTGTAAAATTTATGTAAACAAGAAGACATGTGCATATCAAGTTAGGAAATAAGGGAAATTGTAATGTTTTGTATTTGCAAAAAAATCTCAGAGGGCAGCATTGTAAAAAAACTGTACAGTACGGTAAAATACAGGACTGATGGTCACTGTACCTATATGTGAACGAATTAATAACTGCCCAAAAACAAGGATTGGCAAATAAATTACTAAAATTACAAGTGTCAACTAACCAGCTAGAAGCAGGATTTTCTAACTGGTCATATAGCTAACTCTCTTTGAAGCCGTTTGGTTGCAGAAGTCAAAAAGTTCCAGGAAACTATTGAGTACTAATCACTCAAATTGAACAAAAAAACCCAAAGTTCATCAAATCAGTATTAATTATATTATTTTTTAGTTCATAATTTAATATTTTAGTTTAAATAATTGAATTGAGTGTATACATTGGTATATTATATTGATAATATATAATTTATCACCTACATTAATTGTTTATTTTTATTATTTTAATAAAGAGGTATCAAAGGATCTTTTCGAAAGAATAAGAAAAGAAAATTCCAAACAAATAGTTTTTTTTTATAAATTATAAAATATATAAATAATTTATAACTACCTAATTACATTTTTACTAAGTATAAAAATTAAAAATATGATGAATATCTGAAGTAAGAAGTATTTTTATTTTTTTATGAATGAATTTCAAAAACAAAAACATATTATTCGTTTTATACGTTATATACGTTTTATACGATTTATACGTTACGTATTATACGTGTAACGTATAAAACGTTTTATACGTGTATATTAACAACCCTGGTTTTTTTTAGTGTAGAATGATTGAATTTTTTAAACATGATGACCTCGAGACTGAAGGTTTCTGAGTGGAATCTATCTATTAGCATCTTTATGGAACTTTTGTGAATTTTCCATACAGATGATAATTAGTAAGCTCACATTTGAAAATGTTCGGACACGTAGATACAACATATATCTTTACAAAGTTAAAAAAAAATAAGTTCGTGTTCAGGGGTTAAGACCCTACACTTGTTGAAACGAAAACAAATTGCAAACAAAATACTATCATCATTTATAGGTTTATTTTGTTTAAACTTACCCAATCTTTTAGATAAACTTTTAAGCTAGACTTTTATATTAATTCTCTTATTTTTATTTTTTAGAGATATCATTAGAACAAATCAAACAAATCTGAGCAAACAAAGGTTGAGTCAATAATATGCTATAGATTTAAATAAAATATTACTTCGGTTTGAAAAACCTTAATATTACATTTTCGATCCAAAACTAAAAATTCTTACTACCACATTTTTTGGAATTTTTGCCCTTTTTTGCACCTACTGATTCTAAAAACGCAAAAAAAATGCATGTGAGTCTGCCAGCCGCCCGGCTGGTCGTTACGACCAGATTGAAAATGTGAGTATTCCATTTCATATCACTTACAACCTCAACCCCCAAAAGTTTGATAGATTCCTTTTCTTCTAGATCGTTAAAATCAAATTTTAATGGAAAAGGGTTAGATGTAGATGATCTTGTAAAGTGGCAAAACTGTGTTTTACTTGCATTGAATTCTACACTGTTTGTATGACCCCATTCTAAAATTGTTTTAAGATGAGGGTTTAAGAAATCTGTCAAATTAGATCTATGGTTATTAATAACATCAGATGCCCGTTGCCTTTGTGTTTCATGGGATGCATGTAACTTACTAAATTTATCACTTCTGATTGCAATCCTTTATAAAAGGTCACCCCTTGTTCTAACGCATAAGGGAGATATGTTAAAGCGTAGAGATACGGATCGTTTTATTTCGGAAAATAATTTATTGATTTAGTAGCTTACTAAATATGTCACTCTATATTTTTGTTTGCAACCGTTTAGAAAGAGCCACTCCTTGTACCATACTCGCGTAAGGGAACTATGTTAAAGCATAAAAATACTGATCGTGTTAAGTAGGTAAATCTTTTTTTGATTTCGGGGCTTACTATATATGTCACTCTTTATTTCTGATTACAACCCTTTGGAAAAAGCCACCCCTTGTACCATACACGCATAAGGGAACTGTGTTAAAGCGTAGAGATACGGATCAGTTTTATTTAGAAAATAATTTTTTGATTTAAGAGTTTACTAAATATGTCATTCTATATTTCTGATTGAAACCCTTTAAAAACAGCCACCCATTGTACGATACACGCATAAGGGAACGATGTTAAAGCATCGACGTACGGATCGTTTTATGTAGGTAAATGATTTTTCGATTTAGGAGCTTACTAAATATGTCACTCTATATTTCTGATTGCAACCCTTTAGAAACAGCCACCTCTTGTACTAAACACTCATAAGGGAACTATGTTAATGCATATAGGTAAGGGGATCGTGTTATGTAGGTAAATGATTTTTCGATTTAGGAGCTTACTAAATATGTCACTCTATATTTCTGATTGCAACCCTTTAGAAAAAGTCATCCTTTGTACGATACACGCATAAGGAACTATGGTATGGCATAGAGATATGGATCGTTTTATGTCAGAAAATGATTACTCGATTTAGGAGCTAACTAGGTATGTCACTCTATATTTCTGATTGCCACTCTTTAGAAAACGCCACCCCTTATGCCATACACGCGTTAGGAAACTATGTTATAGCATAGAGATACGGATCGTTTTATGTAGGTAAGTTATTTTTCGATTTAAGAGCTTACTAGATATGTCACTCTATATTTCTGATTGCAGCCCTTTAGAAAAGCCACTCCTTGTACCATAAACGCGTACAGGAAGTGTGTTAAAGCATAAAGATACGGATTGTTTTATGTAAGTGAATGATTTTTCTTGCAACCCTTTAGAAAAACCACCCCTTGTATATTACACGCATAAGGAAGCTATGTTAAAGCATAGTGATACTGATCGTTTCATGTAGGTAAGTGATTTTTCGATTTAGTAGCTTACTAAATATGTCAATCTATATTTCTGATTACAACCCTTTAGGAAAGGCCACTCCTTGTACCATGCATGCATAAGAAAGCTATGTTAAAGCAAAAAGATACGGATCGTTTTATTTAGCAAAATTTTTTTTTGATTTAGGAGCTTACTAAATATGTCACTCTATATTTCTGATGGCAACCCTTTTAGAAAAAGCCACACCTTGTACCATACACGTTTATGGGAACTATATTAGAGCATAAAGATACGGATCGTGTTAAGGAGGTAAATGATTTTACGATTTAGGAACTTACTAAATATGTCGTTCTAAATTTCTGATTGCGACCCTTTAGAAAGTGCCACCCCTCTTATCATATACGCGTAATAGAACTATTTTGTAGCATAGAGGTACGGATCGTTTTATGTAGGTAAACGATTTTTCGATTTAGGAGCTTCCTTAATAAGTCTTTCTACGTTTCTGATTGCGACTCTTTAGAAAAAGCAACCCCTTGTACGATACACGCATAAGGGAACTATGTTAAAGCATAGAGATACTGATCGTGTTATGTAGGTAAATCATTTTTTCATTTAGGAGCTTACTAAATTTGTCACTTCTGATTGCAACCCTTTAGAAAAAGAAAAAGTCACCCCTTGTTCTAAGCCCGCATAAGGGAGATATGTTAAAGCGTAGAGATACGGATCGTTTTATTTAGGAAAATAATTTTTTGATATAGGAGCGTACTCTATATTTTTGATTGCAATCGTTTAGAAAAAGCCACCCGTTTTACAATACACGCATAAGGAAACTATGTTAAAGCGTAGAGATACGGATCGTTTTATTTAGGAAAATAATTTTTTGGTTTAAGAGTTTACTAAATATGTCATTCTATATTTCTGATTGCAACCCTTTAGAAAAAGCCAATGGGTGACGATACACGCATAAGGGAACTATGTTACCATAGAGATACGGATCGTATTATGTAGGCAAATTATTTTTTGACTTAGGAGCTTACTAGATATGTCACTCTATATATCAAATTTCAAGCCTTTTGAAAAATCCACCACTCTTATCATATCCGCATAAGAGAACTATTTTAGAGCATTGGAGTACGGATCGTTTTATGTAGGTAAATGATTTTTTGATTTAAGAGCTTGATAAATTTGTCACTCTATATTTCTGATTGCAACCCTTTAGAAAAAGCCACCCCTTGTACTAAACATGCATAAGGGAACTATATTAAAGCATAGAGGTACGGATCGTTTTATGAAGGTAAATGATTATTCGACTTATTAGCTAGCTAGATATGTCACTCTATATTTCTGATTGCAACTCTTTAGAAAAAGCCAACTCTTGTACCATACACGCGTAAGAAAACTATGTTGGAGCATAGAGATAAAGATCAGTTTATGTAGGTAAGTGATTTTTCGATTTAGGAGCTTAATAAATATGTCATTCTATATATCTGATTGCAACCCTTAGAAAAAGCCACCCATTGTACGATACACGCATAATAGACCAGGGTCGATAATTTTTGAAAACAAAAAAAATAATAGTAGGATGAAACCCATTAGAAAAGGAGGAGAATATTATAAAAATGAAAGAAAAATAATTTACGGGCGATCTGAGGTCGGGAAGGGGAAGGGGTGAGTTTTTAAGGGTAAAAAACGGTTTATCTCGATTTCCGGCAAAACTAAAAGTCCTATGGAAAAAATTTATATGGCAAAGTTGTAGGTAATAAAAAGATCTAAAACTTTTGTTTCGACTTTTTTTTCACATAACCTCAAAATTTATGTGAAAAATTCAAAAAACCAAGTTTTTGGTTTTTTATTTTTATCTTTTACAAAAATTTTTTTTTTTTCACGAAATTTGGTGAAAACTTACCTTTTTATGTCCCAAATACGCTGTAATTTATTTGATTTGAAATTTTTATTTGGTCACCTTATTTTGAATTAATATCGAAAAAGCACCCTAATTTTCAATCGAAAATTCACCCGTCAAAATATCAGCTTTTTTCAAAGAGTTGGTATGCTTTCTGTTCGTTGAAATCTCTACTTTCCGATGGTGAAAAAAAAATATATTACTATAGTAAATCTTCTCAGAAAATGCAAAAAATGAATTGAATTTTCGATTGAAAATTAGGGTGCTTTTTCGATATTAATTCAAAATAAGGTGAAAAAATAAATATTTCAAATCAAATAAATTACAGCGTATTTGGTACATAAAAAGGTAAGTTTTGACCAAATTTTGTGAAAAAAAAAAAATTGTTTTGTAAAAGATAAAAATGAAAAACCAAAAACTATGGTTTTTTGAATCGAAAATTCAATTCATTTTTTGCATTTTCTGAGAAGATTTACTATAGTAATATATTTTTTTTTTTCACCATCGGAAAGTAGAGTTTTCAACGAACAGAAAGCATACCAACTTTTTGAAAAAAGCTGATATTTTGACCGTTGAATTTTCGATTGAAAATTAGGGTGCTTTTTCGATATTAATTCAAAATAAGGTGAACAAATAAAAATTTCCAATCAAATAAATTACAGCGTATTTGGGACATAAAAAGGTAAGTTTTCACCAAATTTCGTGAAAAAAAAAATTTTTTTGTAAAAGATAAAAATAAAAAACCAAAAACTTGGTTTTTTGAATTTTCACATAAATTTTGAGGTTATGTGAAAAAAGTGTCGAAACAAAAGTTTTAGATCTTTTTATTACCTACAACTTTGCCATATAAATTTTTTCCATAGGACTTTTAGTTTTGCCGGAAATCGAGATAAACCGTTTTTTACCCTTAAAAACTCACCCCTTCCCCTTCCCGACCTCAGATCGCCCGTAAATTATTTTTCCTTTCATTTTTATAATATTCTCCTCCTTTTCTAATGGGTTTCATCCTACTATTATTTTTTTTTACTTTTTATTATTTTTAAAGGCTTCTACCCTGGTCTATAAGGCAACTATGTTAAAGCATAGACGTACGGATCGTTTTCGTGCATTAATTGATCAAAATTTGCAGAGAATGATAGAAAATGAGAAGAAACATTGGCGCTTGGTACTTGAACGTCTTTTTGCTATAGTGCTAATGTTAGCTAAAAGATCATTACTTTTCCGTGGACACCGTGAGCAACTTTATCAGCCTAATAATGGACACTTCTTGGCACAAGTAGAACTTAGTGCAAAATTTGATCCAGTTATGTTAGAGCATCTCAAACGAATAAAAAATAAAGAATGCTTTTACACTTATCTTGGAAAAGATGTGCAGAATGAAATAATTGGACTTATATCGAAAAGAATACTGAAAACTATCGTATCTTCTGTACAGTCATCAAAATATTTTTCTGTTATCATGGATTGCACTCCTGATGTAAGTCATAAGGAACAGCTTTCAATTCTTTTGAGATGCGTTAAAATTAATCAGGAAGAAGTACAAATTGAAGAATTTTTTTGTGGTTTTTTTCACATAACTGATAGCACTGGTTCAGGTTTAGTTGAAATTTTTTTAAATTTATTAGCTGAGTATAATTTGGATCTAATGAATTGTCTCGGGCAATCGTATGATAACGGTGCTAACATGCGAGGGCAATACAAAGGGGTTCAAGCTTTAATCAAAGAAAAAAATCCCAGAGCTCTTTACGTTCCATGTGCTAACCACACATTTAATCTAATGGTATGTGATGCTACGAAATCAGTATCAATTGCAATTAACTTTTTTGGTACTGTTCAACGAATTTTTACATTTTTTGCTGCATCAACCGTTCGATGGGACATACTGCAAAAAGTTTGTAGAATTACTGTTAAATCATTATCAGATACGCGTTGGGAAAGTCGTATAAATAGTATAAAAGTTGTAAAAGATAATTTGGTTCAAATTATAGAAGCTTTATACAAATTTGCAGATTCAAGTTCAATTGGAGTTGCTGTTTCTGAAGCTAACGGTCTTGCGAATGAGATATCCTCATATCAGTTTATACTTTCACTTATACAATTTGGCATGATATATTGTATGAAATTAACAAAGTAAGTAAAGTTATGCAGAATCCCTCGGCAGATATTTCTATTATGATAAAATTGGTGGAAACTACGAAAAATTTTTTAGAATCATTCAGAAGTGATGGATCATTTGAAGCGATTATTAAAAAATCTGAAGAAATAGCTATAAAATTAGGTACTGAGCCAGCATTCCCTCAAGTGCGGCTTAGCCGAACACGACGTTTTTTTGAATATGAAGGAACTGATACACCTCTAAATGGAAAGTCTAAATATAAAGTAGATTTTTTTAATGCAATAATTGATGTTGCATTAGTAAGCTTAAATGAAAGATTCAAAATGCTTGATTCATACAACAAAATATTTGGTTTTTTAACCCGTACCGAAAAAATGCGAAGTTTAGATGCAAATGAATTGTTGAATGGTTGTAAAAATTTAGAAATATCACTGAGAAATCCTAGTACTGAAGAATCGGACGTGAACCATGAAGAGTTATACTCGGAAATAAATACATTTTTAAGAATGGAAGCTCCCAAGTAGGTTTTGCCAGATATTGACATACGGCCAAGCACAAAACCATTAATGGTTAACAGTACTTGGCTATTGTTACTGGGTCAATACTAGAACCAATCATCGGCCGATCTATGGTTTACAGAAAATAGCCAGTATATTGTTACCTTTGAATGGCCAAGCACTGGCCCATGAATGGTAAATATTACTTGGCTATTGTTATTGGGCCAGTACTGTAGCCATGAATTTGCCGATCTATGTCATTTTTTTAAAATTTCACTAGAGTATTATCCCTTTTAGAAATACATAGTTTGAAAAATTTCACATATAGTTTAGTTATCGCCTTGTCGGTTGTAAGACTATGGTAATATGTATAAAAAATATTATTTTGTATTTTTTTCAATGGCTGAGTCAGGGCGGAGTTTGCCATTACTCAGCTATTCTTGCAACTGAACCAGTTGTATGGGGAGTTTTGAATTTTTACCGTCATTTTTATTTTATTTTAAATTAGTTTGTATTTAATTTATTTAAATTTACATATGATAATAATGTATATTTTTTTTAACTGCCCAGTCATGGTAGCCAGTATTTGGCCCTAGAATTGCAACCATTTATTGTCCGAAGTTATCATCCAGTAAAATTATGTTAATGGCCCAGGTTGCCAGTACTCGCCCATTGCTGCATTACTGGCTGCCAGTAAAGGACCATTACTGGACCAGTTGTACAACCTTGTATGGGCTTCGGCGGAATCGAAAGATGCACTGGAAATTTTGAAGTATATTACGGCAAATTCTTTAATCGAAATTTTTCCAAATTTATTTATTGCCCTACGAATTTTACTAACTTCAACTATTTCAGTGGCAACCGCAGAGAAGTGATTTTCCAAATTAAAACTCATAAACAACTATTTACGTTCCACTATGGGTCAAGACCGCTTATCTGCATTAGCTTTAATTTCCATTGAAAACAAAATAAGTCGGTCTTTGGACTGTTCTGATTTAATTGATGAGTTTGCGTCTTTAATAGTCCGAAAGGTTAAGTTTTAAGTCAATGTAATCGATCTTCCTAAAATCTGCAAAAAAAAATAAATGGTACCGCATTTTGAGTAGTCTTATTAGTGCATCTTCATCCAAAATAAAAAAAATACTTCATGTAAATTTAAAACCTATGTGCGTTTTTTGTTTCGTTACGTTCTAATAAATATCCAAAACACAATAGAACACAAGAATTAAAAACTCAACTAATATAATAGAAAACTTGCCTATGGCCTCGCATATGGTAAATCCGCCACTGGTTAAATGATTTTTCGATTTAGGATCCTAAATCAAAAAATCAATTACCTAGATAAAACGATCCGTACCTCTATGCTTTAAAATAGTTCTCTTACGCGTATATGATAAGAGTGTTGGCACTTTCTAAAGGGTTGCAATCAGAAATGTAGAATGACATATTTAGTAAGCTCGCATATCGTAAATTCATTTACCTACATAAAACGATCAGTATCTATATGCTTTAACATACACCTTATGCGTGTATGGTACAAGGGGTGGCTTTTTCTAAAGGGTTGCAATCAGAAATGAAGACTGACATATTTAGTAAGCTCCTAACTCAAAAAATTATTCACCTACATAAAACGATCCGTTTCTCTATGCTTTAACATAGCTTCCTTATGGGTGTTTAGTACAAGGGGTGGCCTTTTCTAAAGAGTTGCAATCAGAAATATAGAGTGACATATTTTGTAAGCTCCTAAATCGAAAAATCACTCAGTAAACTCAAACAATCAGTATTTCTATGCTTTAACATAGCCTCCTTATGAGTTTATCGTACGAAGGGTGACTTATTTTTAAAGGTTTGCAATCAGAAATAAATAGTGTTATATTGAGTAAGCTCCATAATCGAAAAATCACTTACTTACATGTTACGATCAGTATCTTTATGCTTTAACATAGCTTCCTTACGCGTGTATGGTACAAGGGGTGGCATTTTTTTTAAAGGGTTGCAAACCAGAAATATAGAGAGACATATTTAATAAGCTCCTTAATTGAAAAATCATTTACCTACATAAAACGATCGATATCTCTATGCTTTAACATAGTTCCCTTATGCGTGAATGGTACAAGGGGTGGCTTTTTCTAAAGGGTTACAAACCAGAAATATTGAGTGACATATTTAGTAAGCTCCTAAATCGAAAAATCATTTACCTACATAAAAAAATCCGTATCTTTATGCTCTATCACAGTTCCCTTACGCGTGTATGGTACAAGGAGTGGCTTTTTCTAAAGAGTTGCAATCAGAAATATAGAGTGACGTATCTAGTTAGCTAATAAGTCGAATAATCATTTACCTTCATAAAACAATCCGTACCTCTTTAACATAGTTCTTATGCGTGTATAGGTACAAGGGATGGCTTTTCTAAAGGGTATCAATCAGAAATATAGAGTGACATATTTAGTAAGCTCCTAAATCGATAAATGATTTAACCTACATAAAACGATCCGTACCTCTATGTTTTAACATAGTTCCCTTATGCGTGTTTAGTACAAGGGGTGGCTTTTTCTAAAGGGTTGCAATCAGAAATATAGAGTGACATATTTAGTTAGCTCCGAAATCGAAAAATCATTTACCTACATAACACGATCTGTAACTCTATGTTATAAAATAATTCTCTTACGCGAATTTAATTCAAGGGGTGGCATTTTCTAAAAGGTTGCAATCAGAGAAAAAGAGTAACATATTCAGTAAGCTCCTAGCTGAACAGAGGTGTATTTTTTACCTAACTAAGTAAAAAAGGTTTGACGAGCTTATAATATTTTTGTCTTGTTAAACTTTTTTTAACATCACAAACTCCAAACAGTGTTACGAAACATGGAACTTTTATACGAAATTAGAATATTACTTTACACCGGGAAGCTCAAAAAAAAATATATGAAAACTGATACTACGCCGGAACACTGAATTTATAACAAACAAATTGATTACACTTGGAAATCTCTTGTATTATGAATCACAGAATGAATAATTTGACAAAACTATTAATTGGCTAACATGAAAAATAATTTATTCAAAAACAAATCAAAAATTATGTAAATTAAAATTCAATTAAAAGCTTACATTAATTTATTTCTTCAATGCTGTCTTCTTCATGTTTTATTTCACATCTTCGTTTATCTTGATGGTTTATTAAAGGTTTTATTATATCAAGCAGAAACTAGTCCGTTCCTCCACAAAAAAGCAATACATAATGGAGTCACTGCACGAAAATTTCATTAACGGATTAATTTTTACAAATAGAATTAGACAATTGTGTGTTTAACATCTCATACGGTAACAACATCATGAACTTCTTCAATTAATTTTTGTTTTTCATCATCATCAAAGTTCATGTACCATTTGGCGATGACGTGTTTTTCTTCATAAAAGTATAAATTTATTTTCAAAACTGATAACATAATACTTGCTTAACAAATGAATTTTATTTCTTCATTGTAAAACCGTTCAATCGAAATTAAATTGAAAGTAAAGCTATTCTTATATAAACCAATAGAGGCGGATGGGACAACTGAATATATTGAAGACAATGTGTAATGTATTCGGTTGGCACAAAATTCGGTTGTGGTGAACGAATTTTTTCTTTCAGTGTTGATTTTGTATTTAAATGCTTGAATTATAGATAAATTATCTCTATAACAGCAAAGCTGGTTATAAAAATTAAATTAACAAACTGTAAGCTTATTACCATTGTAAATAAAACGTTACAAATGAAAAACAAAATTGTTTTCGTCTTAGACAGTTTTTACAACCGTGCTTTACTTTTTTATCCATTTTTTTAATACAGTCTATAAATAACCACTAACTTTTGTCTGGAAAGTATAGAGTTCCAAAAATATTTCGTTTCGTCAAATTTCAAAATCAATTAAATGAAGTGTTCTAATTAAATTTAAAATTTACAATAACCAAACTTTTTAATTTTAATTTCATTTATTATTATTATTATGATATAACTTTGATGTTAGAGAAAAATCATAATTTTAGAAATAAATGTATTATAATTATGGTTCTTGATGGTAAAATTCTATTGAACCACAAAATTTGTGTTATATCATGCAATTTTGTGGCCTGTAATATTTATTCTGTATAAGCGCAAATTTCTATTCTAATAAATTGAAATTATATAGTTTCATACAAATCATTTATTCAACAACTAAAATTATGACTATTAATCAAAATTTAAAAACAGCAAATATATTTAGATTACTTAATAGATTTGTTAGTAAAATAAGATGTGTCTGTACGCTTTTGTTAACAAATTAAATCTTTTTCCGTTTTTAGTGATTTTACTATCGGGTAATTCTTTTTAAAGTGCACATGGCAGTAGCGGATTACCATAGAGGCGGAAGAGGCGGCCGCCTCTGGCCTCACATGCACCTTTGGCCTCCTCGCGACAAATAGTAATGATGTTTTATAGGTATTCAAATATCAGATGACTGCGTTCATTCAACCAAAGTTTTTAAACCTTAAGATTTTTTTTTATATTATCCCACATTTAAAAGTGTTAGGTTGTCAATTTGTATTACTTTTTTCATGTATTTATTTTAATAATTCTAATTTGATAGTTTTATAATTTTTTAATGTATTCGTTTTCCAATTTGCATCTTTTTTTTTTATTATAAGTTAGGCATGTTTAGTGTTAATTATAATAAATTATTAACTAACGTCTCTGAATATCCGAATATACCATGCCAAGTAGGGATTGTGATTAAGTTTGAATAAATTAAGTTTCTCTAAGAAATTTATGAACGCTAACTTTAAAGTTTTGAGGATTAAAGCTATCAGGAAAAACCCATGAAGGCAACGCATTCCAGACATGAGAGACTCTGTTGAAAAAATCAAGCTGAAAGACAACAGTTCTGCACCTTTTTATATGAACCGTAAAAGAATGGGCTACAACATTAGCTCTGGTGTTTAGCGATAGATTTGCTAGTTCAGGTAAAATTGATTTAATCTCTATAAAAGTTCGTTCATCCATAATGTATTTGTAGAAAATTGTCAGATCAGCAACATTTCGTATGTGTTGTAAAGAATCAAGCTCATTAGTAAGAGTTGAGTTGCCAATCACTTTAAATTACTGTAATAAGCTCCACCCCATATGTGAGAACAGTACTCCATACAGAGACGTATAAATGATTTGTAATTTAAAAGATGCTGTTCGCTATTGAAAAACTTACGACATCGTCCCAAAAAGCCTAATTTTTGAACAGTGTTCTTAGCTAGGTTAAAAATATGAGAATTCCATTTCAGATTATTTTCAACTTCAACTCCTAGAAGACTAACAGATTCTTTCTCTACAAGATCTTTAGAGTCGAACTTTAATGGAAACGGATTTGGTGTGGATAATCTAGAAAAATGACAGGCCTCTGTTTTACTTGTGTTGAATTCAACACTATTAGCGAACCCCCAATCCAAAATAGTTTTAAGGTCCTGGTTTAATGAATCTATCAAATTTGATCTACAGTTATTAAGCGCTAACTGTGAATATAATTTAGGGTTTTCATTAGACGCATGAAGCGTGCTATCATCAGCAAAACTATGGATAGGACTAATTGTTGAATCCAACAAATCGTTAATAAGAAAGAGAGTTGGTGACAAAGCCGAACCCTGAAGAGCTCCTGCATTAGTTGAAAAGACATCCGATGAAACACCATCAACATTGACTCGAAATTTCCGCTCGGAAATATAGGCTGGGGCCGTTATGGATTTTTATAGCTGAAATAAAAAAAATTAGTAGCAGGTAACGGCCGGCTGGAATATATAGTTGAGGTCATAAACAATGAAAAAAAAACTTTCGAACTTGAGATGAAGGGAAGTAGTGAAATGGGGTGCTGTGTAAGGGGTGAAAACTGTTTTTCGTTATTTGTAACGAAACGAGGCTTCCTAGAGAAAAGTGTTTCATACAAAAGTTGTAGATAATAAAAAAACCTAAAACTTTGGTTGCATAAATTTTTCGACATAACCTCAAAGTTTGCGAGAAAATGATGAAAAACCGATTTTTGTTTTTATTTTTTTTCGCGTGAAAATTATTTAATTTTAATGAAACTTTGTGGAAGTACGTAATTATTTGCACATAATATGCATGAATTTTTTCAATTATGAAAAATAAAAATTTTTCGAGATTTTACCATTTTTTCGAAAAAACACCCCTATCTTCGGCGAACAACTTTATTGATGTTTTTTTGGATTTTGATGTTGTACTAGTGCTTATTTTTTTTGTCAAGATGTCTACTCTCAAATGGTATATCGATTTGAATGATTTATTGTTATTTAGCAGCTTACAATTGAGAAAAACCGGAAAAAAAAATTTCGAATCTCGAACTTGTCCATTTTTTTAATTTTTTTCAATTTTTTAGCATATTTATGTTAATAACTCATAATATTTTAAAGAAAAAACTTTCTTTGGTATAAAATAAATAAAGTTGAATGAATTTACTTATTGGAAACAACGCTAAAATTGAATAAAGTAAAAAATAAAAAAATGCTGTTACTTATTCAAACAAAAAAAAAATTTACGAAGTTTAAAATTTAACAGCATACTATAGGGTTGCCACGTGTCTTACTTTCGGTAGGACAGTCCTACTTTGGAGCAAGAATGTCCTACGTCCTCCTTTACTATAAAAATGTCCTACTTTAGGCAAACTGTAATACAATATCTTACATTGAAAAAAATAGATTTTTTTTCTACCTATTTCTCTCAATAAACGCGCTAGCAAAATAAGTAATTGTTATTGCACCTTTACTTATATTGAAATTGTAACTGATTATTTAACTTTATGTCGAAAGGTTAGTAACAATAGCAAATAATTTACATTGCTGACATATGTGTCAGTGCTATGCTTGTCTATGCTTTATCTATGCTTTATCTTAGCTTTAGCTATGCTTTTTAATTCAAAGTAACGAGCCATAATTTGTTGCAAATTGCGTTGAAATTTTGAGCTCCTTTCCATATCTAGATAATGGTCCTCAAAAAAACGTTGGAGTTGATTGGCAATAGTAATCCCTTCTGTCAAAAATTTTTGATGGGAAAGATGGTATCGATTCGGCTTCTGACGCATCGTCATTATTATCAAATAAATCTTAATTCTCATCAATTAAATTAAGGAGTTCATCTTCATTTAGGTCATGATCATAATTACTTAATTCTTGAATATCAGTGGAAGTTATTTCGTCAAAGCCATCTCCTCCAGTAGAATACGCCAAATCTACGACATGATTAAGTTCAGCCTGAACAGTTGCTACTGGATGTAATATATGGACTCCAGCTGGCCATACTTTTTTCCAGGAGCCCCTAAGAGTAGATTGTTTTAATTATGTATAATAGAATTTGCTATAAACTTCACCCAATTTCTTATTGTATAATCTTTCCATATTTTGCTTACGGTTATATCAAATTCAGATCTGTCATCTAGTTTATCCATAATGAATTCAAATGTTACTCCCAAAAATATTGCTTTAAAAGTGACAATAATGCCTTGATCCAACAGCTGCAGCAAAGATGTTGTGTTAGGTGGCAAAAAAATAACTTTAACGTTAGGATGGTTGAGATCAGTTGGATGGCAAAGAGCATTATCATAATAATAAGCAAAACTTTAAAACTTACATTCTTTTTTTTTTTCAAATATTCCTCAACTTCTGGAAGAAATATTTTATAGAACCACTCCAAAAATAAACTTGACGTCATCCATGTCTTTTTGTTTGCTCTCCACTGTACTGGCAATTTATTCATATCAAAATTTTAGAAAACTCTAGGTCGGAACGAGCGATGTGTGATTAATGGTTTTCTTACAAAATCACCTGCTGCATTACTGAATAATAATAACGAAATGCGATCTTTTGCATGGGAATAATTTTGCAGCTTCTTCGTCAGCGGACGCAATTTCTCCAGTAAGTTTGAGATTATGTAATGAAAAGCTATTTTTAAAATTTTCAAACCATCCTTTGCTCCCACAAAACTCATTCATCTGACTGGATGACGTAGAAGGTGCAGAGTGTCTTAAATAATTATAAATACGTACGGCTTTGAGACGAATTGCAATACCATTTGTTGGCATGTTATGTCGATTTTTGTGTTCTATTCATAACATTAACATCTTCTCCATTTTCTCAATTAAAAGACTCCTGGCATTAGATGTTTATTCAAACTAACAAAAGCACCTGCTGCAACCGCAGCTCTTATTTTTCTTTCGTTATTTTTTATAGCTCAAATGGTAGATTCTCCTAATGAAAAATGTTTTCCGATTGCTGTTGAACCGTCACCTTACCGTAATCTATCCAAAATTAAAATGTTGATGTTTAAAGTTACGGTTTTTATTTTTTTTTTGCTCAACATTTTTAAAATGATTCAGAAATTAAATGATTAACATCCATATTGCAAATATAGTAGATTTCACTGATCAATACCAACAGCATACAATTTAAAATTTATAAAAGATGGGGGATTCATTTTATTGATTATTTTTTACTCATAGAAAAATAAATTCATTAAAAACATTAAGGTTTTTTAAAAACCATTTATTTATACTTACAGTTAATTTAGTAGCAAATTATGATTCCTTTTTTATATTTATATAACAATAAAATTTCACAATTCGGATGTTAAAAATTATTATGTGCGCACTGTATTGAATTGTAAAATCTTAAAAATAAAAAAAAATTACTGCTGATCCGATGTAAATTTTCTTGCAAGTGTATATGTGCAAAAATAAATTGTTTTGACTTTTGACCATAGAATTGGGAAAAAATGTATAAATGTATATGTAACAAAGCAAATGAAAGGATAATTTACAATAGAGTAATATGAGTACATAAAATAAATAAAATACGTATTAGGTGAATTAAAAATTGTACCGAAAAGTTGTATCGCACTAAACTAAATTTTAAGCGCATTCCTTAAAACAACGACGCCAATGTTGAACCGCATATAACCAAAATCGCATAATTAAAGTGTCGCATAATTCGGTATCCCTCGAATACTTCTATACTATCCCTCGAATAGTTCCCTATATCGAATACTTCCTATACTATCCCTCGAGTACTTCTATTTTTAATAGAAAATTTTATGGCACAAGGCCAAAGTCAATTTTTACCATGGACGGAGTAATTAATTTATTCAACTACTGTTATATTGCATGTATAACGCTTTATATTTTTAATAAATTCCATTCTATTGTCAGGAAAATGTTAACCTGTAGGGGTCGCAATAATTGTGAAATTGTTTGCAAGTATTTTTTCTGTGTGTGAAATATAAACTGCTAACTTCGAGATAAGGTTGTTATTACTTAATTTTTTCAATGCACTGTTCCTGATAGGACGACCCAGCTTCATTCGATATAATCTATCACACGTCAATCCCGGTAATGCGCTAGCATCCTGACCAACTCTTATTTCTTAAAGTTATATCCTGCATCCTATTTCTGTAGTACTGTCTCAGTCAATCATAATTGTTTATTCTACTTAGTATTAGTCAGTCCAATTCAATTCATTTTAACGCTATTCAATCTGCCTCTCAACCAAATATTCTATCAAAATATTCGAATTCCATTTAATTTTATGTTATGATCACAAATGTTGTATTTGTTTTGCTTTCTCAGTCGTTATCACTATTTAATATAGATTATAGCACGTGCAAATGTCGAATTTATATTTAAAATTTCAAAATACATTCTGTTACTATATACGGGTAATTGTTGTATCAGTTCAAATTCTAATACAAGTAAACAATAAAACGGTCATAAAAAGTCGATTGTATGAACAAGGATGAAAAGAAAAAAGTCCGAGCGGCTAGGATGCTAGAAATAGGTAGATTTCGAGATCAGATAGTTTTGTGTACAAGTCGAATCTGATGTATCAGATTAGTTTAAACTAATTACAAACAGATATCGAACAAATTTTGAAGGAAAATAATATAAGCAAAACTACATATAAGCAAAACTACATCTATCCAATTTTGCAACAAACAAATATCAAAATTTATGACACTATATTGTAACGTTTCTTTGCCGAGTAACAATTATTTAGTTCGATCACTAAATCAGGAAATTTAAAACACAATAGATTTTCTAAACGTTATAATTTTATTCGTTCAAGATTTTACAATAAAAATATTTCTCCTATTACTATTCCCCTTTTAGTTCTTCTTGTACTAACAATATTTCACCACTTATAATTCTTTTATACTTGTTCACAATATCACTTTTAACTTTCTACTTATAACACTGTTAATTTTACTTCGCCTATATCACTGCTAATATTTTTATACTTTTTGTATCGCTAACAACTTTATACTGGTTGTATCCTCGAACAACACCTTTTATATATACTACATGAAATAGCCTCGAAACTGCTGTAATGTTCTAGATAGAACACACCCTTTTTTTTTTCCTTTATCAACAATAAGACGATCTTCAAATATTGACACCTAGGTGTGAAATCTATTCTTTTCAATTGTTTTATTTACCAATTTTTATTTCGTTAACCAATCCTTATTCGATAAAACAAATACTTCCTATTAAATGTTTACTTTGGTTGCATTGTTACCTTTTGTATCTTTTGATTTTTATATTTGTAGAACTAACGAGAATTTTCTTGAAAGTTCTATTGTTGTTGTGTTCTATCATCTTCCATAATCGTCACATTCTCCCCCACTTATTTCTGTTCGTCCCGAATAGAATCTAAATCTCCCCCTCTGTAGGGTGCTAATCTTTCTAGATGAACGACTTTTGGTTTCGCTCGTTGACCTTTCTTTATTCGATAAACGACATCGTTTAATTTTGTTATGATGGTATAAGGTCCTTCCCAAGATGTTTGTAGTTTTGGAGATAGTCCTTTTCTCCGCTGTGGATTGTGTAGCCACACTAGTTGTCCTTCCTCAAATCCTTTGTTGTTTGCGCGAATGTCATACCGAGCCTTCATTCGATCACTGGCTATCTGTGCTTTCTGTCTGACAAACGTGTGTACCTCCTCAAGTTCTTTTTGAAGTTTATTAACATAATCTTGGACACATAATGTTGACGATGGAATAATCCCAAACTTCAGATCACCAGGTAGCCGTAAATCATTTCCAAAAATGGTTGTAGCTGGCGTCGTTTTGGTTGTATCATGCACTGCTGATCTATAAGCCATCAAGAATAACGGAATATGACGGTCCCAATCACGTTGATTCTTGTTTACTACTTTTGCTAGATATTTCTCAAGAGTAGCATTAAATCTTTCCACCATGCCGTCTGATTGGGGATGTGAAGCAGTTGTTCTAGTTTTATTAATTCCAAGTATCTGACAGATTTCTTGAAATATGGTAGATTCAAAATTTCTTCCTTGATCTGTGTGAATCTCCATCGGCACTCCGTAGCGACTTATCCAATTGCTAACTACTGCTTCAGCGATCGTTGTTGCTTCTTGGTTTGGTATTGCACACACTTCTGGCCATTTGCTAAAATAATCCATTATGACTAGCACATATTTGTTGTTGTTATCAGAAGTCGGAAATGGTCCAGCTACATCCATTGCAATTCTCTCGAATGGTGCTCCAACATTATACTGCCTCATGTTACCACGACTTCTTCTTGCAGGTCCCTTTGCAGCCGTACATTGATCGCATGCTTGACACCATTCCACTACCGATTGACGTGCTCCTGACCAATAAAATCTACGCCGTACTTTAGCAAGGGTTTTGTTAATACCCAGGTGACCGCCACTGGTTCCTTCATGATATTCCTTTAATACTTGAGGTATTCTTATTTTGGGAACTACTATCATTGATTCTTTAACTGATCCGTCAGGACTTTCCCAAATTCTTTTCAAGCATCCATCTTCAATACAGAGACTGTCCCATTGTGCCCAATATGCCTTCAACGTTTGACTTTTATCGGCAATCTCACTCCATGTAGGTTTTTCTCCTTTTTCCTTGAACTTTATTATTGGTGCCAAGCTCGGATCTTTCAGTTGCTCCTTCCTTACCACTTCATGCGTCCAGTCTTCACTAGGAAGCACTTGCAGAAGCCTGACATCAATAATGTTTTCCTTACTTTCCGCCCGATTACAGTGCTTGCATTCCACCTGGCATGGCCTTCTTGATAATGCATCAGCATTTCCATGTGCACTTCCCCTTCGATGTTCAATGTCGAAATCATAAGCTTGTAAGCGTTCAATCCATCGTGCTACTTGTCCTTCCGGGTTCTTAAATTGCAGTAGCCACCTCAATGCTCCATGATCAGTTCTCAAATGGAATTTTTGGCCGTACAAATACTTGTGAAAATTTTTTACACATTCCACTATAGCCAGCAATTCTTTACGGGTTACACAATAATTCCTTTCTGGCTTGGACAGTATTTTTGAGTAATAAGCTATTACTTTTTCTTGTCCATCAATTTCTTGAGATAACACTCCTCCTATACCATCATTGCTGGCATCAGTATCTAATATGAATTTAAAATTTGGTATAGGGTAAGCCAGAACTGGTGCTGTGCACAATCTTTGCCGAAGCTCCACAAAAGCATCTTCTTGCTTTTCGGTCCATTCAAAAGCTTTATCCTTCCTCGTGAGCTCATGTAGACTCTTAGCAACATTCGCAAATCCTGGTACAAAACGTCGGTAGTAAGTGCACAATCCCAGAAAACTGCGAAGTTCATGTAAATTCTTAGGTCTTGGCCATTCTTTTACTGCTGTGATCTTATCAGCATCTGTGTGTATTCCATTCGTTGTTACTTTGTGCCCCAAGTATTTTACTTCTTCTCTGAATAGTGTACATTTCTTTGGACTCAATTTTAGTCCTGCTGCTTGGATTCTCTCGAAGACTTCTTCTAAATTCTTCAAATGATCGTCAAAATCCTTGCCCATTACAATGATGTCGTCCAAGTACACAAGGCACGTTCTCCAATGTAATCCTTTCAACACACGTTCCATTAAACGTTCAAATGTTGCGGGAGCATTACATAGTCCGAATGGCATAACGTTAAACTGCCATAGCCCACTACCCACACTAAACGCTGTCTTTTCTCGATCCTCTTCTTGGACTTCTACCTGCCAATAACCACTTTGCAGATCTAATGTTGAGAATAATTTGGCACCTGATAATGTGTCCAAGGTATCATCAATTCGAGGTAATGGGTAGCTATCTTTCTTTGTTACTGCATTCAGTTTTCTATAGTCGACGCAGAATCTCATAGTTCCATCCTTCTTTCCAACTAAAACCACAGGTGAACTCCATGGACTATCTGATTGCCCGATAACACCAGCCATTTTCATATCCTTTACCATTCTATCAGCTTCTTCCCGTTTTGCTAATGGTAATCTTCTTGGTGCTTGGCGAATCGGCATCTCTGCTCCCGTGTCAATTTTATGTTTAACCAGATTAGTTCTTCCGTTGTCTGCTGATGTGCTGCAGAAGATGGACGAATAACGTTCGAGCAACTGCTCTGCTTCTTTCTTTTGTTCTTTTGTAAGCTCTGTTGTCCACTTCTGTAGTAGATTTTGTATTTCTTTCTTCTGCGTTTGATTTTCGACTTTCCTTTCTGTGTGCTGTTGTTCACATTTCACAATGGTAGTTACTTCTTCACATTTACCGACGATTGTTCCTTTCTTAAGGGTTTTTATTTTGTCTGACAGATTTAGTGTTCTTATCGGTATTCTTAAGTTTTCATCTGGTACAACTAATGTTTTCCCTATAATGATCTCTTTGTGTTGAAGACCATTTTCATTGGCTTCCACAACCCACAACCTTGGTGACCCAGAATCTCCCTCCAATCTTCCCCAGACGATTGTTTCGGTATTAGGTGGCAGCTTTTCGCGATGTTCCAATATTATTCGCCTCATACTTGATTCTGCACCATTCATCTGAAGAACCAACTCTACGTTACCATACTTGAGTACTCCATTTCCAGCGTCTATTACAAATCCATTCGGCCTCATGAAGTCCATTCCCAAAATTACTTCATCAGCGATGTCTGCCACTAGAACTTCATGCTGAAAGTGCGTATTTCCAATTTTTATATCGGCAATTTTGCTTCCCCTGATAGTTGCACTTTCCCCTGTTGCTGTTTGTATTCGATATTTTTCTGCTGGTTGTAATTCCCCTTTTAGTAAATCTGTACGGACTATTGTGCGAGTTGCTCCAGTATCTAGCGTAATGATACAGTTGTTGTCATCAATTTTAGCTCCAATCGTTAAACTGTCACCATTCCTTGCGATTCTTGAAATAGGGATGGAGATTATGGGGCATTCGGTTGTGGGAGCCAGCTTACGCCCCTTAAAGCTGACTCGTTTTAGTTTAACCCTTCCGCTGCTATTTGACCATCCTCTCCCGCTTGAGCCTTTTCTTCAGATGATCTCCGTCTGATTGGTGATGTTGATCTGTCCCGTTTTCGTCTAGCCTCTCTGCATTCTCGAGATATGTGACCAAGTTTGTCACATACCCAACATCTTATTCTACTGTTAAATTCTCCAGATCTTCTTTGGGGCCTAAAACTATCCTCTTCTTCCATTTCTACACGGCGTACTTTGATTGTTGGTTTGACAATTGCTTGTGCCGTCTCACTAGTCAATGCACAAGCTATTGTTTCAGCAAATGTAGCTTTAGGTGTCATCACAGCTGACTTTCGCGTCTCTGGATCTCTTATGCCGTCGATGAACGCATCTATCTTCATTCTTTCCATATAGTCTGGTGATGTATTTCCATGTGCCATATGTACCAGACGTTCGATCGCAGACGAAAACTCTTGCAGACTTTCTCCTATTCGCTGGTAGCGACCCTTCAACTCAAGTCTGTATATCTCCCGTTTGTGGTCACTACCATATTTGCGATCTAAAGCCTTCATGATCTCATTGTAGCTCCTTCGATCTTGTTCTGGAACTGATTGTATTGTTTCTGCTGCTTCACCCTTCAGTGCCACTATTAAAGCTGCCACACGATGTGGTTCGTTCCAACTGTTCTGATCAGCTGCTGTTTCAAATTGGAATTTGAAAATTCCAAACGATGATGTACCATCGTATGTGGGCGGTTTTAACTTCATGCTTTGTGTTTGTTGAACCGTGTGAATTGTTTTACCTTTAATTTCAACATCTTGAAGCCTTCTTTCTACTTCTACTTTAAAGTCATCTACTTTCGATTGTACTTTCTGTTCCAGAACTTCAACTTCTTTTTGCACTTTCTCGACTTTTTCATCCACAATTTTCTCTACTTCGATGCGTAGATTCGCTGCCATATGTAGAAGTTTCTCGTCGATGTGTGTTTTAACCAAGCTAATTTCTTCTCGACTTGAAGCGATGTTTGCATCTACCTTTTTCATTTCATTACTCATGCTGTTACTTTGCAAATCTAACTTTTTGTTCATAACCTCCATGTTTGCCTTTACATCTGCTCTCATGTTGAAACTCATTTGCTCCATCATAGCCATTAACTGTGCAAAGTCGTTGTTTGCTGGTACGACTTGCCTCGTTGCTTCAACAGCACCATCTTTAGCTTCACTATTTCCTGCATCTGGATTTTCATCTGCTTCTTCTTGCCTAAAACGATATTTTTCTGGATCCAATCCAGCTGCTTCCATAGCTTTTATTAATCGCTCTTTCAACTCATTCTTAGTTCCCGTTGTTGACAGATTCCTTTTCTCCAATTCGCTCTTCAGATCTTGAACTTTTAATCCATTCAAATCCATCTTATTTCCCAATTTCACTTCTGACACCAGTTGTAACGTTTCTTAGCCGAGTTACAATTATTTAGTTCGATCACTAAATCAGGAAATTTAAAACGCAATAGATTTTCTAAACGTTATAATTTTATTCGTTCAAGATTTTACAATAAAAATATTTCTCCTATTACTATTCCCCTTTTAGTTCTTCTTGTACTAACAATATTTCACCACTTATAATTCTTTTATACTTGTTCACAATATCACTTTTAACTTTCTACTTATAACACTGTTAATTTTACTTCGCCTATATCACTGCTAATATTTTTATACTTTTTGTATCGCTAACAACTTTATACTGGTTGTATCCTCGAACAACACCTTTTATATATACTACATGAAATAGCCTCGAAACTGCTGTAATGTTCTAGATAGAACACACCCTTTTTTTTCCTTTATCAACAATAAGACGATCTTCAAATATTGACACCTAGGTGTGAAATCTATTCTTTTCAAATGTTTTATTTACCAATTTTTATTTCGTTAACCAATCCTTATTCGATAAAACAAATACTTCCTATTAAATGTTTACTTTGGTTGCATTGTTACCTTTTGTATCTTTTGATTTTTATATTTGTAGAACTAACGAGAATTTTCTTGAAAGTTCTATTGTTGTTGTGTTCTATCATCTTCCATAATCGTCACAATATGAAAAAAAAAAGGGCAAACTTTTATTTATTTAGCGTATGGTTTTTGTTATGACACATTAAAAACAAAAATAAAACAAAAATAAAACTTAAAATAGATAGATTTTCATATGAAATCTACATAAAACAAAACATGAATAATACACATTAAATGAACTTACAATCAATATCTTTTAGTTAAAAATTAAAAAGTAAAATATTAAAATATTTGAACATTGGGCAGTATATTTGAACATTAGATATTTACATTGAGTGAGTTTATCCATGCTACTACATTGGGAGTTGCCAATTGGATGTCTGAGATGTCGCCATTGTATCGTCGAAGTGGGCACACTGTTGCGATGTGTTTTATAGTTTGTTGTGGAGCTCCGCAGTCACATTGAGGAGACTCTGAGATTCCCCACTTGTAGAAAGAATCAGCACAACGTCCATGATTCGTTCTTATTCGGTTTAGTGTGGTCCAGGTATGACGTGGCAGATCGAAACCAGGTTGGGCAGAAGTTGGGTTAGTAATAGAAACGCCAGAAGTGTTGTAATCATTCCAGGAGGTGTCTCACGCATCCAAGATATTAAAATTAGTTGCCAGCAGGTTGCTGGCAGTTTTATGTGGAGGCTTTCTTGACTTCAATCGACAACTAGTGTGGTCACCGTAATATTCGTGCAAGGGTAACGTGATGTTGTTGGTTACCTTTTTATGTTCACGCATGAGTGCATGCGAGCGTCTGAGTGCAGGTGGAGCGATATTGCTCAACACAGGGAGCCAAGGTAAAGGAGTGGACCTGATAGTACCACTTATAGTACGCATCGCGGCATGCAGCTGGCAGTCAACTTTTTGAGTATGTGTGCTATTCAGCCAGACTGGTGCGCCGTACTCAGCCACTGAGTAAACCAGACTTAGAGCAGTTGTGCGGAGGATTGCTGGAGTAGCACCCTTAATTGTTTTTGAAACCCAGCTTCGATGTAGGATGTTAAAGCGATCAGTTGATCAGTGCAGCTGGCTGCGATTGGGATGGAAACCAGCTTGTTCGACTGGGATCTGGTCATTCAAAATCGGTGCGATACGGTTGTATATGAGCCGTTCTAGCAATTTGTGGCAGGTGCTCAAAAGTGTGATTGGGCGATAGCTTCCTGGTTCATTGGATGGTTTACCTGGTTTAAGTATCGCTATCACTTTCGTAGTCTTAAAGTGTTTTGGAAGATTGCCAGTTTCTAGGATAATCGAGAAAAATTTAGTTAGCCATTGTTTTACATTTTTTCCCGCATTTCTAAGAAATTCTGGAAATATGCCATCGTAGCCCGCTGCTTTTCCATTTTTTGTTTGGGACAGAGCTGAATCCAGTTCTTCGCTACTAAAAGAGTTCGCATACTTCGATGGAAACGAGCAATTGCGCTTCATTTCTCTTAATTTACGTTTAATTGTTCTCTTATGAAGGCGATTAATAGAAGAACGAGACATGTTTACGATATGATTTGCAATGTCCTCTGTGTTTATTTCATTGTTAGCGCGAGTGATGGAGTTTGAGCCACCCAGTTTCCGAAGGAGACTCCATGCTTTCCTGCTTGAATGGGAAACATCAATGTTTTCAACAGCGCTAATCCACTTTTGTTTCCTCGCGGCGTCCAATGAGTAAATTAAGTCATCAACCACGTCTGCTTCACCACTACTAAGGTACTCCTCATACAATTTATCGCTCTCTCTACTCCAGTCAGGAATGTATTCTTCACGGAAGCCTCTTGGGATGCATTTCTTTGCAGTTGAGATGATGGCTCCAACGAACCTATCATAATTTTTAGGAATGGGTGGGATCCAGCAAATCACTGCATCCAACTCCAACCTATATTTATCCCAATCAGCTTTGTTAAAATTCCATCTAGGTTGAGGAGTAGAGTTAACGAGTGGGATTTGGATTCCAGCCTCAAGAATTACTGGACGATGTTGAGAGCGTGGAAAACCTTGTAAGACAGCCCTAGATATTGGAATAGGGTTACGTTGTTCGTTTTTGTGGAAAAACAAAGGTCGGGATTGTAATCACGTTGCCATCTAGCAGATCTAAAGGTTTTCATGTCTTTTGCATCATATACCAGGAACATGTTGTTATCATCCGCCCAGTCAGTCAGTTGTATACCATTGGGGTTGTTGTTTGAGTATGGACCACTGAGTGTGATGGCTATTGAAGTCACCAGCATATATTGCTGGGTGGTGAAATAATGGTAGAGTAGCAGCTGGCCATCCTGTATTAGGAGGCTTGTATACGTTTACAATCTTCATGTCCGATATATCAACAACAATAAGATGAATATCGTTGTCCGTCTGTGTAAGTACATGAGTGCAGTTCATGATTTCTGACTTAACATACGTGGCAGATCCATATGTTTGATGGTAAATAGCACTAATTAATTTGTAACCAACAATGTTTCCTCTAGAGGTAAATTGTGCTTCATCTGCTGCATGCGTTTCTTGCAGAATTACGACGTCGATGTCGAAGTCTTTTAATACTCTTTGTAGATGTTCAGTTTTTGACTTGCTTATGCCTTCAATGTTCAATTGCAAAATACGGACTAAGGGTCCAATATTTTTTGTCTTATGGTGCTGAAAAGTACCGTTGTTGTTGTGATTTTGATTTTGGTTCATTTTTTATTTTTTTTGTATCACAGCCAAGAGTTCGAAATGAAATGTTTGGCTACCAAGTTTGAATAGACTATTCGCGTTAACCAGGGTGTAGCACGAGGAGCTTGTCTATTATCACACACCTACCCATACAAGGTTGTACAACTGGTCCAGTAATGGTCCATTACTGGCAGCCAGTAATGCAGCAATGGGCGAGTACTGGCAACCATGACTGGGCCATTAACATAATTTTACTGGATGATAACTTCGGACAATAAATGGTTGCCATTCTTGGGCCAAATACTGGCAACCATGACTGAGCCGTTAAAAAAAATATACATTATTATCATGTGTAAATTTAAATAAATTAAATACAAACAAATTTAAAATAAAATAAAATGACGAAAAAAATTCAAAATTCCCCATACAACTGGTTCAGTTGCCATTAAAAAATATATAAAATAATATTTTTTATACATAAATTTAAATAAATTAATTACAAAATAATTAAAATAAAATAGAAATGAAAATAAATTAAAACATATACCAACCTTTTCTATATTACCATAGTCTTTCAACCGACAAGGCGATAACTAAACTATCTGTTAAATTTTTCAAACTATGTATTTCTAAAAGGGATAATACTCTAGTGAAATTTTAAAAAAATGACAGATCGGCAAATTCATGGCTACAGTACTGGCCCAATAACAATAGCCAAGTAATATTTACCATTCATGGGCCAGTGCTTGGCCATTCAAAGGTAACAATATACTGGCTATTTTCGGTAAACAATAGATCGGCCGATGATTGGTTCTAGTATTGGCCCAGTAACAATAGCCAAGTACTGTTAACCATTAATGGACCAGTGCTTGGCCGTATGTCAATGTCTGGTAAAACCTACTTGGGTAGGGCAAACTACTCTATATCCTATGTCGTGCAATTACTGCAAAATATCAAAATAGTTTATATTTAAGAAAAATAAAAATTTCTTCTATTCAAATCTTTTTATTTTTTTTTTTCATAGACTGTTATAAAGTTTTTGCAAATTGTTGTTGTTGGGGATTGTTGCAAACTTTTTTGTTGAAGCCGTCAAGTCTAAAACCTCTAACTGCAGAGGTTTATATTTATAAGAAATGGATTGAAATGTTTCCACAGATTCTAAATTTATGAAGTTTTTAAAAATATTAGTATCCAAACGGCCGTAATAACGGATTCAAAAAACCAAATTTTTTTCTAGTATAAAGCCTCCCTCTAGTTTCTTAACCATGTATCGGATGTTGCTGATTTACGAACTTGTCCAAGATATTAATAAAACACACATGTTATATAGTTGTTTGGCACCAACATTTTCCCGAAATTCCGAGATGAGGCACATTGCAAAAGGTAGATTTTTGTATGAAATCTACCTAAAAATCCGAGGATAAAATTCTATCTTCATCCGAGGATCCTTTTTTTCGTCAATTGTGTGAACACGGATAGATTAATTGTTATTTTTGTTTTTATTGCAGTTTATAGCAGTGTTATTTTATAAGTGGCAATACTTTTTCTTTTACTTTTCTATTAAATAAATTTAATTATAAATTAAAAAACATTATTTCAAAATTCTAATTGAATATATTAAAATTATATTAAAAATATTATTTATTTTACTATTAATTTATATCAAATTTAAATTCAAAAATAACCACAAATTCAACCCAAAATTGTCCTGCTATGCGCATGTCAAGAAAAAAAAAACAAATTGTTTTATCCTTTGTTTTATAGAAAAAAAAATAAATCTGAGAATAGATTATAATCTATCCTGATTCATACAATACAAACGACGAATTAGCCGAGGATTTATCTTCTATCCGCATTCATACAATCGGCCCTAAGTATCGAGAAAAATAAAACAATAATTTCAATATTTTATGTACCCAATTATTTCAGTGATTAGATATTTCTGTTAAAACAGATTCTGATCACGCGTGGTTCAAGAGCTCCTTAACAATTTAAGAACTTCTCTAAATACGTAGACAGTTTAAAAAACCACTTATTACTCCTTAAACATAATGAAACAGTAATTTAAATTAAATCGATTTTGACATTAAAACGAAATTCAACATATGGGATTTCTCTTTTCCATGGAAAACGCACGCTGTGTTTTATATTTCATTTATTTTTTTTCAATTTTCGATAAGAAAAAAACAAAATTCGAATGCTCTCCTATATTTTTAAATCCATAAAATTTATATTCAATGAAATTGATTTTCTATAATTTTTCAGCTGAAGGAGCGTTTAAAAAATTAAAACCTGAACCAAACACTGGTTTATCATCGATATCAGGTGGTGTTTCATCGCCTGGAAGTGGAATTTCATCTTTACCTCATCATGCTGGTCATACTCCTACAACAGCATCATGTCCAACACCGGCGCGTCGGAGGCATCGGACAACTTTTACACAAGTAATTAGTTGATTTTGTTTCTAGTATTGTTATGTAACATTATGTGTTTTTTAAATAAGGAACAATTAGCAGAATTAGAAGCCGCGTTTGCAAAATCACATTATCCTGATATTTACTGTCGAGAAGAATTAGCAAGAACGACAAAATTAAATGAAGCTAGAATTCAGGTAAGATTTCAAAAGTTCGCTTGAAATGGTTTAAAAATGAATTTCTATAACAAACTAAATAAACTAATGGAATGTACTTCTAAAAATATCAATGGGCCCCATTTTTTTGTCCGGTTGGAGAAAAAATAATTTTTTTTTTTCGAGAACATCTCACTTTTATATAAATAAAGCAGTGGCAGTTTATGGGAAAATCGTTTTAAATATAGCAGATTAAGAAAAATCTATACTTTAAAAAAAAATTTACTTAATTTTTCGACTTTGAAGAAACATTGACTTAATTTTTAATCAACAGTAACCTAAATTAGGCCGAAATCTTTTATCCAAGAAATTTCTACTTTGATAGCACGCATTTAAATTTTGCGCGTCCTTTTTCGGTGAATTTGGCTGTATGCGAATCGACAGTTGGCAAAAATAAATAATTTAAAATTTATATATAATGAGCAACATAAACAAAAAATATTTGCTAATGTTAATATAGCAGCACAATAAATCCCGAATTAATATAGAAAAGTTATACTAATCCAATGGATTCGTCATATTAGAGAGGTAAATATAAAGTGAGGTTAGATTGGATCAAAACCAAATCGAAAATCACTTTGGCCAATTTTGACGTTTCATTATGGTGAATATAAATTTGAAAAGATTAAATTATAACAATTAATAATTGTCGTTATTATTTTGTCGTTTCCCACACAGCCTATCTACTTATTAGGTGTTCTTCACACCGTTTTCGTTTTGTACAAGAATTTAAGTGTTTCTGCTAATTGCACAAGTATAATGGCATATTCAATTAAACATTTTTATGTAGATTTACTTTTGCATGGTCTGTTGAACTTCTTTCTAAAACTCAATATGAGTTATTTAATCTTTAGTCGATAATTTCATTAAGGATACAACTATAATAATTAATTTAATATTAAGTCAGTTTCATTATTTACTAAAACAATATTTTTCTTAATTTGTTGCTGATAATTTGATAATTTTTATAAACTATAAAATAAAATCACTTCAAATTTCAATAAATGGAATCAAAAAGTTTTTGTGAATCATCTTTACAAAAAATAGGTAATTCAATTCCTATTTGTTAATGTTTATTTAATTTCGACAATGCGGTCGACAATAAAATAGTATATAGAATGGACATCTAGGTCAGTTTTTAAGTGATTTTTTTATGTTATGCCGCTGTTACGAGTGACCGTTGTGAATATTCGAAGCTTGGCAACGCTCCTACATGGAGCATAAACGCCACCAAAATAAAAAATGTATTGACAATACATATTATATAATAGAATATAAATATATATATATATATATATATATATATATATATATATATATATATATATATATATATATATATATATATATATATATATATATATATGTATTTATATATATATATATATATATATATATATATATATATATATATATATATATATATATATATATATATATATATATATATATATATATATATATATATATATATATATATATATATATATATATATATATATATATATATATATACATAATCTGTACGTTTTTATATATGTATAGATGCATGCGAGTTTTCCTTAAAACTTTAAAAAAGTTGCTTTTTTCAGTCAGTCAGATTAGTCAAATGTTTCCCCTATTCCCCTATTAAAATGAATAAAATTTTGATTAGATTAAGAAAAACTTATCAAAACGCATCTATAATTTTCCTTTTATTTTATTCTTTTGGTTCATGTCGAGAATGATAAAAATTCTTTTATGTTTATCCGCATCCTGTTGTTGCTTTTTCCTTCTAACGACGAAAAGTCTTCTCCACGAGGGTGATGAATAAATAAATCAATGAATGAAACAAACGACCAACTGTTAACTTTTATTTGTCATCATCCCTTTAAAACTTAGTTCGGTTTGCAAAGTGATATATTTCTTTTCAGCTATTCATTACGATTGGTTAAAATTATTTGTTTTTTTTTCAATTGAATGCATTAAAGTCAGTAATTTCGAATTTGGATGCTTGTTGAGATAATCTTAAATAAGAACTATGTATTTAAACAACTTGTTGTGATAGATTTTAGATTAGTCTAATTATAGGTTTATTGAAAATTTATGATGCGTTAAAGATAATAGGTTCATAAAATGAACTGTTGAATCCAAAGTGATCATTGTCAATTTGATTATATAAATCATGAAAATTTTATTAAAAATAATTAAAATTTTTTCTAAAATCTACAATATTTTTCTCAATCATTTAAACTTATTTTCAGTAATTTTGATTAACATGAATCCGTTTGATTTCAACTAAATATATGGCACATCCCTTACGGAAATTTATAGATTTTACGCAAATTTAACATACCAATATAACAAAAATAGCGGTTGAGTACCTTTACTAACTGAATACATCCAGCGTAAATTCAATTTTCAATTTCCTACAACAGGAAAAATAGAAGAAATATTTATGTTTATTCTTGAAAGATATAAAAGAAACTGTAGGTGAAATAGTATTTAAGTTATTTAAGTTTCACAAAACAAAATTTCTAAAATCTATAAGTAAATAAAAGCAAATTTAGATTTTTGGTAGCAAAAAATTTCGAGCAGAAATTAGTTAGGGAAAACCTGAATACAGTCAGGACAAAAGGTCCTGGTCAGTCTAGAAAGGACAAGCCATATTAGGGCGATCTGATGTGGAACAGCTGTTCCGGATCTGATTTACATTACCCTTTAAGGGTTAACCTTATTTTTGTATATACCAGACCCTGATTTGGTTTTTCGTATTTGACCCTAGCTGAAATTTCAATTGGTTAAAATTCACTAGAGTATTTCTATTTTAGAAATACATAGTTAAAATCAATTCATGAATGTTTTAGTTATAGCTTCTCGGCTGAAAGACTATATAATAATAGTAATAAAGGTGGCATAAGTTTTAATTTTTTTCATTGTAATTTTTTTATTTTATTTTAATTAATTTATGTATATAATATATATCAGGATCTGTTTCGGATATCCTAATCAGAACCTGATGCGATCGTCCCAATCAGGGCCTGATCCGATTATCCCAATCAGGGTGAGATCAGGTAATCCCAATCAGTACCTGATAGGGAAAAAGAGTAACACTCATGATCAGCACCAATCAGCGTGCCATACTAATGCCTGATCCGGACTAGGCAAACCTGATCAGGACCTTATTTGAGCCCTGAAAAATTTCTGCTCTGGATTTTAAGGCATAGCGTCGTATGCACAAATATCATAAGCGTGACATTTGTATTTGTTTTAAATGGGAAGCAATTATATAATCTGTAGTCCAGGAGGTGACAATTATATTCCAATCAATATTTGGTAAAACAATTAAAACAAAAAGCATCATCGTAAAATTATAGAAAAAACATAAAGTGATAGGTTCAAAAATACAAACTGTTCCCATATTTCTTTATGTACATCTTGGGACAACATTGTATATGATAAATTCATATTTAAACAGACAATAGGCTTTGAACTATGGTACCTGATCTATACGTACTTCAGAGCTACATGCTCCACGTAGATGTCAATCTGATTAATTTTAACAGTAACAATTTTTGTACAGATATTGTACAGAGAACAATTACCGTTAAAATATTTTCAAGTTCGATGGCTATGTATGGCCTGTACATGACAAGGCGAAATGGCATTTTCAATGATTGGAAGTTTTGAGTTACATTCAAACAACTTATCTAGAGGAATATTCTCTCTTTCTTCAGTATTCACAGCTGGGAGTACAAACACAAGCAATAAATTCTGTCTAAATTTTTCGTTTGTTCAGCAATAGCATCCGTAAAATCAAAGAGCGGTAAAAGAATATTGCGAAGTCGTACACTGGT
>OY856187.1:243639903-243801109 GCA_963693315.1 Diogma glabrata | reverse complement strand
ACCTTTTCTAGAAATGTGCGTTTTATTAATATTTGGACAAGTCCGTAAATCAGCCAAATCCGACACATGGTTAAGAAACTAGAGGCTTTATACTAGAAAAGAAATCTGTTTTTTAGATCCGTTATAACGGCCGTTTGGATTCTAATATTTTTAAAAACTTCATAAATTTAGAATATTCGAAACCTTTTTAATCAGTTTCTTTCAAAAAAAAGACCTCTGCAGTTGGAGGTTTCTGAGTGAACGGCTCCAACAAAAAAGCTTGTAAAACACAAAATGCATTTGAACCAACCGGCACTCTCACAGTCGCATTTGTGGAACCAGATCAAAAAACCTTCTGTAAACATGTGTGTTTTATTAATATCTTGGACAAGTTCGTAAATCAGAAAATCTGACACATGATTAAATAACTAGAGGCTTTATACTAGAAAAAAAAATCGTTTTTTTAATCCGTTATAACGGCCGTTCGGATACTAATATTTTTAAAAACTTCATAAATTTAGAATCTGTGAGAACATTTTAATCCGTTTCTTATAAATGTAAACCTCTGCAGTTAGAGGTTTTTGACTTGTTAGCTTCAACAAACTTGCAACAATCTATAACTACAATTTCCAAAAACCTTATAACAGTCAATGAAAAAAATAAAATGGTTTGAATAGAAGAAATTAATTTTTTTTCTTAGAAATAAACTATTTTGATATTTTGAAGTAATTGGACGGCATATGATATAGCGTAGGTTTGTGTCATAAATTGTCATAGATATGATATTTGTTAGTGGTAGATTTGATATTGATATTTGTTAGTGGTAGATTTGATATTTGTTTGTTGCAAAATTGGATAGATATAGTTTTGCTTATATGTAGCTAATTTTCTTTTTAAAATTTGTTCGATATCTGTTTTAAATTAGTTTGTGTTGTTTAAACTAATCTGATACATCAGGTTCTAGTGGCACACAAAACTGTTTGATCTCGAAATCTACCTATTTCTAGCGGATATACGTGCCGCTTGGACTTTTTTCTATATCTGACGATACAAAATCATCATCACTTGGACTCATCATGATATTTTTTACAATGGGCAGTATGAAAACTTAAAGAAAACTAAGGCTCCTTACTCCTTATAAGATCAAATTGGTTTTCTCAAAACGTACTAGATACAAATGCAATATATGTTTAATTGTTTGTTTTATAAAAGTTTAATTTTGCAGCCTCGTTACAAAAAATCTTGTATGAAACACGTTGCTAAATTAGTTGTTTTAAGCACTCGATGTATTCACATCTCGTGCTTAAAATGTGCCTAGCTTGTTTCATAAATAGCTATTTTTAAATTTAATTTGTTTATATTCAAGTCAAACAGATCGGATATTTCATTAAAAGTGGATGCCATTTCATTTTTTGGCTCATGCATATCATAGTTAGTTCTATGAAATTGAATATTTAAGAAATCATGATTGCGTAAGGTTTTAGCCGGGACATCGAATGATATATTCTGAAGAATGTAAGCGGAACTCATATTTCCGTTTATGATGTTTGCTAAAAAGCAGGATGATAGAAGTTTTCTGATAGATAGAAGATAGAGGTTTTCAAGATATGGGATGCTGGAATCAGATTTTCCCACATTCTTATAGTGAAGAAATACTAGTGGAAAATGGATATAAGGGCCAAGCAAATTCATTTCATGGAAATAGTTATTAATTTTTTTCAACTATACAATTATATTGGATGCAACACTTTAAATTTTAAATAAACCTAATTTTATTGTCAGGAAAATGTTTAAGTGTAGTTGGTTCAATCACCGTGAAATTGTTTGCAAGCATTTTTTCTTTCGAGAGGAGGTTGTCATTACTTTAATTTTTTTCCAGTGTAAATATACAATATATACATATAATGTAACTTCGCACCAAAAACATTAATAGAAACAAAATTTGAGTTGCAAATAATTTTTGGATTTTAAGAATTGTAGTTTTATCAACAAAATTTGTGTGTTGTATATTTATAAAAATTCAAAGGAATTTTCTTTTTGTTTTTTGAGTGCATGTTTCCTCATGCGGTAGGTAAAGTCCACCATCGGCGGAAGCGTCAATGACATTATAAACACACATTTGAGACAGTACAAAAGCATTCCTTTGTGCTTATTCTATGCCCATTTACTTTGAATTGTACACGTTTGGAATTGTACACGTTTATTAAATTGTGCTTGTATCTATACAAGAATGTACAAATGGTCCAGAAATGGTCAATTATTGGCGACCAGGAAGGCAACAATAGCCGAGTACTTAATAGTGGCAACCTTAAATGGGCTATTCAAATAATTTTGCTGGGTGACAACTTCGTACAATAAACGAACCTTCGTACAATAACTTCTGCCACTCATAGCCATAGAAAAAATCAGCAATGGCCCATATAAGGTCTTACAGCTGGCCCAGTAACGAACCAATAATGATGACCAGTATTGGCTGAGTACTGGCAACGATGAGCCAACGACGAGCCATGAAAAAAATACAAAATAGTATAATATGTTAATTTAAATAAATTGAATTGAATTGACCTCATCAATATTATCATAGTTTGTCAGCTTATAATTGATAGCTAAACTATAGGTGATATTTTTCTAATTATATATTTCTAAAATGCATATTACTCTAGTGAATTTTAACCCAATAACATATATCGGCCATTTCATAGTTGCAGTACTGACCCTGTAATAATAGTAAAATAATGTTAACCATTAATTTTCCGTTGCTTGACCATTTAAAGTAAAGTGTACTGGCTATTTTATACAAACTGAAGTTTGTCCATGTTACGGTTTCAGTAATATGGCCCAATAACAATAGCAAAGTATATTGTTTACTATTCCATTTTCCAGTGTTTGTCCATTCAAAGGCAACTATGTTCTGGCTCTTTTTGTGAACCATAAATCGGCCGATGAATGGTTCTAGTATATACCTACTGGCCCAATAACAATAGCCAAGTAATTGTAACTATTAATGGGCCAGTGTTTAGCCTTATTTCAGAGTCTAGTAGGGTTTGCATTACCAGTTAACGGGTTTACCGGTTAACCGGTAAATAACACAAAACAAATTATAAAAAAACCGGTAAATTTTTAAATTTTTACCGGTTTAGGTAAAAGTTAAACATACTTATATTTATGCTTATTATGCTAATAAATTAATAATTATGATATTTGGAAGAAAATTAATTAATTTTTAATAATAACTGAACCTAACCAAACATATTTAAGACATGAAAAAACCCAAGGAAGAATCCACTCACAAGATACGGTGAAATATTCCTATTTAATATTCTAACAGTTTACCGCAAGTAAAAAATCGCACGCAATATCATGTATATTCGTTCGTTCATGGCGAATTCTGCTTTTGGTTTCTGGTTCTTACCATCTGATAAATGTTTAGCGCTGTTGACCAACATGTTTAAATGTTCAAACTTAATAGACCATTGATTCAATTACGACTGATGTTGCTGCCATTAGGAGAAAAGTATAGAAGCTTTGATTAATGTTTATCGTCAATTGTCTTTATTTCATTCACATAACGGTTATAATAGTTATTTATTTATCTAGAACGAAAAGTGAAACTTTAAAGTACGAGCTAGTTGTTTACTAGTGAAATTACTACTGAGTACCTTTAAAAACACTTTTCGTTTGAGGTAAATACAAAATTTTATTTCATACTGGAAATTTATTAAAATAAAAAGAAATGAGTTTTAAATTTTGCTCGAAAAAGTGAACTTTAACGTTCTATAGGACTTTATAAAATTTTATAAAGTCCTAGGACATTAAAGTTCAACTTTTTGTACCATAAATAATCCGAAAAATGTTGATGCTGATGCTTCTTAAATAAAATATTTATTTCATACTGATATCTAAAAAGATATCAGTATGAAATAAATATTTTATTTAAGAAGCATCAGCAATATTCATGTTGAAGAAATAGATCTTTTGAAGAAACAGACCTTTGGATGACGAAGAAGATTTTGCAGTATTATTTGCGGTACCATCTTATATTTAGTATGACGAAATAATTTCGGTAAAAGCAAAAATTAGGGAAGTTGTGATGTTTCGCAAATTCCCAATAAAGAACCTACAAAACATGGTAAACCTACAAAAACATGGTAAAGATGTGAAAAAACAACTTTCTTGATTCTAGATTAAAGATCGAGCCTTTTTGCAATATTAGAAAGATTTTGTAAAGTTGAACGTGTATTCAGGATAAGTTTAATTACCATTCAATCTGATATAACTCTTCAGACAGTGAAATCGTTTAACTTACAGTCATAAGCTCTTGCCCTCAATATAGTTGCTGTAAAGACAGTGTCGATATGACGTAAATCTATATGTTTCTGATATAACAATAAATGTTAGATAAACTTAGCTCGTTTTATGTTAGATGAACTTAGTTCACAAAAAACATTCATATATAAAGAACTTAACGGAGTTCTCGTTAGATATATACGTATCAAATAAGGGAGATATATTTTTCAAATATTTTGCACTATCTCGATAATTTAAATGCCACTAAAGTATGTAATGTATAAATAAAATATTTCATAAAGAAAAAAACCCTTAAAAAAAACTGTTGAATTAATTGAACATTTTGCTTTAAGGCTGCTTTCCAAACGACGACTTATTTGTTGAACGTAACTTATTCTAAACTTATTGGAATAAGTATGTTGGCGAGGTTTATTATTTTGCATGTCTTTTTCCATAAAAATCTATTCTGATATGTCAAATATGCTTTTTATTTTATTTAGTTAATATCTGTCACTAATTTGATCAAACGTTTTTATAAATCAGATTTAAACTAACATAATTATAGACATTATTGTTTAGAATGATTTTTTTGACATTTTCAATATGGCGGCAAATGAGTAATAAGTACCAAATAAGTCGTCGTTTGGAAAGCACCCTAAATGATGGATCTGAAACCGAAAGCTCAGATTCAGAAGTATGCACTTCTAGTGATCAACCAAGTGTGTCCATATTAGCAATGTCAAAATTAACAATAAAAGAATAATCGCAACCAAGAACAAAACATTCGTGGAAAATATTTAGAGAAAGCTTTTAATAAGTTATTTACCATACGAGCAACAAGCTTCCGATTCTAACGTGCGTTTGCAGCAGCTGGTATGATGTGCACTAAACTAAGGTCGATAACAAACTTGTATGATAACAATTTAGAGACAACGCGTTTCTTACGCCAATATTTTAATAACCAAAACCTTAAAAAATTACAAGATTTAAATTTTCTTCTTCATGTTTGAATTCATATTTGTTATTTATTATTACACGCCAATTTAAGTTATAAATAGTTTGCTTAAACTAATAATTTAAAATAGTTAGATCAAAGTTTATTATTTCGGCAAATTACCGGTTAACCGTTTTATAAAAGTTTTTACCGCATTACCGGTAAATAAAAATGTCGGTAAATTTGCAAACCCTAGAGTCTAGCTTGGATACTTCTTAATGATTCGCGTTGTTCGTATTTTTCATTCCATATGTAAAAAATTCTTCATCCTTTATTTATTTTTTAACAATACTTGCATTATTTAACAAAACATGCATGCAAATAACTTAATTTTTTTTGTAATACTTACTAAAGCATCAAATTTGAAGAAAACATTAAATTTGTAAGTATTTGAAAGAAAAATAATTATATCGATTTAGGAGTAAGACCACAATTTTTTTATTTTCACTGTTGTATGTGGAAATATTATTATGTGAGCGTCTTAAACTATATACCATTAAACTATATACCTATATACAGAGCCGGGACGAGGGGTAGGCAAACTAGGCACTCGCCTAGGGCGTTTTATTTGAAGGGCGCAGAAATTGAGAACACAATTTTTGTATTTTATATATTTTATACTACGGAGATTACTTCTTTTTTGTTTTAAATTAAAATATCTAATTGGAGTGGAAAATCACAAAGAAAATAGGTATCCTAAATATTGTAAGATTATTTAAAGGTTCTCTAAAGATTTCTTAGGTTCTCTTCATATTTACAACATTCTCTGAAGAAACTCTGTATGTCCAAATGTAGTCAAGATTTTTTGAAATTCTCAAGAGATTCGGTAAGATTCTCAAGATTTTACGACGATTGTTAAGAATCTTTTTTAAGCTTCTCTAGATTTCTTGAATATTCTCAAATATTTGTCCCATGCAAGATGCCAAAGAATAATTTATCGCTCAATCTAATGACATTTATGTTTTTATTGGCTTACATAAACTTCAGAAATTTTAATTATGATAAAAAATCTGTGATCTATGTTTAACCTGAGTCCCGAATGACCTGATGCATGTAAAAAATTTGATTAAATAGAGTTTTTGACGATTATAAATTACGGATTACAATATTCATATCATCCTCATAAGAATATTGGTTGGGTGAAACAGTATAATCTTTAACAAAAGATTGAAAACAACAAGATTTTGAATATGAAAGCAATATATTTTTATTTCAATTTTTAAATATATATTTGCATTTAAAAAACTCAAGACCGTCGGTTTCATAGGTACATATTTCAAACGGTTGATTAATAAAAACAAGTAGTCCGTATAAAATTGGATTAGGAGTTTCCTATGTACCAAGCCAAATTTATAAAAGACGCGCTCAATTCCTACTGACGTTGAGATTGATTTCGAAATACAAATTACTTTATTTCACTTTTTAGTCCAAATAAATTGGAATCTAAATTAGGGGCAGTGGTCACTCGCTTAGCGTCAGATAATTTTTCACAAAAATCATTCATAGAAAATGTTGCACAGAACAGAGTTAATTTGGTACATAATTTATAAAATGTGGAAAATTTTAGTGGCAAATTTCTTCGACGAAAGTGATGCCGATTCATTTTCTTTGTTTTCTAAAACTATGAAATTTTCATTAAAAAGTGCATTTGGATATAGTTACACAGCAACGTAATGTAACCTTGTCATAAATGCTGACTAAACGCGTGGAAATGGGTAACGTAAAAATGAAATAACGAACTTAAGTAGCGTTGTTAATAATAATTACTTTCGTATCGTTTTAAAAATTCATCTGGTGACAATAATGTAAAACGTAACGATAACGTAAATATTTTATTTCGTTTTTTGAACGATTTTGCAAATATCGATTATATAAAATCCCACATATCTGCTCTTTTTAAATGTATGTGCACGCTTTAACTAAAGATTTTGGTAGTTCTAAAACTTTTTTGATATTTGTGGCAAAATATTAAGCATTTTGTAAATTTTTGATTTGATCTCACTCTGATGAGGTTACGAGTTCGAATCCCAACCAAAACACGTAAAAAAGAAAACAGAGTTTTTTACGAGATATTTCCAACCATACCTTTGAATTGAAAAATGAGTTGAGTTTATTGCTCACAAAAATCCCGAATAATTAAAATTCCCCAAAATGTTGTCTAATATGCAAGCCAATATATGAAATAATTGACTAAATGTCGCTTATTGATTTCACATTGATTGGAAACGATCAATAATGACTATACACGTGACTTAAAATGTGGCCTATAATATAGAAATATTATACCTCATATGAATTCACACAATAGTGCTGTCTAGACATTTAATCCCAAAAATAATGTTAAAATATTTCCGGAAAATAGGAGTCTAATGACAATTGAGAATTCAACTTAAGTAAATAGAGTGATGATAAAGTCTCAACTTCCAAATATCATCGCATTGGTAGCGAAATGAATAGATTTGAGCTCACTCTGGCACTGATGAAGTTACGAGTTCGAATTCCAACCGAAACACTTAAAAAAGAAAAAATATTTGTCTGTTCCACAACGAAATAACGTACCGCAAAAATAAATATAATGCATAAAAACGAAACGCATATAACGTAACGATTTTTTTTTCTTTTTGTAAAACTGATCACAAGTCCAAATAAATCCAAATCATGTTGTAACTGTTTCCAAATTCGTACTTATTCACAGGGCTGCCAAAATGACCAAAAAATCCAAATCATGTCGTTATTGTTTCCAAATTACATATTGGCTAATACTGCATTCATTTGCTTCCCAAGCATTTGCGACTGGTTTTAAAATTTTTGTCTTTTTTATCAAGTACATGTTAAGTATCTGGTAAAAATTTTAATATTTGAAATCGAATACATCATGTTCTTCCTCAATCATATTCTTTTTCCTGTTATACACGTCAATCGGTTTGTGCAAACAGTCAAACTATTGAGGTCACTCTGTTGATGAACCTACGTCTTAAAAAGCATTTATGTATTGTTGTGACACATATTGTAAATTCTTAAACACAACATTTTTTATTAAAAAATTAATGTAATGGAAAACATTACGTCAAGTCAATCAACAATGAGATGAAATATGTAACCTAATTTTACAAATCTCGCACCGCGTTCTTTTTGATTCACAGTAATGACACATATTTGTCACTTTTTATTTAGAAATTAAACGAATTGCGTTTGTCGGCAATCGAATACCAGATCCGCCAGCACTTTTGTACAAATGTTTTGACATGTGATTCCTTTTAAAAACTTTCAAAATTTTAATGGCGTATTAGTTGTAAATGTATTAAAAACGATAAAATTCCACATTATGCAACAGTTCAATTAAAAAACAAATAAGTAACATTGCTATATTTAAATTTGTATGTTTAAAACATTGTTTTTTTGGAATAAAAACCAATTTGTTTTGAACATTTAAACACTGTTTAAAACAAACCAGCTCTGTAGAGGGGAGAGGAGGGTAGGGGCGTCAAATCTTATTCTTGCCTAGGGCGTAATTAAGCCTCGTCCCGGCTCTGCCTATATACCATATAAACTATATACCTATATACCATATAACTATATACCATAAAAATGTAAATGTTTATATAACGAATTAACTAAATTATGGACATTGCCAAATTAATCCAACATTGTTTCATAACTATTATTCAAATATTATTCCTTTACATTTATGGATCTTTTCGAAGGGCGATCTAGATTCACAATTGACTGACTGCACTGAATTTTGTGCTGTAAAATATAAAGCAAATTTAGCAAAAATCATGAAAAAGAATGAAAGCAGTACTGCAATCAGAAGCTTTAATATCAATCTATTGTACATCATTTCGATGCGAAATGGATGTATTTTGTTTTATATAAAAGAGAAGAAATGATTCAACTTAAAGTAAACACGACCAAATGGACTAGTTTTCTTTGGACGCTAAGAGTAAAAAGTGTTGTGCACTTTTCAAACTTATGTGATTCGCTATCGGTGCAGTTAACCAAAAACATGTTGGGAAAACCTTTTTAGCGCTACTAGCACAATATACTAATGCAAAATTCTTTGTCGTTAAATTTTATTTCGAAATTTGTGTACATACAACATAATACAAAAAGTATAAGAAAAATATAAATTACGAAAGCGATGTCGAACGATGAAATATATAAAACAATAACGGTAAGAGGGGTAACTTAAAAAAAAATGTGGAAAAACAAAAAGGAAACATAAGAGATAAATTGAGAAAAAAAAAAACTCAAGCACATCTATAAGGTTGTTGTTTATTTGGGGGATAAAGGAAAAGTTTTTTGTTTGGTTAAATTTATTGCTTCATTCTTTAATTTTTTTTGTTTCTTTTTAAAATCGATTATTATTGGATGATGGGTTTGAAAACAAATTTTAATATTAAATTACAAAACAAAATGAAAGTTCACAGTGACCATTTTTTGCTGTTGTTGTTGTAGTTATTTTGATACATAATTTTTTGTTGTTTTTCTCTTTGTTTTGCGTTTCAAAGCTCTAATAGTTATAATAAAGAAATTGTGGTTTTATATGAATTTCAAATAATGAAGTAGGTTTTTAATTCAAGCTTACTTATATTTTATATAGTTAACGATGCCGGAAAAACATTATATAAAACAAGAGAACAGTTTACTATTATATAAGTAGTCGCAATTACGGTCGTCTGGTTTAAACAAATTACTTTCGTCACGTAAAAATACATACATATATACTTGTGTACTATTTTCAATAAATAATAGTTATAAATATTATCAATTATTGAGTATTTCAGAAATATTACAATTATACTTATAGTCACCAGGCTCTCACCGGTTTCATTTGATGATTACCACATATTTTATATTTCGTGAGACGCCTGTCCTTGACGAGTCCTACAACTTTTGCATCTGCCACTTTTCTCTATTCGGCCGTTTTTTCGTTCGGCAAACGCCGAAACATTACGGTTGCCCGAGGATCATGTAAATTTACTACCACAATTTTGCTATTAATTTTTGGTGCGGCGGAAATTTTTTTTAGAAAACGAGGGTACGACAAAAGATCTATTCGACAAAAAATTGTCTGCTATTGTGGAGTCTGACAACTCAAAAATGCCAAAATGTCAACTGTCGGACAATAGGATACAAACTTTTGTCGGACAAGGTTGCCCTCGAATTCTAAGACAAATTTCCACAAGATCCCGGGCAACCGTAATATTTCGGCGTTTGCCGATTTTTTTTTAAATTTTAAATATAGCATATTTGAAAATCTCATATATTGTTTGTAACAACAAATTTTCTTCTACTAAATTCTAGTCCAATCAATGCGTAATCATTTCGGCTTCCATATCGTCAATACTGCAGGTGCTTTTTTTAATCAAATGTGTTGTTATATACCAACGGTAGGCTTTTCATGGAGTAAACTGCGAATTCTTCCCACTGAACCTTTTATTTCAGAATTTTTTTCCCGAAGGATTTTTGATTCCAGAATTTTTTCGCTGAATTTTTTTCGGAAACTTTCTTTTTGCAGTTATATTTTCATAAAAGTGACAAATTGTATCTTGAACAGAACAAATTTGATCAGAAAAAATACCAAAACAAATTGTCAATTTAACTTTTTTTGAAGAATAAAGATTAATTGATGCAAACAGATGAATTGCCCAATGACGTCTCCTTATGATGTGTTGTTAGAAGGCTGTCAACTTACAATGTTTTAAGCCATTTTGTGGAACTACTAAATCCTATCACATCAGTTACAAAAGAAAAAGGAATAGCATACCCAGAATTAGAACATGAAACTTGGTTTTCTGAATTAATGTTCCTTACAGACATGAAAAGAAAAATAATTATTGATTTGTCTGTCACCAACGTTATTTAGTTTTGAAGGCAAACTTTGGTGTTTGTGATCGATCTTAGGTCGAAAATATTTAATCATTTCCACGAACAAAAGCAAAAATAATTGATATCAAAGAAGAAAAGTCCAAGCGGCACGTATATCCGCTAGAAATAGGTAGATTTCGGGGTCAGACAGTTTTGTGTACAAATAGAATTAGATGTGTCAGATTGGTTTACATAAAAAATTTAAAAAGAAACAGAATAATTCAAAAAAATTATCAAACCAAATTAAATACATTAACCGAAACAACTTTATCAATGCTATTTCGGAACAGTTTTAATTAATTTGGATAAAACTACTATTAATAACATATTAAATCCACCAAAGAGCAAATTAACGTTCTCACTACGTCACACCTACAATACCACAACACCAGTGGCGTCATTTCACCAAAATCTTGGGGGGGGGGCGAGAATTTAAATGACATAAAAAAATTTTTTTCGTAAAACATAACATGCACATTTTTATACACACATATATTTAAAAGCATTTAAATGCATGGACTAAGAAATAAAAATAAAATGATTTTGAGCTACCTCGGTTACTCTGCTAAATCTTTGTCTTCTGTTGTTGTTTCATTGAAGCGAATGTCGCAAAGTTCTGCAAAATCCCTTCATTTGTTAAAAATAATTTTAAATTTAGTATCATCTCTGCATTGTTTAAGCATCAAGAAAGTAGTTTTAATTAAAGCGCTTGTTTTAGAAATTATTATATCTTTGCTTTGTAACTGTTCAGAGAGTGAATTTGTAAACGACAGCAGATCGTGCAGCATAAAAAAAAGGATGGTTTTTCTATACGATCCTAGGCATCCCGGGATTTAAAATTTATGAGTCACGTAGTCCCAGGATCCATAAAACACAACGGGATTGCAATCCCTACGTGACTCCTCTTATGTCGAATCGTTTTTTGGTTTGTATGTTTTCCTTTATTTGTCTCAGAGAGAAAGAGTTATGTCTACCCTAAACTGACCAGAGCCAAATCGTTAAAATGTGGGACAAAATGAAAACATTCTTCCAAATACTAGCTAATTAGAATTTCTATTGCGAGAAAGTGGGACGGTGAAAACGTGCTAACTAGATTGTGCATAAATTTACTATTTAATGCTTTCCTTTACTATTTGTTTACTATTTAATTCTACAAAAAATTATTTTATTTTAATTGGACATTTTGCAACCGTTAGGAAACGTGCTCACAGTGGTTCGTACATTTTCAAAATTCTTTCTAGTGCTGGCATTACCGCCAGCCAGCGAGTTTCACTGTATCCAATAAGTTGGTTATGTTTGACATTACTTTAGCCGCAGAACTCCTTCAACTTAAACCAGTAAAGACAGTAAAATATCCAAATTTTTTTAACCCTGCCATTTAAATCAGCAGCACTTCTTATTGCATTATTTAGAATACGGCTGCGAATTTAATACCCAATACATTGTGGTTCAAATTCGCGTTTAGATTGCTTTTAAATTTTCACCCCTTGACGTGACACCACTAAAATTGGTGTTCGTGTTATCAGCGCAAATTGCAACTAGCTTTTTGTCAATGTTAAATAACGACAAGAAAACAAAATAACAACAAAACTTGTTTAAGCTACTGGAGCTGGCGGCTTATAGCAACGCTTTTTTATGTTTATCTGTATCTATATGTCTTTTAATTCATAATGTCCACTGTTAGTTTGCAAATTCACTCCGACTGGTATAGTACAATAAACTTTTGCGTCGTTATATTTTGATTTTTTTATAAATAGGCTGGGGCTGTTACCTTTTTGAGATGAAAAAATTAGTAGCAAGTAACGGCCGGCTGGAATATATAGTTGAGGTCATAAACAATGAAAAAAAAAAACTTTCGAGCTTGAGATGAAGGGAAGTAGTGAAATGGGGGGATGTGTAAGGGAAGAAAACAGTTTTTCGTTATTTGTAACGAAACGAGGCCTCCTAGAGAAAAGTGTTTCATACAAAAGTTGTAGATAATAAAAAAATCTAAAACTTTGGTGAACACATTTTTCGACATAACCTCAAAGTTTGCGAGAAAATAATGAAAAACCGATTTTTCTGTTTTTTATTTTTTTTCGCGTGAAAATTATTTAATTTTAATGAAACTTTGTGAAAGTACGTAACTATTTGCGCATAACAAGCATGAATTTTTTCAATTATGGAAAATAAATATTTTTTGAGATTTTATCATTTTTCCGAAAAAACACCCCTATCTCCGGCGAACAACTTTATTGATGTTTTTTTTGGATTTTGATGTTGTTCTAGTGCTTATTTTTTTTGTCAAGATGTCTACTCTCAAATGGTATATCAATTTTAATGATTTATTGTTATTTAGCAGCTTAAAATTGAGAAAAACTGAAAAAAAAAATTTTCGAATCTCGAACTTGTCGATTTTTTTAATTTTTTTCAATTTTTTAGCATATTTATGTTAATAGTTCATAATATTTTAAAGAAAAAACTTTCTTCTGTATAAAATAAATAAAGTTGAATGAATTTACTTATTGGAAACAACGCTTAAATTGAATAAAGTAAAAAATAAAAAAATGCTGTTACGTATTCAAACAGAAAAAAATTTACAAAGTTTAAAATTTAACAGCATACTATAGGGTTGTCACGTGTCCTACTTTCGGTAGGACAGTCCTACTTTGGAGCAAGAATGTCCTACGTCCTCCTTTACTATAAAAATGTCCTACTTTAGGCAAACTGTAATACAATATCTTACACTGAAAAAAATAGAATTTTTTTCTACCTATTCCTCTCAATAAACGCGCTAGCAAAATAAGTAATTGTTATTGCACCTTTACTTATATTAAAATTGTAACTGATTATTTAACTTTATGTCAAAAGGTTAGTAACAATAGCAAATAATTTACATTGCTGACATATGTGAATATCTATGCTTTATTGCACGATTTATTCAGGTGGTAAACCACCATTGTTTAAATTTTGAAATAAACCCACCGTTAAACCTCTGTTCTTTTAAATAATTTTTGTTACAAAGTACCTGTTCTTAGAATTATTAATAATTAATTATTATTAATAAAATAAAATTACTACTTCCCTTCATCTCAAGTTCGAAAGTTTTTTTTTTCATTGTTTATGACCTCAACTATATATTCCAGCCGGCCGTTACCTGCTACTATTTTTTTTTATTTCAGCTATAAAAATCCATAACGGCCCCAGCCTAAAAAGGATAGTCCAATTCAATATCGTATGAGAATTTACGTAAACGTTTTCTATCCGTCTTGATTTGCAGGAGAACTTTTTAAATATAATTTTAAAAATTAGTATAAATTTACCTTTTATAGTAGCTTAAAACTTTTGTTACACAAGTAAAGACTGCAAAACAATTGAAACAATTTATTTTAATTTTACTAAATAATCAATATTTTTTCTGTATTCTGTAAGTATAAGAGGTATATAGCAGAGATGGCCAAGCTTCACTACACGTAGAGCCGCAGAACATTAATCTTTCGTTACGAGAGCCAACATAAAAAATAAAAAATTTCAAAAGTATCAGTTGTTTGGAAATATTTATTTTATTGAAAACCAAATATGTACATATGGTTAAAAATCCATACAAATACATATTTAAATTTTGTTACATGACATGCTTGCTGGTAGATGGCATGTTTGTTCGTAACTTCCGTGAATTTTCTGAAATCTGGTTCATAGTTTGTTAGCGCAGTATGAAATAATTCCGTTAAATGCTCATTTGTAAGTTGGTTTGATTTTATAAACTTCATTGTTGAAAAAAGATTCACAACAATATGTTGTACCGAATATGGACAGTAATCTGGCAGCAGATTTTTTCAAATTAGGGTACTTTGATTGAGGCACTAGTTTCCAAAACTCATTTGGAGATAAGGGTGCATTTGGCTTTGTGATGCATTTTAAGAGTGTGATCTTCCTGTAGCTCTAGTAATTCCATTTCTCCTGAGGCACTGTCATTTAAAAGATAACAAGGAATCGATAAGCCCTCGTTAATAATGTCAATCTCGAATGGATTTACAAGTAAATTAAGAGAAATATTTAAATTATTCAGATCATTAAATCGCAAATGAAAATCTTTCAATAATTCTGCTAATTTACTGTCGTATTTACTCAGTTTGTTATCATTAATTTTAGAGAGTATGTTCTTCAGACGAGGAAAGTGGTTGAACACTTTTATTGTTAAATCTCGTTGAAAAAGTTGAATATTTTTCATAAAACTCAGAATCGTTTGAATAATATCAGTAATCACTTTATCTTTTCCTTGTAATGCTAGGTTGAGGGATTGCAGATGCTCCATTATATCAGTCAAAAACATACAGTCATTAATCCATTCATCATCCTTTAATTCCAGATAGTGTTTTTCTTTTCCTTTGAGGAAATTTCTGATATGTTCCATTAAATCAATGAAATCACCGTTTGTTTCTTGCAATTTCCTTATGTTTTTAATTTCGTTATTATGGTCAATTATTCATTTTTTTGGTTTAGGCCTTAGGCCAATATCTTACTGTCGTAGATGTAGAAGCGGTTGAGGTAGCATATGTCGGATTTGCACGTGTATTTTAATTTATTTAATTATGAACTTAGTCATTTTTTTATTGGAATATTAAAGGATACATTAAATTTAACGTCGGCAAATTGCCTAGAGATAAAATATCAAAAATATTGTTTATAAAAAATTGCAGAAAAAGATAATCATAGGAAAACAAACGAATCCAAAAGGAAAAACTTTTGATTTTGAGAAAGATTTTTGTGCATTAATTTGAGACAAATACAGGTGATTTTATTTTTAGTCCACTAGAATATGTTAAAGGTATAACCTTAAATAATAAAATTAGTTAAATTTATTTATAACAGCGTATTATAAACTTGATTCGCGAAGTAAAGTAATATCAAACTAAAACAAAACCGCAAAAAACTCCAACAGTAGTAACTTCGACAGGACGGACCTAAATATAATAATATGATTGTATTAAATCATATTATATTAAACAGCATTATAAATTATATGTATTACTTCTAATTTTGTTACAATTTTTATGAATTATTAAATATTATTTAATTTTTTCATTTCTTTTCGAGAGCCGCATTTATTCTTTCAAAGAGCCGCATGCGGCTCGCGAGCCGCGGTTTGGCCATGTGTGGTATATAGTATACCTCTCGTTCTATCTTTTGCAAATCTATACCATTTATCAAGTTTTTATGCTGTTTACTTTGTTTTTTTTTTATTGAGAAAAAAAATTAGAAATTAGAAAGTAATAATTTTACTTTTGAGCTACCTAGCTAAAGTGTGTTTAAACAGAGTTTGAAACGCTACTTATATCACTCACTCCTTTACTTTGTTCTTTCAGAGTGCGTAGCTTAAAAAAAATATAACACTCCCACACAGAGGAGTGAAAATAGTAAAATATCATTCTTGCTACTAAATTGAAATAAATATTTTCTTTCAAATACTCAAAACTTTTATTTTTGCTTCAAATTTGATGCTTTCCAACGTAAAATGCTTCGAATGATTCGTTCAATTATTCATGTATTGTTAGAAAAATGAATATAAAGGATGACTAATTTTGTTCTTTTGCAAATCGAACAAAAGAACAGAAAATGTTATCTGCTCCAAAGGAGTAAAATCGAAAAAACAAAAATTTTACTCTTACGAGTAAGAACGATATTCAAATTATGAACATTTTAATTTTTGAATATTATTTCAAAGGATTGAAATGAGTGCTCGAATAAAGTAAAATTGTAAACTCTGGTTTGAAAATTTAAATGTTTATGAATTTATACGGAAAACTGCGTCTTTTTAAGTAAAATATTTTGTATTTTATTTTTCATAATATACTTTCGATCTCTCGTATATACACCGGGGAGATGTTTCTATAAACAAAGAAACATTTTCGCTGAGGTAGATGTGTTAGACATCAATAGATATTTGCAAAATAAAATGTAAATTATTGAAGTGAAAAAACTGAGTTTAGTATTTCTATGAAAATTATAGTTAAAACACTATTTAGTAAAAAAAATATTGCACTGGTTTGTTCTCTCAATATAGTTAAATCAACATACACATAACATCATTGAAACTGCAAGAAAAAACTGTGAAGCCATTGCTTTGACTAAAATATTGCGCAAACTGTACGTAGGTATACATAAGGTTATATATAAGGATATAAGGTGTTTTGATTATTTCGATAATGCGGGCAAATGTGGTGGTAATATTTGTTTCGTGGGACGCTTCGTGGGACAAATTTCTCCGTGGGACAACGCAACGAAATGTGGGACATTTCCACGCAGCGTGGGACGTCTGGGCAGTTTACTACCCATAAACGTGCGTAAATTTTACATTTGATTCAAAATTGTACAACCAAATTGTAGAAAAACCTACCACAAAAAAAAATAGTTCCTCCCTCCCTGTATAAAAAAATGAACAAAGATTGACGTTTAGGATACATTTTAGATTTTATTATAACCAACCAAACATACAATTTTTGCTATTTTATGAATTAAAAATTATAGTCCATATAGCGAAAAGAATTTGTCAGCAAGTTTTCATAACATATTTTGAAAATATTTACATAACTTAATTTGTTCGTGTCGTAGAAAATATTGCTTGTCCATTATAAAACATTCACTATTATAAAATCACTGGAAATAATCCGCAATAAATTTAAATTACTCCCGTAATTAATTTCATACATTTTATAAAAATTAGCACAACTATCAAGAAAACTTTTGATATGTTATAGGATTTTTACACGTAAAATCCTATACATTTAGAATTGTTTTTAATTTATTGTTTTTAAAAAAGCTGTAAAGTTTGTACAATATGATATAGATAAAAAACAGGGCCAAACAGTCAGGGTTCTCAAAATATGTAGGGCATGGAGGGATCAGTTTTTATTGTTTAAAATTTTTTTTTTATTTTTGATCTACGGGTGTGACAAACCCGCGTAATCCAGTCCCTGCTATTGACATACGAGTTAACGTGAGATATCACATACCACTGGCACTAGCAGTGAGATATCACTACCCAAGGTGACATCTTAGGGGTGGTGGCGGATGAACTGTATTCAGTCAACGTTAGCAACCCTCAATCTTAGCTGTGAAATAATCCTTGATGATGAGACGCTATTGCTTCCTTGAAGAAACGAGCCTTCATATAACTATGTGTGGGCTTTAATCATTAAGAAAGATGGTGCGTCAAAGGATCAAGGAATAGGCAACCGGCTGGATTATTGGCAACTACATTTTTGTTTTGATTCAGCAAATTTTTGCCAAAATTTGCTATTTACTTTTTAATCTACTTTTATTTTCTTTATTCTATCATAAAATATTGGCCTATGTCATATTTTGTCAGTGATAGGATTTTTTGTTTAGTTATCCATTCTTTAACAAAAAATATAAAAAAATAAAACAAAGGAAGATTTACGTCCATCAACACCTTCGAACGTATGTTGTTGTGGGACCTTAGTCTTAAAAGGTTTTTAAGTGTTATTGTGACACATATTGTAATTCCTACTACACAACACATTTTATTAAAAAAAATAATTAAGTTGTGTTCTCTTGCATGTACTTACTTTTAAGTTTATATAAATTACCAATGGCCAATAACAATATAAATTTGAATGTTGAACTCCCGAGGAGCCCTATACTAATGAAATATTTTGTTTCCTCTGGCTCAGACACGAATATCTTATAAACAAAACACAATCGTTCTTCTAAAAGCAGTAATGCCGCGCACGTTATAGTACGATAGAATTTTGTCAAAATACGCACCCACGGCGTTTTTGGAAGAACGATCGTGTTTTGTTTATAAAACTGATTTCCTTGGTATATTAGTGATAAAATTGGTATATTAGTTAAGAAAATCTTCTAAAAATTAGACGAATTTACAAAATAACCGTGCATTGAAATTTTTATAGTGTATAATTCTACCACGATTGGATGGTTTTATTGAATCGATGTATTGAATTATTGATAGTATCAGATCCTTGGGGGGGGCCAATGCCCCCCCCAGCCCTACCCAATTGACGCCCCTGCACAACACATAATTTATAATCAAAAATTATCAAAGAACTTTTACACCTCAAATAATATAAATATCTATCAATTTAGGAAAACTTTTGTGAATGTGTAATCAATATGCAATATACATATTATATTCATTTCAACTAAACCATTTCCAAATAGCCAAAGAAAATATTCCTTAATTTAAAACAACAATAACTCAGCTTTGTTTTCATTAATTTTTTAAATTTTTGCGAAAAAAAAATAAAAACTCAAAAAAAGAAACAAAAGAAAATTTATTTAATATTTCTATGGGATATTTTTATATTTTTATGGAATTTGCTGTTGTAATTGAATGGCATGCATTAGGTATAATGCTAATTACATTGAAACCTTTGGGGTTAGAAAGCTGAAAATCTCTGAGGTTATAGTTGAAAAGTTTATCTAACAGCTAGTATAAGTTTGAACAACATAAACTCAAAAATGATGAAAGCATGGCCATTTGCGTTTGTTTTCGTTTAACAGCACCAGGGTCTCAACCTATGAACTTGAAAATTTTTTTTGAATTTTAAAAAGATTTATGTTTTATCTACGTGTGTAAAAGTTTTCATTTGTGAGCTTGGTCATTTTCATTTATACTAGGACAACAAAGTTCAGTACATTTTTAAAACATCTGATTTTTCAGGAACCTTTTGCGCTGAGGTCTTCATTTTCAAAGAAATGATTAAAAATAGTTCAAATATTCAATAAGTATCAATTTTATTTAAACATTATGATTCAAACGAAAGTTATAACGCCTTAGATTATTCGACTTTAAAGGTTCTAGCCGCTTTAATGGTAACCCGATATGGCCAGTTCGCGAACTTGTCGAAGAACTTGTTTGCCGCAATATACACACAAAATATTTTTGGTGTAGATCAAAAATTGGGACGATGAGAGTGCCGGATAATTCTGTTATACCTCATATCGTTAGATATATATATATATATATATATATATATATATATATATATATATATATATATATATATATATATATATATATATATATATATATATATATATATATATATGTATACACATATATATATATATATATATATATATATATATATATATATATATATATATATATATATATATATATATATATATATATATATATATATATATATATATATATATATATATATATATATATATATATATATATATATATATTTATATATATACATATATATATATATGTATATATATATATATATATATATATATATACATATATATATATATATATTATTTAAATAATAAAATCTTTGGATAAAGCAAACAAATAAAACAATAATTATAATTGTTTATCGACAATTGTTTCGGTTTTTAATAATAAACCATCTTTAAGGATAATATTTTGGTAAAAATTCTTATACAAAAATAATATAACAACAATAAATTGACATAAATATGAAAAACTAACAATCAAAAAAGAAAAAGCTAACTATATAAAAAAAATATATGATTAAAGAAAATGCAAAACAATAATACAATGAAAAAATTAGAAAATACAAGATGTTAAGTAGTAAAACCTGTTAAAAATCAACTTAGAACAAAATCATAAGTATTATGAAGAAAGTCAGTCTGTATCTGTTTGTATGTTCATACAATTTTTATGTTGTTTAATACGGATCATTTCAAAAATCCTTCATTTTTCTCTCTACTAAAATTTTAAAATTTTGCAGGGGTAGATTTACATTACAACTTTTCGTATGATTAGATAATGCACTCATATTATCATTATTTGATTTTTTTTCGTCGTTGAGATGTGGTTTCACACGTTTTCCTAGATATTGTGTTGTTTGACCAATATATGTCTTACCACATCCACAATCAGCTTGATAAACTAAATTTGATTGAAGATTTATAGGTGTTTTGTCTTTTAATTTTGAAAAGATGGTGTCATATAATGTTTTATTGGCCTGTCCTACGACTTTAAAATTAAAATTTTTAAAAAATTGTCTTAGTTGTTCAAAAAGTCTTTTAACGTATGGTAAAGTCATTTATAGCATCTTACATAGAATTGTGAACTGAATTGTGAATTGTTGAATAATGAATTGCGAACAGCTTTAACAAATTAAACACCAAATTTCAAAGAGTTAACCAAAAGTGTTCATGTTAATTAATTTTTATTCCTTTTTATTAATGAATTTTAACTATATTTTATTTTTATTATACTTAAATTTGGAAATATGCCATTATTTTGAATTGTGTGGAAACAATTATATTTTAGCACTCAAGTCTATAGGTATGACATCATATTATACCACATTTACAGCGACATAGGAAATGAGTATATGTATATAGTATAGATAGTATATTAATTTGCATCTTGTCATATTTAATATGATTTTACAGCGTGGATTGCAAATTAAATCTGTTATGAAATAAACACATTTTAATTTAGTTTGGTTTAAATTGGTATCTGTCAAACTTGTAAAAAAGCTATATAAAATATAGGAACAGAAGACGGTGTATAGAAATCAAATAGTTAGATTAGCAAAGGTGTTTAAAGCGTCAAATATCGATTTAAAAATAATCTGTTAGGTATAGTAAATTATAGATATCAAATTAGTTACAAACTCTTAAAATAAAAAGTGTTTACAGCACAGATTTAAATTACATCTACTAATTTGCTATGTCGCTGTAAACGTGGTATTAATAAAATAAAAAAATGCCCACTCAAATACTGTGGTGGCTCTTTAAAAAATAAAAAAATGGAAAATACCTCTCACTATTCTCCTGCGTGCCCACTCTTCTTATATACACTGAAAAAAATTGTATGAAAATCATTACAATTCTCGCCACACACAACTCACAATTCAACGCCGATACAAGTTTGTTATCCAATTCTAACTTGGTTAGAGTATAACAACAATAGCGATCAGAAATAAATTGACTAAACCTGAATCTAATAAATATATGTTTATGAAAGTTTTTGTTTTCTTATACTTCGCTAGAGTAGTAGACCAATTTAAGTTTATATAGCGTTAAATTTTTTTGGCAGTGTATCTAGTCGGCTAGCCCTGATGAGAATGATATACTTTTTTTTAAAGTGTAATAAAAAGTTCTTATCGGTTCGAAACTAGATCGATCGACAATTTTGTGGATAGCAAAAAAAATTCATAAATTTCACACCATATTTTGTTAGATTCAGTCTTATTATTCAGAATTGCTAATTATATCTAAAACTTCAATCGTTTAAAATAAATTACAAACGAAAGGTTAAATAGGTTTAAATGGCTATAAAATTCAGTTAGGTATGCTTTATATCATCAATGAAAGTTTAAATGAATTTTCACACTACTTTTTCTGTGTAAATAATTAATCTAGCTAGTGCATATTCCCTGATCATGTAATGCAGTCTTCCCCAATGATTAAAGCACCCATATAGAGTTATTTTATTAAAAAAAAACTTCTTTGAATTTATTGCAGCACAAAAAGTTTATAATTTCTTTTATAAATTTTTTTATTCTTAAAAATTAGTAATTTAGTTTACAAATTTACAATTTAATTAAAAAATAATAATTTTTCGTTTAAACTATTTAAGTTATTTTTTTACCTTTTAATTAAAATAAAAATGTTCATCCTTACTTGTTTGATCCCCTTCGTCACCATTTTTTATGTCTCCATAACCTGATCTTCGATTAGTCAGAACACAACGTGTATTTTAGTTTGATTGCCAATATGTATAATAATGATCATATCAAATATATTGTATTACAATATGACCAACTGATCGTTACAATATATCGATCAGTTGGGGCATTCCTTAACAAGAGTATTAATGTGAAGGCTTATAATTTATGTCTCCGAGCAAGCAATAGTGTGGCATCACCAAGGAATATTCCATAACTAAGAATGGGAGTGCTATACCTTTGACTGATTAGAGTTCTGTCACCATCACCCCTTATATATTATCTTGGATAATGATAATTTTCTTCTAGTGCAAGTGGTATACACCGAACAAAAAACGTGTAGTAAAAAATTAATTACCTTAACTTAGCTCGTATGCCAATAACAGGGCCTGAAGGATAAAAAATTGAAATCAGATAGGATTCGGATTAGGTCAATTTATTTACAAATTAACAAAAACTGAACCATCTATGGATATAATTGGCCGAAAATTTTTATTGCAGCAATAAGTTAAATTCTAGTCCGGATCAGGTATGGTAGGGCACCCTGATTGGGCCCTGATCATGGGTGATTACCGGATTAGAACATGATTGGGATAATCGGATCAGCAGCCAAATTCTGTAACTGTGAAGCGGTGAAGTGTTAAAATTTCTTCGTTTCTTTACATTAAAAAACTTATCACTTCACCACTTCACAGTTATAGAATTTGGCTGCAGGCCATGATTGGGATATCCGGGCCAGACCCTGCTATATATATTTATATATTATAAACATACAAAATAAAAAAATTACAATGGAAAAAATTAAACCATATACCACCTTATTCACTATTATCGAGAAGCGATAACTAAAACATACATGAACTAGTGGTCAGATACGAAAAACCAAATCAGGGCCTGATATATTCAAATAACGTTAACCCTAACAGGGTATTGTAAATCAGACCCGGAACAGGCCTACATCGGATTGCCTTTTCTGGACTGACCAGGATCTGATCATGCCCCGAATATATTCAGGCTTTTCTTAACTAATTTTTGCTCGGGGGACTGTTTTCCAGTCCAGAGTTTTTGTTGGTGTTGAACCTTTGTTAAGTTTTTCAACAATTTTAGTTTGAAATAGAATTTGCAATTTTATTTTATTCGAGCACTCATTTCACTCCTCAAAATATTATCCATAAATTAAAATGTTTTTAATTTCAATATCGTTCTTCCTCAAGAGCAAAACTTTTAGTTTTTTGATTTCACTCCTTTAGGGTTTTTATTTTTTTTATTTTCCAATTCTTTTCTTTCATTTCATTTGCAAAAGAAGAAAATTAGTACATTTTCGTCATACTTTTTATATGATTTTAGAACAATATTTGCAAAATTGAACAAAACATTTCCAAAAATTATATAATTTTTACTTTGGAAATCATCAATTTTGAAGCAAAAACTAAATGTACGAGTATTTGAAAGAACATATTTATTTTAATTAAGGAATAAAAACGATATTTTATTATTTTCACTAGTTTATTATTTTATTATATTAGAAGCGTTAGTAAAAGCCCGATTATCCGGAATGCTCGGGGATTGAAGCATACCGGATAATCAAAATATCCGGATACTTGAACGTAAATGAAATATTAGAACGATTTCATATAATACTTCATATAAATATTTTGTTAGGATTCTCGGGAATATATTTTCAAATACTAGAAACTTATTTTGTATATATGTATTTCAAGTTGTTTATAACATTGATTGCAAATAATATTTAGTACAAATACAAAAATAAGTAAATAAAATAAATAATAAAATAAATAATAAGAATATTATAATAAGAATATTTTAAAAATTTAAATAACTCAAAAGTTGAAGCAAAATATATTTCTTGTGAATTGACAAACAAAAAAAAAATAAAATATTTCTTGTGTAAGGAGAAAAAAAATCAAAAATTTAACATTCCGGTTAACTGAATATTCGGTTAATCGAATGTCGGATAATCGGGCTTTACCTTAATTTTTTGATTTTTTTAAATTACTCCCTTTGAAAGACCGGAGTAAACGAGTGATATAAGGCGCATTTCAAGCTCTGGTTTGAAATGAAAGTGTTTCTTTGGGAATTTCCAATATAGTCTAGTTTGAAGCAAAACGTTCCACAATTGAACTAGTTTTTCTTGCGACGTGAGTGACGATTAAATCACCCTCAACGTTTAGAAGATTTAGTAAGAGAATTAAGAAAAAGTATGGCAACTATAAAATTTTTTGTCAAAAATTAATATGCAAGAAAAAATCATGTTCTATTTCCAATAGAAATGCAGTTGTCTCAACCTCACCATTCGGGTATAGATATGTCGAATCGAAGTCCAAAACTGATCCAACAACTGCACATGTTACAGAATGATGTAGTTGAGACAACCGCACGTAATGTTTATGTGAAAATTAAATTTAGTTCAATTAATTTCAAATACTGCATTTTTGGATTGAAAAATTCATATGTAATATCCCATACAAGGTTACACAACTGGTCCAGTGATGGTCCATTACTGGCAACCAGTAATGCAGCAATGGGCGAGTACTGGCAACCACGACTGGACCATTAACATAATTTTACTGGATGATAACTTCGGACAATAAATGGCTGCTATTCATGGGTCAGATATATAACAACAGCAATGGCCCATACAAGGTTGTACAGTTGGCCTAGTAACGGACCAATAATGATGACCAGTATTGTTGTAATGACCAAGTACTGGCAACCATGACTGGACCATTAAAAAAATATAAAATATTATTATATGTAAATTTAAATAAATTAAATACAAAATAATTTAAAATGAAATAAAAATGACGGGAAAAAATTCAAAACTTCCTATACAACTGGTTTAGTAATGATCTTTTACTGACGACCACTAATGCAACAATGGCCGAGTACTGGTAACCAGACTGCCAGTAATCGGCCATTAAAAAAATATAAAATAGTTTAAATAAATTTATAAAATAATTAAAATAAAATAGAAATGAAAAAACAATTTAAAACATCGTCGCTTTAATAATGAAACAACGTATTCGCAAAAGTGTAGTTTCGAGATAATTGGGTTTAAAGATTTTTCGATTTTCTGATTTTCGTAAACTCGGCAGCACTATTGAATGAATAAAGATATTGGAAAAAAAATTGCTACCAATTAATCTTGACTAATTTCTTCACAACATATTAAAACTTCACATTGGTACCTGCTCGCTTTTCTACCTAAAAAGAGGTGAAAAGTCAATCAGGTACCTTATACGTTATTTCATATTTCATATCCGTTATTTCATTTTGCATGAAAGTACGATTAAGCCTAAAATAAATTATTAATGAACTAACGCATGATATTCTTACAATTTTTTATTTGTATGAACCGGTTTATCATGTAGTCATGAATGATGCTTATACAATATTGTAGATTTACTATTTCGTGTGGCGATCGTAATGTATGTAATATATACGACAATGATTTTACCCAAGTTATTATTCTGTAGGAATTGGAATATCGTACATGCATTTACGCTGTTTCAATATTTAACCAAATTCAAATTTGCATGTACGTTAATTAACAATATATTAATTTTCACCCCCAGTTATAAAATAATTGGAAAATGTTAAAATGCCACTCTATAGACATCCTTATGGGGAATGTAGCGCACCCATTATATAATAACAACGTATATATGGCATACGTTATTTCATTATTAAGGCGACGATATACTAACGTTTTCAATATTATCATAGTCTTTCAGCCGAGAAGCGATAACTAAACTATATATGTGTGAAATTTTTCAAACTATATATTTCTAAAACGGATAATACTCTAGTGAATTTTAAAAAAATGACATAGATCGGCAAATTCATGGCTGCAGTACTGGTCCAATAACACTAGCCAATTAATGGTAACCATTAACGGGCCATTGATTGGCCATTTAAAGTAAAATGTACTATCTATTTTCTATCAAATATTTTATTGAGGTTTATTGATTGAAAAAGAAACGGATTTATAAACACCAAATTCACTTGTTCATTAAAACTTTGGCAAGAAACATGGACATCATATGTAAAAAAAATAAAAAAAGGAATCGAAAAGGAAATATTGGCAAGAACATTGGAGACCTTTGGTGTCCATATATTTAAGAACTGAAATATTTTAAGGAATTTTTGTGCTGCACTTTTTAGTATAAATTATCCCATTTTATTTTCAATATGAGAATTGTAACTTTCAATATGAGCATTATTACTACTCTTATAAGAGTGGTAGAATTATTCTCACATCGAAAGTTACTAATCTCGCATATTGAAAGGTATTATTCTCATCTCGCCGCTGGTAGAGTGTGTTAAATGGTTAACCATATAAACTCTGACCAGAAGGACGCCGGTTCGATTTCCGAGCTGGAATTGAGATAAGAGTTTGTTACGGATCTTTCACTTTTTATAGCAATTTTTCATTCTATTCCATTGAATACATTCAGTTCTAGTGAATAATTCTATAATACTCATATTGGAAGTTACTATTCTCAGTTTGGAAGTAAAAGTGTATAAATTTCTGAATTGTTACCCTACAGCCATATAGACCATAAAGAAATCAGAATTCATTCTATGAAGACGGTCTCTTAGATACAGAAAATATATTAATAAAAATAAAAAAAAAGTCGGACAAGTGCGTATAAAATTCGCTCGCCAAGGGTTCCGTGAATGTAAAAGAACACAACATCAAAAATAAATGACATAAAGTTATGTTGTAAAGTCTTTATATCGCCAGACTATGGACGCATAACAGAATAAATGTTTAATCGTAAACGTCAATCGTGAATGTCAATCACATCTACATTGATCAAAAATGTTACTTTAGGTTAAATCTTATCCATAGCTGTTTATGTTAACTAAAGCAAGATTTAACCAGTATTTTAATGGTCTAAATAGGGAATATTTGTTCTAAAAATCAGCGTCGAAATATAGGGTGGTATACCCCATTAATGCAGCAATTTGCGAGCAATGGCAACCACGACTGGGCCATTAACATAATTTTACTGGATGATAACTTCGGACAATAAACGGTTGCCATTCTTGGGCCAAATACTGGCAACCATGACTGGGCCGTTAAAAAAAATATACATTATTATCATATGTAAATTTAAATAAATTAAATACAAAATAATTTAAAATAAAATAAAAATGACGGAGAAAATTCAAAACTCCCCATACAACTGGTTCAGTTGCAAGAATGGCTGAGTAATGGCAAACTCCGCCCTGACTCCGCCAGTACTCCGCCATAACAAAAAATATAAAATAATATTTTTTATACATAAATTTAAATAAATTATTTACAAAATAATTAAAATAAAATAGAAATGAAAATAAATTAGAACATATACCAACCTTTTCTTTATTACCATAGTCTTTCAACCGACAAGGCGATAACTAAACTATATGTGAAATTTTGCAAACTATGTATTTCTAAAAGGGATAATACTCTAGTAAAATTTAAAAAAAATGACAAATCGGTAAATTCATGGCTACAGTACTCGCCCAATAACAATAGCCAAGTAATATTTACCATTCATGGGCCATTGCTTGGCCATTCAAAGGTAACAATATACTGGCTATTTTCTGTAAACCATAGATCGGCCGATGATTGGTTTTAGTATTGGCCCAGTAACAATAGCCAAGTACTGTTGACCATTAATGGACCAGTGCTTGGCCGTATGTCAATGTCTGGCAAAACCTACTTGGGACATACACTTAAAATAGCACTTTTTTTTTATCAATAACTAAAAAGCTGTGCATTGCAGAATTCTAAAAAATTTTGCAATGTTTCTTATATTAAGTGTTCTTTCAAATGACACCCCAGTCGTTTGGTTCCAAAAAAGTTTTTTTTACCCTCCCCACACCCATCCCGCAAACACACAGAAATATAATTATTTGAGAGTTCGCTATAATTTTCGTTCAAAATATAGCAAATTTCCTGTCTCTATGAATTTTTTCAATTTTTTCTGTCTATCAGTGTCGTAACGTAGAGGGGGGGGGGGGAAGGTCTGGAATTTGCACGTTTTTTAGAATAAATCCAAAACTGTGTACCGGAAAATTCTAAAAAAAATTGCGATGTTTCTGAAATTCGGTGCTCTTTCAAATGATACCCCAATCGCTTGGGTTAAAAAAAGATTTTTTTTACCCTCCTTACACCCATCCCCTAAACACACAGAAATATAATTATTTGTGAGTTCGCTATAATTTTCGTTCAAAATATAGCAAATTTCCTGTCTCTATGAATTTTTTCAATTTTTTCTGTCAATCTGTGTCGAAACGTAGGGGGGGAAAGGTCTGGAATTTGCACATTTTTACAAATAACTCCAAAACTGTGTACCGCAAAATTCTAAAAAAAATTGCAATGTTTTGGAAATTCAGTGTTCTTTCAAATGATACCCCGCTCGCTTAGGTCAAAAAAAGTTTTTTTTTACCCCCCTTACACCCATCCCCTAAACACACATAAATATAATTATTTGAGAGTTCGATATAATTTTCTTTCAAAATATAGCAAATTTCCTGTCTCTATGAATTTTTTCAATTTTTTCTGTCAATCAGTGTCGAAACGTAAGGGGGGGGAACGGTCTGGAATTTGGACATTTTTTAGAATAACTCAAAAACTGTGTACCGGAAAATTCTAAAAAAAATTGCAATGTTTTGGAAATTTAGTGTTCTTTCAAATGATATCCCACTCGCTTGGGTCAAAAAAAGTTTTTTTTTACCCTCCTTACACCCATCCCCTAAACACACAGAAATATAATTATTTGAGAGTTCGCAATAATTTTCGTTCAAAATTACTTACTACAGCCGGCGGCTGTAAAGTAACTTGCATATTTTTACGGCGGCTGTAAAGTAATTTTCATATTTTTACGGCGGCAGTTAAGTAATTTTCATATTTTTACGGTGGCAGTAAAGTAAAATAACATGGTATTATTAATTTGTTTAAAACAGAATGCATTGCAGTTCATTTTAATGAATTAAAATCAATAAAAATTAATTTCAGAAAATTTATTACCTAAAGCATATTTATAAAAAATTTGATGCATTAATTTCAAATTTTTAAACAAATTTAAACGTTTGCCGAAAAAATAGTGTATTGAATTCGGAGCTAAAGTGACTTTTTGTGTTTCGTTTATAATTGTCGGACTCCCTACAGTCGGCCGCCAAACTATAGACTCAACACAAAAAGTACAACTTTAGCTCCGAATTCAATAATATACTATTTCGATCCCTAATAAAATTAATGTAATAATTTAAAATGAAAAAAATAGTTTTGAAAACTCTTTTTTAATTGATAAAATTAAATAAATCGTTTTCATTAAATTAATTTTCGAATTTGCTTTTATGTTGCTGTCAAATTAAGTATGCTAAATCGTTTCGAATAGGTTTTATATACTTATTTAAAATGGCGGCGAATAAGTAAGTCTTCACAAATAAGTTTCAAATAAGTTTTGGTTTCGAATACAGCCTAACAATATTATTTGAAAAACTCATATTAGAATTATTTAAGTTGCAAATTGTTTTTATGGTTCCGTTTTTTATACGGAACACTATTGGTGAGAGTAAAACGTGTTTTTCACATTATTTCGATTATCTCAATTACTATAAATCCAATGAACCTGAAATTTGGCATGCGTATAAAACTAATCTGTCCACACAAAATGAGGAGTAGAAAAAAAAATAAAATGGTTTTCGTTTGGCTAACAGGGTTACGATGTGAGGCCTTTGAGAAAATACATGTTTATATCGAGTCAAGTAGGGTATCATATAAAGGGCTTCACTTCAGTGTTTCTAAAAAATGTATTTTGGAATTTAACACCCCACCATTTTTTGTGTAATTCTAAATAATGAAGTTTTCTTTACGTTTTCTTTCCTCGATTAGCTCCGAGCCTAAGTAATCGAAAATCTTAAAAAGTATTTTGAATGATAGCAAAATTAGTAAGTTTTTAAAGAAAAATATAGTAAAGTACCATATACTAATAATTATATTTATTAAGGGGGAGGATGTGAGAAGAGGTAAATACACCATTTAAACCCGGTCAAATGGGGTGTCATTTGATAGAGCACAAAAATTAAGAAACGGTACAATTTTTTTTAGAATTTTGCGATTCACCGTTTTTGAATTATTCTCAAAAAAGTGCAACACAAAGTTGGGTTCCCCCACCCCCACAAGATTGACAGAAAAATTTGAAAAAATTCAAGAGATAGGAAATTTGATAAACCCTTAACGAAAAATATAGCGAAGCTTCAAGTGATTTTATTTCTATGTGTTTAGGGGATGGGAGTGGGGAAGGGTGACAAAAACGCTTTTTGACCCGCATGAGTGGGATGTCATTTGATAGAGCACCAAAATTAAGAAACATTATAATTTTTTTTAGAATTTTGCGATGCACCGTTTTTGAATTATTTTCAAAAGAATGCAACAAAACGTTGGTCCCTCCCAATACGTTTCTTCGTTGATTGACAGAAAAATTTGAAAAAATTCATAGAAATAGGAAATTTGATAAACCTTTAACGAAAAATATAGCGAAGCTTCAAGTGATTTTATTTTTGATGGGAGTGGGGAAGAGTGAAAAAAAGCTTTTTCGGCTCGTATGAGCGGGGTATCATTTGAAAGAACACCAAAATTAAGAAACATTACAATTTTTTATAGAATCTTGCGATGTACAGTTTTTGAATTATTGTCAAAAAAGTGCAACAAAAAAATGGTTCCCCCCCTATACATTTCTTCGTTAATTGACAGAAAAATTTGAAAAAATTCATAGAGATAGGAAATTTGATAAACCCTTAACGAAAAATACAGCGAAGTCTCAAGTGATTTTATTTCTATGTGTTTAGGGGATGGCAGTGGGGAAGGGGGAAAAATGTTTTTGGCTCGCATGAGCGGGGTGTCATTTGAAAGAACACCAAAATTAAGAAACATTACAATTTTTTATAGAATCTTGCGATTCACAGTTTTTGAATTATTGTTACTAGTTCTTTCATTTGAAAGAACATCAAAATTAAGAAACATTACAAATTTTTTAGAATTTTGCGATGCACAGTTTTTGAATTATTCTAAAAAAAGTGCAACAAAAAGTTGGTCCCCCCCCCCACCTATACGTTTCTTCGTTGATTGACAGAAAAATTTGAAAAAATTCATAGAGATAGGAAATTTGATAAACCCTTAACGAAAAATATAGCGCCGCTTCAAGTGATTTTATTTCTATGTGTTTAGAGGATGGGAGTGGGGAAGGGTGAAAAAAGGTTTTTCGGCAAAATTAAGAAACATTACAATTTTTTATAGAATCTTGCGATTCACAGTTTTTGAATTATTGTGAAAAAAAGTCCTATTTTTAGTGTTAACACCACTCAACCCCTAAATTTCGTCATTGATTAACAAAATTAAGTCGTTCCTCAGCTACCATAAACAGCTATGGATAAGATTTAACTTAAAGTAATATTTTTTATGATCAATTTAGATGAGATTGACATTTACTATTGATATTTACGATGAACCATTTATTTTTTATGTGTCTATATATTTTTATGGTCTGGCAATATAAACCCTTTACAAAACAACTTTATGTTAATTATTTTGATATTGTTTTCTTTACATTCACGGAACCCTTGACGAGCGAATTTTATCCGCACTTGTCTGACTTTTTTTTATTTAATAGAAATAAATGTATAGTTTTTCAAAAAAATTGTTAAAATATAATTAAACGGATTTGTTTAAAAAAATTTTAAGTTTCATGATCTTATGAAAAGAAGTTTTTGCTGTATGTTGATGATCAGTCATCCGGGTTTACTTTATATGGACAAAGATGTTGTCTATTAAAATTCTAGAAAAGTGGTAACAACCTATATATAATACTGTTGTCTGACAATTTCATAGTTTATAAACGAATTTACCGTATTTATATCGTCTAATAAAAAATTTCTGATATATTAAAGAATATTCAAGTTTACTGTAAAAAAATAACTTTATTCTTATAACAGTTTTAAAGAAACTCTTTCATCGTCTTAATATCAAACAAGGGTGAGTTTATTTATTTATTTTCGTTTTACTTTTCCATTTTCTCATTTTCAATTAGTTCTACTTTTTTTGTATCATCATGCCAAGGAATCTACGACTTTTTTAATATTGAAAATGGAGAGTACAATACACATACACCAACAAATCTACTTAATGGTTGGTGGTATTAACATTTGAAAAACGGTAGGGATAAATAAGGGTGGTAACTAAGAGCTCTCCTTCTCCTTCCAAACATATTGCATTTATTTTTTTAATGTATTTTTATTTATTTATGTTACGAAATGTTATCTATATTTCATATAAAAAACATAAAATTGTAGGGATGAATATTTATAAGGGTGAATTTATGTGTGACAATTTTATGTTGGTATTTGTGCCTGTATAAAAAATCGTAATAAGGTATGTTTATAATATATCAAAAAATTTTTAAATGTGTATTGTATATATGTGCATCTGATTAAGTGGGTTGGAAACATTTTTTTTCTCTTTTTGTTTATTTATTTTTTTATAGTGATACACCCCAAACGTATTTAATAAGGGATAAAATTATATATGAAAATGAGAACAGGGTTATGTATATTTGTTTTGAATTAGATTTAGATTGATGATGATATATTTCAGATGAAAAATTAAACAAATGGTATGAGTGACTCGTATATAAAAGCGTAGTATATAATTTGAAATTCAATCAGATATTTCAATGATAATAAATATTCAGTGATAGATCTTCAATGTGTTAACATAAATATATACTATGATTGTATATTATTGTTTGGTTTTGATATGAAAATATTACACTTAAAATCGGGAAATATAGAAATATTTGAAATTAGTCTATATTTAAACAAATATATCATTTATTTAAAACTCCATTAGGACAAATTTTTTGCTAGCGGGTTAAACAATCAAGAACCAACTATTTGACATTATAGTTTTGCAACAATTTTGGAAAATTTAAATCACTTTTTATTTATTTCTAGGTATGGTTTCAAAATCGTCGGGCGAAATATAGGAAACAAGAAAAACAATTACAGAAAGCATTAGCACCATCAGTTATTCCATCATGTAACGGTATGATGAGAAATATACAGGGCTATAGTGTATCTAGGGGATATCAACCCTATCCTCATCCCAACTCAATTAATAGATATCCACAGGTAAGAGATTTATATTTTCAATTTGATGAAATGCCTCAAAATCATATTAATTATTTTCTTAATTGAAACTTTTGGCAGGACTTATTTCAAATGGGTGCTACATCATACCCAGGTATGACCCAGCCCTTTTCAATGACACATGGAACTAATATGAGTTCGGTGGGGGTGAGACAAGATTCAATGGGTATGTAAATAAAACCTATAAAATATACAAAAGTTTTTTAATTAGCACAATTAAATCCTCTTTATACTACACTCAAAAATATTTTTACAAAATTTTCTAAATATAGAACACACAAAATGTTTGATAAAACCTGTCATTTTTTTTACTAATATCAAAGAAAAACTTGTTCTCAAAAACAATTTGTAGGCTTTTCAAATAATTTTTTTTAAGTTTACATTGTTGTAACAGCTTTTACAAAGAAATTTGTTTGTCGACATACAATTTTGTGTGTTGTTCATTTAATTAGCTTTATTTGCATATGAAAAGTGTAGTCATCACATTAACGTGCCGTTCTAATGAAAACTATAAATGATATGATGATGCATATGCCGATTTAAATAGTAAATATTTTTCGAGCCTTCTCTAAAATATTTTAATCGAGTCATTATTCTCAAATAATGACTCGATTAAAATATTTTAGAGAAGGCTCGAAAAATATTTACTAAGCAGCCGAAAGCCCTTGTTTGGGGCATGTTTATAATTTGATGTTAGTGAATGAATGTCATTTAACAGTTTCGCGTTATTTTATGTTCCAGAACGACAGTCCTCTTATATTTTAAATCAGAATAGATCAACATCATTTGAAATTTTTGATCATAATTTATTAGAATAGCCACTCCTGAGTCCAAATCTTAAAGTGTTTAGTTTTTTTGTGCTTATATAAAGAGATGGACATGTTGATGTTGATGAAAGGCCACATTGTTGTTATGAAAATGAATTGAGCATACCAACAGTGTTGTGTACCTAATTTAAATTATAAAATTACCCGTATTTTCCTAGTGCTGAAATTTATTAACATATAGTTTGTTAAAATGTAATAATAGAAATAAGTAAAATTAATATTTATTTACTATTTGGTTGAATCAACAAAAAAAGAAAAGCTTTTTGATTCTATGAATATCGATAATCTTATTTAATATCCCAAGCAGGGTTTGCCGGACTTTGAAATACGGCCAAGCACTGGTCCATTAATTGTTAACAGTATTTGGCAATTGTTATTGGGCCAGTACTAGAACCATTCATCGGCCGTTCTATGGTTAACAGAAAAGGGCCAGTATATAGTTACCTTTGAACGGCCATGCATTGGCCCATGGAAGGTAAACTGTACTTGGGAATTGTTATTGGGCTATTACTGGAACCATGAATCGGCCAATCTATAGTTTATAGAAAATAGCCAGTACACTTTACTTTAAATGGCCAATCAATGGCCGCCCGTTAATGGTTAACATTAATTGGCTATTGTACTGTACTAAGCTTTAGCTTAAACTGCTATTGTACAACCGGCCCTAAGAAATATATAGTTTGAAAAATTTCACATATAGTTTAGTCATCGCTTCTTGGCTGAAAGACTATGATACTATTGAAAAGGTTGGTATATGTTCTAATTTTTTTTTTCATTTTAATTATTTTGTAAATAATTTATTAAAATTTACATATGAAAATATTATTTTATATTTTTTTAATGGCCGAGTACTGGCAGTCATGGTTTCCAGTACTCAGCCATTGTTGTATTACTGAACCAGTTGTATGGGAAGTTTTGAATTTTTTTCGTCATTTTTATTTTATTTTAAATTATTTTGTATTTAATTTATGTAAATTTACAGACGATAATATTTTATATATTTTTAATGGCACAGCCATGGTTGCCAGTACTTGGCCATTACTACAATTATGGTCATTATTATTGGTCCTCCGTTACTAGGCCAACTGTACAACCTTGAATGGGCCATTGCTGTTGTTTTTTCTCTGGCCCATGAATGGCAGACATTTATTATCCGAAGTTATCATCCAGTAAAATTATGTTAATGGCACAGTCGTGGTTGCCAGTACTCGCCCATTGCTGCATTACTGGAGGCCAGTAATGGACCATCACTGGACCAGTTGTACAACCTTGTATGGGTAATAATCGAAGACATATTTCAAGTGTTTGTCCCTTTTATTCTGAAAAATTGGATTAAATTATAATATATCTTAATTATAAAAGAAAGTGTCTGTCTGTTTGTGTGCGCTCCCCAGAGAAATCTGTAGCACGCAGGAGTCAGAAATTTGTTAGGAGAAGGTCATTAAAACGAAGTCCATCAAAACGAAGTCCAAACGAATGTCCATCATCATTTAAAACAATTAGTATAGTTATCCCTATATCCGCATTTCTTCCATTTTCCTCATCTCTTTCCTTTATAGTTGACATGGTATCTTCGGATATTCAAAGAGTCTAAATAATGAATATTTCATATTTAGTGTGCTATAAACATGTATAACTAATTAATAAAAACAAAAAAAGAAGGCTCTAAACACTTTGAAAAAAAATTTTAACAAATTTTTAAATTTTAATTTACTTTTTTTAATAAATATTTTAATTTTCTTAAAGGTTTGCCAAAATATTGATGCATATTTTAATTTGGTTTTTGATTTCAAATATCTTTTAATCGCTCGCCTAACTTACAGATCGTTTTTTTTTTCATAGAACAAAATTATCATAAAAACGAAAAATCAAGGTATAATGTGATAAACAAATACATTTATATCAAAAATATGTACATTGGAATCCAACACACTGTATTGCAACAAATATTTGTAATTTACAACAAATATGTCAACGCAACAAATACAACTGTTTTGTATGGCGAGTATGATGGTTCCAGAGTACCCATACAAGGTTACTCAACTGGTCCAGTGATGGTCCATTACTGGCAACCAGTAATGCAGCAATTGGCGAGTACGGGCAACCACGACTGGGCCGTTTACATAATTTTACTGGATGATTACTTCGGACAATAAATGACTGCCATTCAAGTTGCCAAGTACTGGCAACCATGACTGGACCATTAAAAAAATATAAAATATTATCGTATGTAAATTTAAATAAATTAAATACAAAATAATTTAAAATAAAATAAAAATGACGGAAAAATATTCAAAACCTCCTATACAACTGGTTCAGTAATGATCTATTACTGACGACCAGCAATGCAACAATATCCGAGCACTGGCAACCATGACTGCCAGTACTGCCATTAAAAAAATATAAAATAATATTTTCAAATTTATTTTGTTAATTTTTATTTTGTACATTTAAATAAATTTACAAAATAATTAAAATAAAATAGAAATGAAAAAAAATTTAGAACATATACCAACCTTTTCAATATTATCGTAGTCTTTCAGCCGAGAAGCGATAACTAAACTATATGTGTGAAATTTTTCAAGCTATACGCTATACATCTAAAACGGATAATACTCTAGTGAAATTTAAAAAAAATGACATAGATCGGCAAATTAATGGGTGCAGTACTGGCCCAATAACAATAGCCAATTAATTTAATGTAAAGTATACTGGCTATTTTCTATAATAAACTATAAACTATAGATAACAATTGCCAAGTACCGTTTACCTTCCATGGACCAATGCTTGGCCGATCAAAGGTAACTATCTCTTTTCTGTTAACCATAGAACGGCCGATGAATGGTTCTAGTACTGGCTCAATAACAATAGCCAAGTACTGTTAACCATTAATGTACCAGTGCTTGACCGTATTTCAAAGTCCGGCAAACCGTGCTTGGGTAAGGTATTCGCAATTGTGATGCCATAATAAACGAATGGTTTTTCGTTCACCTAATTGTTCGCGACACATATTAAGTAAAACATCGAATTATTTAAATTAAATGTGTTAAATAAAATTTTTATCTTTTTTGAACTGCCATCTTTTGCTATCTATTTGTAAAAGTTATTGTGCCAACTTTTTGTGTGTACTACTACGTTTTAATTTTAACATACATTTCATAAGTAAATTTATTTAGCTTTAGAGACCTTTACCTAATTGCTTTTGCCGACTGTCGAGTGTTACCAATATTACGATCTTTCAACATTTTTATAAAACTAATTAAAAAATAAATGACATTAAATAAAAATTTTAAGAGAATTTACTCCAACAAAAAACAGTTTCTAACCACTTATTTGGAAAGCACGGGCATCGCCGTGCGGGCACCTTCTATAAGTAATGAATATAAAAATCAAAGTACAATATAGTGCGAATCATAATGCCCGGGTATACTAAAAAAAATGATCGTATGTATTTTAAAAAAACGGAATATAATACATTTTTAAAACGATCAATTTTTTCTTAGTATACCCGGGTATTATGCTCGGCACTTTACGGTATGATATTTTTTCTTTTATTAAATTAGGTTCACCATTTATTTATTCATGCTCTATTAATTAAATCAACGCACTGTAGTGTTAGTATTTCTATAAAGCAAATTTTTCTAGAAAGAATCCACAATCGCTATTAAATTGTAATTCAACAACTGAATAAGAGAATACAATGTTATTTAAAGCTAGAAGACAACAGAAACTTAAACAACACAAGTCTGACTCTGAGTGACAGAAACATTTGAATAAGCCTCAGCAGTGTTTTAAAAAAAACATCACTCTTTCCAGTATGTATTTGGAAAAATAGTTCCTCACAAGCTAGTTAATAGGTTGATAATGGAAAATTCAAAAGAAAAAACAAGAAAGGTATATAAGTGTACTATCGTTCATATAAATACTAATTGATTTAGTATCCCGAACAGAAAATAGTTAGGGAAAGCCTGAATACAGTTAGGGTGTGATCAGGCCTGGATCAGTCTAGAAAAGGCAAGCTCTATTAGGGCAATCTGAAGTCGGCCTGTTCCGGGCTTGATATAGAATACCCTTTGAAGGTTAAATTTATTTAAATATTTGCGGCCCTGATTTGCTTTTTCGTATTTCACCCCTAGTAGGGTAATCTGATCAGGCTCTAATACGAAATACCTTACTAGGGTTTGCCCTTTTGAATTGTCTCAAGCCTCTATCAGTATTATATATGATTTCCCTATTAGTGTCTGCCTTATTTAGCCTAATCTGAACCCACTTTCATTTGAGAAATTTTCATTATGGATGAAAAACGTGTTTAAAAATATATCAAATTAACTCAGAGGTGTTAATTTTCGTTCTTGAGATATTTAATTTTAAAGATTTTTAGTACGACTGAAATTCGAATTTTTCTTCATTTTTTCAAACAACTTCCATTAACAAAAAATTCTAAAATCAATTACATTTTAACTTTTTTTTTTTTAATATTGCTCTAACCTTACTTTAAAATATATCAAATTAACAAAGAGGCGTTAATTCGTGTTCTTGAGATATTTAATTTTAAAGATTTTTAGTCCGATTAAAATTCTATTTGTTCATTATTTTTTCGAACAATTTATATCATCAAAAAATTTTAACCAGTGAAGTTCGAGAAAATAATGAACAATTAGACTTTTAATGGGACTAAAAATCTTTAAAATTAAATATCTCAGGAACACGAATTAACGCCTCTTTGTAAATTTGATATATTTTAAAGGAAGGTTAGAGCAATATTTAAAAAAAAAAAAGTTAAAATTTAATTGATTTTAAAATTTTTTGTTAATGGAAGTTGTTTGAAAAAATGAAGAAAAATTCGAATTTCAGTCGTACTAAAAATCTTTAAAATTAAATATCTCAAGAACAAGAATTTCAGCCTCTTTGTAAATTTGTTATATTTTAAGTAAGGATAGAACTATTTTCAGAAAAAAAATTAATTTTATTCCAATTGATCTTCGACCCAAGCGCCATCTTTAAAAAAGTTTTTTTAATATATTTATTTAAAAATGAATTATAAAAACAATTAATCAATTTTTTTTTTTCAAAGGACTAACTAATCATCTATCAAACAAAAAAAAAATGATGAAGTCGGTATAGCCGTTCTTGAGCAATTTAATTTCAAAGTTGCATCGGATTGGCAGATTTTTCATTTTTCATGCATGTTGGGGTGTCCCCTATGCTCAAACTAAGCACTTTAAAAAAATTTTAAAATAAGTCGTATTTTTTATTTTGTCCATACTACTTACATTAAAGTTTTAGGAAAATCAAAAATGGTCAAGTTCAAATTTCGACTTTTTCACCTGCGTAGATCACGTGTATCATCTATGTTAAAATTCACTAGAGTATTATCCGTTTTAGAAATATATAGTTAAAATAGTTTCATATATGGGAATGATGTTGCAATATAAGCATGACTTCACAGATAGCTTTAAAATCAAATCCATTCTAATCAATCTAAAAACATCAACTTTACTTTGTTTTTTATCAATAATTTGCTACTAAATTGTTTCTTTGTTACGACATTGTCGGTCGTATACTTACAACATGTTGATTTAGTTTTTTGGCATCAACTTAACCCTTTCGATGAACGGTTTAATCTTTTCTTTTATCGTTTCACTTCGAATAACTTACTATATAGAACATGGTTTACACCTTGCTGCAACTCACTATACACTAAAAACACTACATGTCATTTGTTTTGTAAACATCCGAAAGTAACTAAAAACGAGCCCAATTTAGAAGACAAACTTTCTTTAACTCCATTTTGCTATTCTGCGGTTTTAGGGTTACCGACGGAATTTTGTTTCCTCACGTGAAAACTTTATTTGAACATTATTTCATTACCATATTACCATTTACCTCTCTGTTTTCATTACCTCGTTAACGTAACGACACTCGGAAGGATTTGTTTTTGTGAAGTTTATTTATTTATTATATGTAATAATAAATTGCAAGGAGGGTAATCTTCTTAGAAGTTAAGTTAAGTTATCGATCCATATAAGAGCGTAAAATATCAACAAGAGTCACTTAAACTGAAAAAAATTTTGTATTTGTTGAGACAACCGCGTTGTGAGAATATAGGTTAAAACAGAGTACAAGAGTTTAGGCACCCACACGTTATGTTTATGAAAAAATTAAGCATAGTTCAATTCGAAACCAATTTCAAATACTTCTGTTTTGAAATAAAAAATCATGATATAAGGCCAAAGACATTTTCATACATAGAAATAGTTATTAACTTTAATCAACTTCTGTTATATATATTGAATGTTATATCGCTGAAAAAAGGGTTTGCTCAACTTATACGATATATGTATTAAATCATGCATAAAAGTTGCTTAAATGTGTGCCAAGAATAAATATTCTCAACCTATTCTATTATTAAGAATAAGGGGTCGATAATTTGTTAATTTTAGAAATTCTAATATTATGAATTTAAAATATAACTTAAGGAAATACATTTTATCCACGACTACTAAAGAGTATATACTTTCCATGCGTATATCTTTCATTGTAATTGTATTCGTTCCACTTTATATAAAAAATTCTTCTTTATTTATTTCATTCCACTTTATATATAAAATATTCCCCTAACAAATTGAAAACTTGATTTGTTGGTTTCCGCATGGAGGGATCAGTTTTTATTGTTTTTTTATTTTTTTTATTTTTTTTTATTTTTGATCAACGGGTATGACAACCCCGCGTACTCCAGTCCCTGCTATTGACATATGAGTTAACGTGAGATATCACATACCGTTGGCAATAGCAGTGAGATATCACTAGCCAAGGTGACATCTTAGGGGTGGTGGCGGATGAACTGTATTCAGTCAACGGTAACACCCTCAATCTTAGCTGTGAAATAATCCTTGATGATGAGACGCTATTGCTTCCTTGAAGAAACGAGCCTTCATATAACTATGTGTGGGCTTTTATCTTTAAGAAAGACGGTGCGTCACAGAATCAAGGAATATGCTACCGGTTGGATTATTGGCAACTTCATTTTTGTTTTGTTTCAGCAAATTTTTTTAAAAATTTGCTATTTACTTTTTAATTTACTTTTATTTTTTCTATTCTATCACAAAATATTGGCCTATGTCATATTTTATCAGTGATAGGAGTTTTTGTTTAGTTATCCATTCTTTAACAAAAAATATAAAAAAACAAAAAAAGAAAGATTTACGTCCATTAACACCTTTGAACGTATGTTGTTGTGGGACCTTGGTCTTAAAGGTTTTTATGTGTTATTGTGACACATATTGTAATTCCTACTACACAACACATTTTATTAAAAAAAAAAAAAATAGTAATATAAACAAGTTTAAACAAGAACAATACATATATAAATCTAAAATAAACAACAAACGTTTTGTTTTTCTTGTTTTCTATGATAAATTAATTTCAATATGGCGATATAAAGTTTTAAATGAAAACTTTATATTATTTGAAATATTTTTAAAATCGTGGATAAAACAGCATCTTGTATTCGCTTAGGATGAAGGCAATTCTTCACTCGGATGATTCCCTCCACTCGCTACGCTCGTTTCGGGAAACTTCATCCTCGTGAAGAATTGCCTTCATTCTAAGCTCATACAAGAATCTACTATTAATTTTAAAATTTTATTTTTAATAATAAAATTAGAATTCTATATATATATATATAAAAAATATTCCTTCAACATTTTTTTTTTTAATAAAATGTGTTGTGTAGTAGTAGAAATTACAATATGTGTCACAATAACACATAAAAACCTTTTAAGACCAAGGTCCCACAACAACATACGTTCAGAGGTGTTGATGGACGTACGTAAATCTTTCTTTTTTGTTGTTTTTTATATTTTTGTTAAAGAATAACTAAACAAAAAATCCTATCACTGACAAAATATGACATAGGCCAATACTTTATGATAGAATAGAGAAAATAAAAGTAAATAGCAAATTTTTACAAAAATTTGCTGAAACAAAACAAAAATGTAGTTGCCAATAATCCAGCCGGAAGCATATTCCTTGATCCTGTGACGCACCGTCTTTCTCGAAGATTAAAGCCCACACATAGTTATATGAAGGCTCGTTTCTTCAAGGAAGCAATAGCGTCTCATCATCAAGGATTATTTACCAGCTAAGATTGAGGGTGCTACCGTTGACTGAATACAGTTCATCCGCCACCACCCCTAAGATGTCACCTTGGCTAGTGATATCTCACTGTTATTGCCATTGGTATGTGATATCTCACGTTAACTCATATGTCAATAGCAGGGACTGGAGTACGCGGGGTTGTCACACCCGTAGATCAAAAATAAAAAAAATTTCAAAACGATTTCATAAAAGATTTCAAAAATCGATCCCTCCATGCGGTATGTGTTAAAAGTTAGTGTTATTAAATATTATTATTGTTTAAGTTAACAGTACATCAATTTTTATAAATAAATTAATCGTAACAAAATTATAATACAAAATAAATAATAATAATACAATTATTCATTAAAATAATTTCCATCTCTTTAATAGTAAAGTAAATTCTAAATTATTGATTCTTTTTCATTAGAGTTAATTTAGACGTTTTAAGGATGTTATGTTAATTTTAAAAAAATTGCTTGAATAGAAAAGCATAATAAATTTAAGTTCACTTCTGTCCGGTCTACCGATGTGGTAGGTCGTCAAACATATATCCCGATAAGTATAAATCTAAAAAATGAAATTATATTAAATTATATTTGTTGATAGTTTTTTAAATGGTTAATTGAAGCTTTTTATTGATAATTGTGATGAATTCTTTCTATTTAACATAATATCAGATAATAATAACATCGGATGGCTATGATTTTTATCAATTTTATACATAGCAAATTTCCATCATGCGGTAATCTATTTTGTAATGGCGATTGAAATCAACCAGACATCTTGAAGACTTAACATCATCGCGTCATATTTCACCATTTGAATAAGATTATTTGGATAAGTGAATTTGATGGAATGTAGTTCATATACAACAATTTTTCATGATAATTCTGCAATCAAAATGGAAATGTCAATTACATCATCAAATCTACAATGTCAACATTTATTCGATATATCACGTCTTCATACTTGTTTCAACATGTTTAAACTTCCATTAAGTAAAACATCATAGGATCAAATTTATAAATATAAATATTATATGTTCATCAATTATAAATCCACATGGAATTTTTACAATCGTTATGCCGCATATATTTTTTAAAGAGGAAACTACGTCATCATCATATGTCAACGCACCCCTTGTATTACATATGTCTCAATATGACGTATTGATGACATTATGTGTTAGTGGTGTGTTATCAAGTGGAGTGAATTTAATTTGTTGGATTTTATTAATCCAATATAATTATTGACACTCTTATTTGAAATTTTATATAAAATCAATTAAATCCATAATAAATTAAATCTATTTTGCTATAAATCATACAAATTTTAATTTGATAACTAAAGTAAAAACACCTAAAATTACATTCAAGTTAAAACAATATTTTATTATTAACTTAACTTTGTTATTGTACAGTAGTTTTGCTTATTACTTGTCACAAAATAATTGTCATTCAATTAATATTTAATCGACTACATCATGGGGTGTTTTGAAGAGATATCGAATTCTTCCAATACTGTCGGACTGACAGATACAATTCATTTTAAATGTTTTGGTCTTGCGCAGGACGGCAGTAGAGGACAGATTTCATATCTCTCAAGACAGGTCATCATGATGTAGTTGATTTCGTCCTTCCTAGGACAATTTGATTTGTATAAATTTGTATTCCTATATAAATATAATGCCTGATTATAGACGGGTAGCTTCTGACTATTTTCAGTCTCCAATTAAGAACATCGGTAACCACTTGTCTAATTTTCAAGTAAGGTGTACCGAATTCTTATTTGGTCATAGAGACACAGCCAGAATATGCCCACCTATAGATCAGGAGAACTAAAATGTAACCCATTGGCGATATGGGCTCACGCCTCAGCCAACTAATATAAAAAAAAAAAAAAAAAAAAAAAAAAAAAAATTTAAGTTCAAAATTAAGAAAGTATTTTGTGCAATAATTATTCCTTTTGCCTAAATATTTAATATACGAGTATGCATTAATTATTATTTCCTTAATTATTATAATAAAGGAAGTTTTACAAACAATTTCTCCTGTTGCGTTCTCCGCAATGTTGTTAAGTTAATCTTAACCTATTCTTGTTTAATGTTTAATCTGGATAGGATTAATAACTTCCAAAAAATCTGGTCACTTTGTGATGAACAGCATACCCGTGTTTTTTTTTAATGTCAACCTTAATAAAAATGATACTAGTTAAATTCAAAATAAAGTTACAGACAATTTATTTAACTTACCAGCTTAAATTTATTCGTAGAAATAAAAATTTTAATAAAGAATTACCAATTAGTACTGCTTCCTTGTACCCTGCTTGTATCGTCTTTATAATAATGAAATAAAATTGTCGTGATTGGAAATTTTCTTTAAAAAATTGAATATTTTTACCTGAAGATCATGAACTTAAACGACATTTTCGCCCATAAAATATTCCTCTGCTTTTCAATCGGCTTGAACAATTGCTATATTTATTGAAGAGAAAACCAAATGAAAACTCACTACGGTTGCTCGGCAGCTTGTAACAAAACATCTGTAAATATACAAAATTTTGATTATCACTTTGTTTTGATTAAAAACTGATACGATACGAAAAGTTCAAATGAAGAAAAATTTGGTGATCAGCGTTCATTGCGGATTTTAAAAATGAAGGTACTTCTATATCACTCAAAAAAATAAAAGTCACTTTTACAAAATTTTTATAAATATACAACACACAAAATTTTTTGATAAAACTACAATTTTTTTCCTTCAAATCCAAAAATAATTTGTAAATCAAATAAATTTTTGGTTTTTTCAAATAATTTTTTTTGTAATCTACAATATTTTTGGTAAACTTACAAAAAAGTTTGTGAGTTGTATATTTATAAAAAATTTGTAAAATTTACTTAGTTTTTTTTTTGAGTGTACTTCGACCGAGCATTGTTGTCTGGCACAGTAGCTCGCTAGAAAACACGTATTTAAAAATTTCACTTTGTGACATTTAAGGCTTTACTGATATGTATGTACATATGTGATCGTAATAAACAGTTTTATCAGTTTTTAAAATATACATATATTTTGAGGTACGATTCGAACACTTTTGACTTTACTCCTTTAAATTGCAACACGAAATGATTCTGACAATGGTATATAGTGTATTCTTTTCAGCAGTACCGAACAAGTTCCACCACCGAATTATCGAATTTTGTATTCTTTTGGAATGAATTTCAATACAAAAAAAATAATTCAGGGTTGGAACTGTACTGAAATTTGTTCGGTACAGCCGAAAAGAATACACTAATAGTTGAGTAAAAAACGAAACAGCATTGATCATATTTACATATATATTGTTTTAGTCGCCACTTCTGAAAATTGTTCTCAAATCAACTCAACAAAATTGTTTACAACAAATCACTCAATTCTCTACTTGAGTATTAGAAACAAAAATGTTGATAAATTGTTGATTAGAAACCATTATTGATTATTTTGGATTTTTGAGATCAATTAAACTCAAGCAAGTAAAGAAGTAATTGGAATTTTTTCAATTCAAAGGTATGGTTTGAAGTTTCTCAGAAAAAAACTCCAATTCACATTTTTCGTGTTTCGGATGGGATTCGAACCTACCCTATCTTACATAAATAACTATAAACACAATTTATGAATTCAAATAATTTTAAATGTAGAATTATATAGAGTTAATGAATCATGAACATTTCTATATTCTCCACTTGAGTATGGAAATATCATCAACGTAAGCCTAACTATCATCAAGAAATACGCAATTACTAAGACTGAAATTGCTACCGTTGACTAAAAATAGATCAATGGCCAGCACCGTTAACATAGAATCTTGGCTAGTGATATATCACTGGTATTGTCAAGGACTGGGGACTGGAGTTCGCACGAATGTCACACCTATAAATATTTAGAATTAATTTACAAATCCACAAAAATTTATGCTGTCGTCCGTAAAATTAATAATTTATTGCTTTATAATATTATTGATTATATTTAATATGCAGAAAAATGACAATCGCCAAAATTAATGACATTTTGAATTAAGTCTTAAGTTTAACTGTTTATTGTTTATGTATTTTTAAAAGTTATTTTAAAATTAAATTCACCTCTCAACTACATATGATGAAAAACGTGTTCTAGACAGAGTTGTGAAAACTTGACCATTTTTGATTTTCCTGAAACTTGGCATATAAGTAGTATGGACAAAATAAAAAATACGACTTATTTTAAATTGTTTTAAAGTGCATAGTTTGAGCATAGGGGGCACCCCAACATGCATGAAAAATGAAAATTCTGCCAATCCGATGTAACTTTGAAATTAAATTGCTCAAGAACGGCTATACCGATTTCATCAAACTTTTTTTTTTTTGATAGATGATTAAATAGTCGTTTGAAAAAAAATTAATTTATTGTTTTTATAATTAATTTTTAAATAAAAATATGAAAAAAACTTTTTTAAAGATGGCGCTAGGCTCAAAGATCAATTGAAATTTAATTAATTTTTCTTCTGAAAATAGTTCTATCCTTACTCTAAAATATAATAAATTTACAAAGAGGCTGAAATTCTTGTTCTTGAGTTATTTAATTTTAAAGATTTTTAGTACGGCTGAAATTCGAATTTCTCTTCATTTTTTCAAACAACTTCCATTAACAAAAAATTTTAAAATCAATTAAATTTTAACTTTTTTTATTTTTTAAATATAGTTCTAGCCTTCCTTTAAAATATATCAAATTTACAAAGATGTGTTAATTCGCGTTCTTGAGATATTTAATTTTAAAGATTTTTAGTCATTCTAAAATTCTAATTGTTCATTATTTTTTCGAACAATTTTTATCATCAAAAAATTTTAACCACTGAAGTTCGAGAAAATAATGAACACTTAGAATTTTAGAATGACTAAAAATCTTCAGAATTAAATATCTCAAGAACACGAATTAAGGCCTCTTTGTAAATTTGATATATTTTAAAGGAAGGTTAGAACTATATTTAAAAAATAAAAAAGTTAAAATTTAATTGATTTTAAAATTTTCTGTTAATAGACTAAGAGCCCGTGACGGCCAGACCTTCGTTATTTTATAAAAGCTGATAGTTTCTCTGCGCATACCCCCTACTCAAGTAGGAACGATAAGCGACATATGAAGTTTGGGTCATAGTGGCTTTGGGGCTGGTAACAGAGGGGCCTCCAAAGTTTCGTGAAAGTATAAAAGCTAATTTTTTGATATATTCTTCGCGATAGTATTAGAAGTCACGTCACCCATTGCCAGACACTTACTATCGTGGAAACCCTCTGCCAGACATCCTTAAACTTTAAAGTTTAATGGTGTCTGACAGGGGGTTTCCACGATAGTAAGTGTCTGGCAATGGGTGACGTGACTTCTAATACTATCCCGAAGAATATATTAAAAATTAGCTTTTATACTTTCACGAAACTTTGGAGGCCCCTCTGTTACCAGCCCCCTGCCAAAGCCACTATGATCCAAACTTCATATGTCGCTTATCGTTCCTACCTGAATAGGGAGTATGCGCATAGAAACTTTCAGATTTTATACAATAACGCAGATCTGGCCGTCGCGGGCTCTTGTTCCATAATGGAAGTTGTTTGAAAAAATGAAGAAAAATTCAAATTTCAGCCCTACTAAAAATCTTTAAAATTAAATATCTCAAGAACAAGAATTTCAGCCTCTTTGTAAATTTGTTAAATTTTGGAGTAAGGATAGAACTACATATTTTCAGAAAAAAAATTAATAAAATTCCAATTGATCTTCGACCCTAGCGGCATCTTTAAAAAAGTTTTTTTAATATTTTAATTAAAAAATTAATTATAAAAACAATAAATTAATTTTTTTTCAAACGAATAATTAATCATCTATCAAACAAAAAAAAGTTTGATGAAATCGGTATAGCCGTTCTTGAGCAATTTAATTTCAAAGTTACATCGGATTGGCAGAATTTTCATTTTTCATGCATGTTGGGGTGCCCCCTATGCTCAAACTATGCACTTTAAAAAATTTTTAAAATAAGTCGTATTTTTTATTTTGTCCATACTACTTACAGCCAAGTTTCAGGAAAATCAAAAATGGTCAAGTTCAAATTTCGACTTTTTCACCTGCGTAGATCACGTTTTTTATCATATATTCTATAATCTACTAACTATTTGCATGTTTAAAACATTTGATACGATAATTCTCAAATTGAGTAAAATCGCTTTTAAAATTTAGAAATTGAGTTAAAAAATTTGATTGTAATTTTCTCAAAATAAAACTATATAAGAAATGCTTTTTCAAGAATTGGTTTTTCTACAAATGATTGTAAATATTTGAAATAAAATGATATAATTGATGAAATAATTGATTTAATGAAATTCTATTATTAAATTGATCGTTAAACCTCTTAAAAAAAGTAGTGTGTGTACCAGAGTACACAGGTAAGAAGTGAAACTTCTTTATGACATATCATTTTTCTACTATTTAGAACTTCACAGAAATTGGGTAGATAAGGCTTAGGAAAAAAAACGCCGATTATTGATAATCAATTGTTTGGTGAGTATATATCTTCGTATATATCTCTGATACACTCCAATTCACCATGACCACCGTGACCACATTACCACCATGACCAGCATGACCACCTTGATCACCACGACCACCATGACCGCCATGACCACCATGACCATCATGACCACCGTGAACACCATGACCATCATGACCACCGTGACCACCATGACCACCGTGACCACCATAACCACCATGACCACCATGACCACCATGACCACCATGACCACCATCACCACCGTGACCACCATGACCACCATGACCACCATGACCACCATGACCACCTTGACCACCATGACCACCATGACCACTTTGACCAACATGACCATCATGACCACCGTGAACACCATGACCACCATGACCACCGTGCTCACCATGACCGCCATAATCACCATGACCACTATGAACACCATGACCACCATGACCACCGTGAACACCATGACCACCTTAACCACCGTGACCACCATTAACACCATGACCACCATAACTACTATGACCACTATGATCACCATAGCCACCATGACCACCTTGACCACCTTGACCACCATGACAGCCATGACCACCATGACCATCATGACCACCGTGAACACCATGACTACCATGACCAGCGTGACCACAATGACCACCGTGACCACCATAACCACCATGACCACTATGACCACCATGACCACCATGACCACCATGAACACCATGAACACCATGAGCACCATGACCATCATGACCACCGTGAACCCCATGACCACCATGACCACCATGATCACCGTGACCACCATAACCACCATGACCACTATGACCCCCATGACCACCATGACCACCATGACCACCGTGAACACCATGACCACCATGACCACCGTGACCACCATAACCACCATGACCACTATGACCACCATGACCACCATTAACCATGACCACCATGACCACCGTGAACACCATGACCACCATGACCACCGTGACCACCATTACCACCATGACCACCATAACCACTATGACCACCATGACCACCATGACTACCTTGACCACCATGACTACTATGACCACCATGATCGCCATTACCAACATGACCAACATGACCATCATGACCACCGTGAACACTATGACCACCATGCCCACCGTGACCACCATGACCACCGTGGCCACCATAACCACCATGACCACTATGACCACCATGACCACCATGACCACAATGAACACCACGACCATCATGACCACCGTGACCACCATGACCACCATGACCACCGTGAACACCATTACCACTATGACCACCATGACCACTATTACCACCATGACTACCATGACCACCATCGCCACCATGACCACAATGACCACCATGACCACCATCTACAATCGACACATCCATATAACATTTAGTATAATACTAAATAAATAACGGTGCATGCACAATGTATGAGGTTTTTCCTCATGAGATTTGAGCAACTTTTTATTATTATTTTTTAATAGCAATACAATGCTTTAAAATGTAGGTAGCTCAATTCTCTACTAATCATGAGGAAAAAGATAAGAAATTTTTAACTTTTTCATTGAGGAAAACGTATTTCAAAAAAAAATTTTGTTTTTCTCAAAATAAATATTCATACAAACTTTCATGAGTAAAAGTATTTTCATTGTGCATGCTCTGTTAATAAAAATAAAATTATCATATATAATATCACGAGTCGTCAAATAATAGTCGATTATTTTTCATAATCATTATTACGAATGTCATTTGAGGTCCCGAGTGCGCGTAGCGCACGAGGGAAATTTTTGACCTCAAATGGCATGAGTGGTAATGTTGAAAAATAATCGACTAATAATTTAATGACGAGTGGTATTTAGCAGACAATTTAACGAACAGAAATAGTAACATTATTTCAAACAACATAATCCTTTGTTGTCAAACAAAATTAAATATTATTTCTTCTTAGTAGGCGCATAAATGTTATAAATTTGTAATTTATTTTTGATAAATAAACATAAACATGCAATCATTTATGAATGAAAACGGACATTTTTACTATTTGCAAATTGCATTTTCACATAATTTTGTATGTGCATATTTGTTTTAAATTAATATATTAAGTAGGCGGAAAATATTCGAAAATATTCGCTGTTCCTTCCTAACAGAAAAAAATAATCGAAACAAATCGTTTTGATTTGCTAAAAAATAGTAAATGAAGCGTTTTGATTGGACCTTATTGAAACTTTATTTTTTGAGTTGAATTGTCAAAACAAAATTAAAATTTATAAAAAAACAACGTAACCCAAAATCGTGACGATTTTTTTAAATTTTATACTACTTTAAAATTTCTCTCATACGCCGATAAAGAAGTTTCACTTCAAAAACAAATGTAAATGATTTTAATCGAGCATTTCATAACTAAGTGAAATTGACTAATTCAATCTTAATTTAGAAAATGGTCGTATTGATCAAATTAATAAAACGTCTCTCAGTTTAAACCAGTGATTCTATAATCTAGAAAATGAGGTTCGAATTTTCATCAACTAAGAGTTTCTGTATTTGAGAGTAGCTTTTACTTAATATTAGAATACGATTTCTCTCAGTATATGTACTTTATACTTTTAAACTAACCTTATTCTATTTGTAGGACAAATGTTTACCTAAAGCCGTAAGAAATAATAAGAATTTGAAAAATTAAAACTGAAATTGTAAATAAAATTTGTGCAAAAATAGAAAACAAATGTTTGGGTATCACTAAATATATTATTAATAATCTTTCGTCAAGTGCCAACAATAGTCGTTTAAATTGTAAAACTTAACTTAAAAGTATACTTAAAGTAAAAGTATACGAAAAATAAATTTTAAGCCGATACACTTGTCCGGAACGATTGGTATCAGATTTAAATTTGACACGAACGCGCCCTGATCGAAATTTTTCATAACTAAAGAAACAACTGAAGCTTAACAAATAATTTAGCGCTATTAAACCTTCTATAAATTTATATTTATACCGAATCCAAGCTAATCTCAAAGAAATATGAAAAATATGAAAACTAAATTTTTTTTAATTTAAAATATAAAAAAACAATAATAAAAGTGCCTTAAGGTTGAATAAAAATGAAAAAAGAAGCGTTTACATTACAAAATATACCATCACTATTGATGTTTCGCTCTTTAATAAAAAAAGAAAAAACAAATTTAAATTATTTTTTTTTTCATTTTATAATAAATTATGATATTTGATTGCGTGACGGATGAATTTTCAATTTTCATGTTTTCAAATTTTTAATGTATATTTTCATATTTTTATCACAACGACGATGATAATAGCAATATGTATATGGATACTGTTATATATATATATATATATATATACAATATAAAAATAGGGGAAAATAAAAAAATGAAAATCAGACAAAAATGAAAGTATAGAAATCTATTTTCGTAGAAAATATATTATTTTCAAGATACTAAGTAAGAGAAATTAAAATTTATGTTAACATTTTTTTTTTTTGAAAAATTCTATTAAGTTATTCCAGGCATCAGTGAGCATGATATGGGTTGGTTTGGTTTCATCAAAACGGTGAAAAAAATAATTATAATAGTTGACTGAGTAGTTATTTCTTTATAGGATATAAAATGATATAGAGACACCCCAAGAAAATTGTCTATAAATATTTTCGCATGAAGCTCCATCACACCACTCCGTTTTGAAGAGCCATTAAATCATTGCTGTTTTTCTTTAAACGATTTTCCAATTTTTTGTTCAAAAATCAATTATCATAGAGCCAACAGAACAGAACCAAATCTATTGAGCTATTTTGTATATGCCTTAGTTTGTATATGTTTTAGTTCATTCATTACTGATTTTGTTTCGATCTGGTACTGCTGTTTTTAGACTGCCGATTATGAAGTGATCTGGCGATAAATTATTCTCATCATTAAGGGTGTTTGAAAATGGTGTCAGTTTCCTGTAGTTAAGACAAATGTTGAGATTTTCTGCTCTTATGTGCTCTTTTGCATTCAATTTGAAAGCAAGTTTTGGTATATCTTTTGAAATTGTTGTGGTTAAACAGTTTTACATATTGTTAGTATATTTTGGTTTTTATATTTTAGCTACCTGCATTCCTGTTGCTTTGCTAAACAATTTTGAAAAAATCAATGAAATGTGCATTAATTGTGCATGATGTCCCCTAATGCATGCACAAATTTGATGTCGAAAACAGATGTCGTATAACGCCTTAGCACATATATACACACAAATATCAGCCGCATATGTTTCACGAATAATAAAAACGAAGCGAAACGAAATTTATTTAATGATAAGACCCCTTTTCCTGGAAAAAACTTGACATTTGTGATCTTGTGAAAACTTGTAAATTAATTGTTATTTCTTGCAAATCAAGATTGTTTTGCGTTGTCTTTAAGTTATTTTGACTATATTTGCATTATTATTATTTTTGCAGTAAATTTCAAAACATAATAACTGATTTCTAGTTATTATTACATGCAGATTACATGCAGCAATATCACGATTTGGAGTTTAAAAAAAAACTCTATATAGAATTAGAGAATGGAAAAATTGGAAAAAATTGTTTACATTTTCTAAAATGGATATGGTTTCATTTAACTTTTTATGAAATAATTTCGTTTACGTAATATAAAATTGAAGAATATAAATTTATTTGCATCTAAAATATTCATGTGCAAAAGAAATTTTTTTAGTAAAGGCAATGAAAACAAACACAAAAAACAAACGCACACTTGGAGTAATTAATTTTAGAGATTTAAAAAAATTAATATATATTTTTTTATATTTTTTGTTTAGCTTTTTTCATATCAGCTTACTAAATAAATTTATTTATTTCATACTGATATCTAAAACGACATTTTTCGGATTATTTATGGTACAAAAAGTTGAACTTTAAAGTGCTAGGACTTTATAAAATTTTATGAAGTCCTAGGACGTTAAAGTTCAACTTTTTGTACCATAAACGTTGAACTTTAACGCTCTAGAACTTTATAAAATTTATAAAGTCCTAGGACGTTAAAGTTTAACTTTTTGTACCATAAACGTTGAACTTTAACGTCCTAGGACTTTATAAAATTTTTATAAAGTCCTAGGACGTTAAAGTTCAACTTTTTGAGCAAAATTTAAAACTCGTTGCTTTTTATTTTAATAAATTTCCAGTATGAAATAAAATTTGGTATTTACCTCAAACGAAAAGTGTTTTTAAAGGTACTCACTACTAATTTCGGCCTCGGCCGTAAACAACTAGCTCGTACTTTAAAGTTTCACTTTTCCTTCTAGATAAATAAATAACTATTATATTATTAACAAAATCATGGAAAATTTATATTATTTTTACGAACTTTTTTTTATATGTAAGTCAAATATTTAAATTTTGTGTTTCTGATTTTAAAAAAAATGAAGAAAACATGGCCGCTTCATTTACTAATTCAATCTCACACATACATTTTCAATTTACAACTTAAAAATACGACCGCTATCTTCATTTGTCGTAATGATGTTACCAAAAATATTAGTCTAAAGGTAGAAACACAACACGGACGATAACGTCGGACGATAAAAAAAACGTCTGCAATTTCGCTGTTGTAACCACAACAAAGGCGTCAGCGTGAAAAGCTGACAAAAATAAAATTGCATTAACTTAAATACTTTGTTCTTTGTCAAAATGAATTTCACAAATTTCAATTTTAAAAATAACTAATTTTTACTAATAAATAAATAATAATAATTTTTCTACTAATAACTAATTTTCAAAATAAAATACAAAATACAAATTATGAAAATATATATATGAATAAAGCCGAACTTAGAACATAAACTGAAAATTCAGTTGACAACTCAAAGCAAAACGATTGGCGGCACTGTCACAACAACATTAAAAATTACCCTTGCAGCCAAGTAAAAATAGAATTGATATCTGGCAATAATCATCGCCGACGATAAATTAGAAATAGAATCTAAATTTTCTCCGACGAAAAAAACTTTTTCGTTTATCGCTGTAGTTGTGTTTGAAATGTATGTATCCTGTGTATTCTAATGTTACTAACGTCGTCGTCGGACGATTTCACCCGTGTTGTGTTTCTAGCTTAAGAAAGATTCATAACGTATTAGAAGAATCTAGCCATAAGATTCATGTATCAAATATTTTTGTGTTTATGCGCGAACGTTCTATGCAGTTTTTGTATACATGTTTGAATTTTTAAATCAATCTGTTAAATTAAAACAAATATGTATAAAGTTAGCACTCAAATACTTCTTAACATCAACTTAATTTAAAATATACACTAGAATATTTAGAATACACAAGAAAAACTTAAAAATTAGTAAAAAAAAGAGGACGAAATGTAAATATACTCGTGCACAATGAATATTATATTTGTCCGGTATAGTAACACCCAGTTTTTATCGTTTTATAGTAAGGTTGGTAGTACTGGCTGTTTTCTATGGCTTGATTTTCTACATTCTTTCACCGTAGGTGGTTGGTTGTTATTTATTTCATTCTAACTGCTATTCCGTCGGTACCTAATAGAAAGTTTTTATTTTGTTTTTGGATGTTCCTAGTTCTGAAAAATATTACAATAAAATCGTTTGTTTCATCATATACTTTTGCTAGCCTTCCATTGTTAGCCAACCACGGTATTTTGTGACGTTGAAGTCACTGGCAACGATAACCACACAATTAGGAAATTTTGCTCTACTTGCGTCCACAATATTGTCAGAAGATTAAAAAAATGGGATTCATGTTTGCCCAGGTTTGGTAAGCATGCATGGTTTAATCCAACAAGATCCATTCTTCGATGCGTCAATATTCATGTGGATTGGGGATGCTGATAAGATAGTATCGCCCTACAACGCAGGCGACGCTAATCTAAGATGCCCGCTTCCACTAAAATTGGTTTACGGCATATCAAAGATGACAATACCGTCGGTATAATTCGGACTCGGGTAAGTTAGACGCGTATCAGTGTCAAAAAATCATGATCCTTAAAGATTTAAACACGATACAATTGATTGCTACATTTACTGGCAAATTGCTATATAGACTTGTTATTTCGAATGAAAACATGATTTCTTCATTTAAGACTTTAATGAAATTTACGAACTACGATGGACCAACAGTGCATCGCATGCATCATATGTTTCAAATAAATTAATTTGCTCGTTTTACAAGTCAGTCAGGTAGTGCAAACAGCCAAACTGCCATATAGTAACAGAATAAACCGGAACGTGTTTATAGGTGTTCCATAATAAAAATAGCTCAGGAAAATTGTCTAAAAAAACTAATAAAATCTGATGTGTAAAATTAAATTAAGAAAATAGCAATAACTTTTAATCCACTAGATTTGAATATTGAACAATTTTGTTATGCTTTTTACGAAAACAGCAATTATGTTTATATCAACAAATGTTACAAAAATTATTAAAATTTATAAAACTGTAGCACAGAAAATTCGATCAAGACGAAAACGAATCCTTTTGGGTTCGGGTATACAATTCCGGTAAGAGTAAAAAGGATTTTTCAGGTGTTTTTGAAAGGCTTCAATAACCAATTTACTCGCCAGTCTGCAAGTAAATTCAACCATTTAAACTAGATATTTGGCATAATTTGCACTTAACAATCTACTGTTAGTTCATAAAACCCCGCTTTTCTTTTTTTAAATAAAAAAATAATCGAAATTGAGCAAATGTTAATTAAAAGCAAAATGTTTGATTCAAATCAGGGTTATTATGCTCTGAGTTAACGGTGGACCTCAAAGAAAAATCTCACGTATATGATAATATTGTAGAACCTATGACATATTAAATTAAATAAAAACTTGAGACGTATCTTCAATTAACTTTATTTTCAAATGATAACCCTCTCGTTTAGTTGTGAAAAGTTATTTAACCGTTTCTCACATCTACTCTGTCAAGACATACAACTGTGCATAATATACCGATTGCTATATTTTTCGTTCCAAGTTAATCAAATTTCATTCTCGTGGTGTTTGTGCAAAAACCGGTACGTTCCATCGCGACAAAGCATTCATTACCTATCCCTTGAAATAGTATTATCATATAATAAATACTACCCGAGCAGAAATTAGTTAGGGAAAGCCTGAATACAGTCAGGACCTGATCAGGGTCAGATAGAGTAAGCCCTATTAGGGCAATCTGATGTGGGCCTGTTCCGGACCTGAATTAGAATACCCTTTTAGGGCAAACTTTATTTGGATACATCCGGCCCTGATTTGGTTTTTCGTATCTGACCCCTAGTTGGGCAATCTGATCAGGGCCTGATACAAAATGCCTTACTAGGGTTTGCCCTATTTAATTTTATATGGTAAACTTGGTCAGTGCCTGATCCGTTTATCCCAATTAGGCAAAAGCGTTACACTCATGATCAGGGCCCTATCAAAATAGGGCTAGCCTGATCAGGGCCGTATTTGAGCCCTAAGAAATTTCTGCTCGGGAACATATGTTTCCATCACATTTTCGCTTTCTGATCATTATTTTGTTATTCCCACTTTGATCGGCGGATTTATTGGATATTATATATGTATAGATTTACTACAGATCTTTTGTTTTATTAAAATTTGTTGTTTTTGAGCTACGTTGCAATTTTTACATTTGTAATATATTTGGTACAAGAAACCTTTTTATATCTCCAAAAACATTTTAGTTCTTGTATATTTAAAATTTCTATAGCCATTTTTCTATCATTAGATAATACAATTTTTGTAACAAATTGACAATGAAAGTCAAGTCGCTACCAAAATTTAAATATCGACAGCTACCAAGCATTCACGTGGAACTATATTTTCAAAGGCTTGATTGGATCTGGGAAAACGTCTAATTGCAATTCTAAGCAACATGGAAAATAAAATTATCTATCATTAAATCAAAAATAATATATTTATTTTTTGATTTATTGATTGATTGATTGGACTGTAGGACCAAGCACTAGGCGAGACTCCCGGATTACGGCCGGGCCACTTCCTACAGTCGTTTTACATATAAAAATAGGTAAGGATAGGTAGGTAATTGTTAGTTAGGAGTGAACGACCCGGTTACAGACACCTGGCAAATCGTATCTAGCTACTACTGTTACGAGACAATCACAAGGACAATCACCTATACATATAATCTGCAATCGCCAATCAGCAATCCCGTATCTAAAATTTCTCGCCTGCAATCTCCAGTCGGAAACCTGTTATTCATGTAATTTATTAGTATAATAGGATGATGACTAAATTGTAGTCCTCTGCACTCTCCAATCTGAATTCATGTTATTAAAATCAATTAAAGCAAAAAAATTAATTGGTGTCCACCTATTTGTATCAACGGAGCAAGCGCCAAATCTATTTTGGGTTTAATAAAAAATTTCTCGAACGAAGTTAATATAAAAATCCATAACACGGGTTATGGTAAATTAAAAGTATTTCTAGATTCAGTAGATATCCACGCAAAGACAATTAATTTTTTTTTAAAGACCGAAAAGCGGACGCTTTTACGTTCACGCCTAAAGAACTGAGAAAGGAGATACTACTACTTAAAGGAATAAGTGGCGGATATACGGAGGAGGAGATAAAAAATGAAATGTTGGCGGAATGTCCGAATATAAAGTTCTCTAAAATTCAACAATTTACAACTCCCTATACAAAAAGAGCTAACACACAACTGAATATGTACACCTTACAGCTCGAAACAGGTCAAAACCTCAGTGAATTGTTAAACATTAAATACCTGTTTCACCAGAGGATTCATTTCGAGAAACTAAAAAAACGGAAATCATACAATGCTTCAGGTGCCAAAGATTTGGGCATATAAGCCAAAACTGTGCATTTAACAAGAGATGTGTGAAATGTGGAGATAACCATGAAGCAGGCCAATGTGCAAGAGAAAAGGGAAACCAAGAAAATAAACCGGCTGCCTGCATAAACTGCGGCAAGGAAGGTCACCCGGCAAACTACCGAGGATGTGAAGCATTTATTAAATTCAAGAACACCGGGATATAAACAAAGGAAAGGTAAGAGACCTCCTAAACGCTAGAAAGGAAAGCGTCCTTAGGACCATAAACAACTTCACAACGCCAAACAGATCATTCGCAGATGTTATCAACCCAAATAGAGATAAAAACCCTGACAACAGCGAAAACTACATTTCAGACTTCTTTAATGAGTCCAACAAATTATTCTACATGCCTCTTGGTACTTTGTTAGATAAAATCAACCAATTCTGGCCGAATTACATGAGAATCGAAAACAAAGGTCAAAAACAGCTGAATACCAACAATTCATCATTTCTCTTACCCCAAAAATAAATATGAGCTGTAACAATATTTCAATTTTAGCTTTGAACGCCAACTCAATAATATCCAACCACAAACGCCTTCAACTTTTTGAAACAATTAAACACATCAACCCGACTGCAGCTCTAATCTCAGAAACCCACCTTAATGGCAGACACAAGCTACACCTCGAAAATTTCAACATCATCAGACAAGATAAAAATGTAGGCACAGCAATATTTATAAAAAGAACATAAAGGTCAAAATTATTCCATTCGAGAGCCTGTCAATATCGGCAACCTTTATAGACATAAATTACATAGATGCTCAAAAGAGAAATCGCTCTCTGATAATAGGGGCCATCTATATCCCCAGTAACCTTGGTCAAGGTATGAAACAGGACCTAGATAACATTTTGAATTTATGTCAGAATAAAGACGAGGTAATCATTGGAGGGGACTTCAATGCCAGAAACAAAAGATGGGGAGATAGCGTAAATAACGTGAATGGCAATCAATTATCAAATATACTTGAGGAACCAGACTGGATGAACTTCGAAATTGTAAACCCACCGGACCCAACGTTCCCGAGATCGGGTTCCTTCATTGATATGTTCTTAATATCGTCCAATTGTCTTCATAAAACGGACAATCAATTAAACTATAAGTGCTCTACTTTACCAGGAATATCTGACCATTTTGCAATACAACTAAACATCACAATTAAAAATTTTAACCCGTTAACAAACACTAAGAACCACATTTTATCTTTCAAACAAACAAACTGGGATACATACAAATCTGACCTGACATTTAGCAAACACAAAAACAAAATCAATGCCGAATACAAAGAACTCAAAGCGAGAATCGATTGTCTCAATACCTGCCTAAAAGACAAAATTTCGAGTGAACTAAATACTAACTTCAGACGAAGACTCGAGGCCATCAAACCTTCGGCTCGAGTTTTTAAGGAAATTAATAAGATTACCGTAGGGAAATGCGACAAAATAAATGTATCAAGAGACCCAATCAAAAGAGGTGATAACATCTATATCGACCTAAACGAAAAACTAAACGCGTTTGCCGAATTCTACAAGGAAATATATAAGGAAAAATCCCAACACAACAAATGAGGTCATAAATTAATGGAATAACATCTCAAGAGACAACGAAAAAGAATTGACGGAATTCTCTCAGCAAAACTCTGCGCTGAATCCGGGTAATCTAGAACTCTTCTGTAATACAAAGATTACGTCGGACACAATAAAAGCCCTAAACAATTAAAAAAATCGATGGGACCGGACAATATTTCAAACTACTTCATCAGGAAAGGTGTTAAATAACTGGCAGAGCCCCTAACGATCATTATAAACAACTGTTTGGATAACGGTTTCTTTCCAAATGCATGGAAGATAGCGAAACTTATGCCTATCCCTAAAACTAACGCGTCACACGACATCAGAGACTTCAGGCCAATTTCGATGCTCTCAAATATGGGAAAAATTCTGGAAAAAATAATAATGTTTAAATTGCTTTGATAATTTTGATATCATCCCTGATGAACAGTTCGGATTCAGGAAAGAATACTCTACAGAGCATGCGCTCTTATATCTCCATGACAATATCGTCAAAGGACTAAACAACAGAAAATGCACAGTCTCTTGCACTTTAGACCTCGAAAAAGCTTTTGACCTCACATGGCCGAAAGGTCACATATACAAACTGCACAGGGCCAACACCCCGCCTTACTTAGTCCGCATTATAAAAGTTTCCTCACAAATAGAAAACTTTTTATTGAAATTGATAATCAGAAATCTAACACAATACCAGTGAATTCAGGAGTTCCGCAGGGATCCATACTTGGACCCTGGTTATTTAACACTTATATTCATGACATTCCAACTAGATTGTCCAATAACTCCAAAACAGTTCTTTATGCTGATGACACTATAGTTTTCGCACAAGACGAAAGACCACATCTTGCATTAGATAAGATCTTAAAACACATTACATTCATACAAAAATTCTACAAAACCTGGAGAATAAATATTAATGTCGAAAAATGCCAATTAATTTGCTTTAGAAACTCAAGTGGAAGAGGACACCATCTAGCTGTACGAGAGAGTAAACAATTAACTTTCCAAATCAATAATAGCGAAATCAAAACCGTCGATAAGATCAAATATCTAGGTGTTAATATCCAAAACAAAACTGTTTCAGTCAACATATGAGAGCCACTATAAACAAAGCTAAAGGTTCAGCCGCGCTGCTAAAACCAATTCTGTCATCTAACAATGTTGAAAGCAAAACTAAGCTTCTTGTATATAAAACATTAATAAGACCTATTTTAACTTACGCTTGCCCTATCTGGTTCACAATTAGTCCCACAGTAGCTAAGGAACTCCTTGTCTTCGAAAGAAAAATCATTAGACATTGTCTCTCCAAATTTAGAAGGAAAAATAAAAAATATATACACAACAAGATTATTTATAAAGATTCGGGAATAACCCCTATTCTTCAATACTCTTACAATCTAGCCGTCACTAGACTAAAAAGACTACAACATCACCCCAACCCTCTTATGAGGAGCATTTACCACGACAATGTCACAACTCCACTGGAAAACGGTACCTACTACGTATCACCGATCAGTTTAATAAACACAGAATCTCTCGTGTCTTTGCAAGCTAATAACTGCCTAAATCTTAATAAATTCTACGAATCGAAAAATACCAGTCACTTGAGAAGTTAAAGTACACACCCTGGCTTCGTGCTCCGTGATCTGAATAGGCGTGCACCAACTAATCTAAATTAGTATAATACTTTATTGTTCCCTGTAAATATGTAAATAAATTAGTTTTAGTTTTAGGTAGTTCATAAACAGCGCTCAAATGCTGAAAAAAACGTTTCATATAATGCCCTGAGCAAGCATAAATTTTTCTAGTAAATAAGATACAGTTCATAATAAGTTGAATTAGAGAAAATACTGTAAATTGAATTAAAACAATTTTCATATATCAAAAAATCAATTTTTGAAAAACGGTAGCACTTGACAGTGTATCCAACATATAAAAACAAACTATGTTTAGTTTTTTTTTTTAGTAACCGCTGTAAAATATACTTGTAAAATGAATGTTTCTAAAATGTCTCAATAAAGGAATTGAATTGAAATTAACAAAATTCAACACTCAATTTCAGTGTCAGCTTCACAATTCAAACAAATTTTATATATATTTTTTTTTTTTTTTTTTTTTTTTGAACCCACTAAAGCAATTTGACAGTCTTTATAAACATGTATAATCACAAAAATAACTTATTGAAAACAAAACAAACAATTGGACGATTAATTTATATATAACAAACTACATTGTATTAAAACATATACCTGATAAAACTTTATAGTATAAAAATGTTGATTTTTCTGTAGTTGTTGGTAATCCACTTTGATATTTTCTCATTGTAATTCCATCATGATTTTCTGTATCATTTTTTATTACAACAATATCATCATTAAAGCTGTTTGAATTACATAAATCACATTTTTCCTCAAATTATTAAGATAATAATATGATATTATTCAATAAATAAAATAACCAATAAATTATTAATAAATGAACAAGAGAAAATTTAAATATTTATTTTGTTTTATATTAATTATATTAAGAGCAAAAAATTTACACGTCTATTCACGATGAAATCACTTTCTCCTCTCAATATAGTTTTTTATTTTTTGATTTATTGATAATAAATTTTATTTTCAAGGTTGTTTTGAATTGCAATGAAAAGTTTTCTTCGCTTTCTTCCAAATTTTCGAAAATGTAGTAACACGGAAATGCTTTGGCTACAAAGATATACAAACTTTTGCATTACTTTGCATTACTTTTTATGCGTATCAGTATAAACTTTTAGATAACTTCTAAAATACTCTTTCATTTATGTTTTTCTATAAAATTTCTTTAAAATCAAAACCATAACACATTTAAATTAATTTTCAATTTTAGGTATGTCAGCGGAAGATGAATGGTACAACAAAAGTTTATCAGCGCTTAGAATGAATAGTTCACATCATCCGAATTTATCTGCACCGATGTTGCAATATCAATCATAATCAAAAATAAATGAATCAATTAAATTTGATATTGATTATTAATTAGATAAGAGAATTTTTATTTATAAGCAATCCAACATAATTCTAACAAACGTTTGTTTATTAAATTATTTATTTATTTTAATTTAATTATTAACAGTAACTTTAACCATAGGAAATAAAAACGGTTGTGAATCTTTTAATATTTTTTTATAATTTTAAATAATAATATTTAATATTAATTACGTTTTAATTAATTATTTATAGTAGAATATAAAACAATAATTATTTAAATTGCATTTAGCAAAATTGAAGTTCCTGTTTTTTATTATTTGAATAAACGTCACTTACTAACTTAATGGTAATGTTGCTGATATTTGTTAATATTCATAATTGAAATATAAAAGAGAAAAAAAGTCAAGACATAGCAAAAAGTTTAGTTACAGCTTCGGCTAGAAAAAATAGGTCAGCATCAGTTGTTGGTTCTTGACTCTGAAAGTTCAAAGGGTTACACCTGTTGGATAATTTATTAATTTGGGTATATTTCTGTTATTTAATTACATATCACATCGCCAAACATTTTTATCGTCAAACTCAGTTTGTTGTTCTTGTTTTAATAAACGTTTATTTTTGTAAAAGTAACATCTTCGGAAAAATATAACAACAACTAAATTATTACGATTTACGAATCTACAGTTATAACAGTTACTAAAAACAATTTTAAACAAAACTTTGTTTTTGTATATAAATAATTAATAATTCCTAATTTTATATAATATAGAAACTGCATTTTGTATGCTAATGAAAAATAAAAACAAAATTTAATATCCTTGCATTTTTCCATGCAAATTCTAAAATCTTAATATTTTTTGAATGCATAAATGTTAGATAATATTACATCAATTTTATAAAAATAGACAACAAAACAATTAATTATTCCAAAATGGATATAATTAATTAATTTATATTTAAAACAAAACTAACTGTTTTTGTTTTAATATAAGAAAAAATATGCAGAAAAACTTAGAACTTTTGTTTATTTAAATGTAAAACGTAAATTATTTGGTTAACCGATATATTTAAAGAAACGACATCTTAATGTATATGTATTTGAATTACTTCATTAGTTATGTAAATAAATATTTATACTTTTCTTACGGTTTTCATTTTTTCGTTTGATCATAACTGTAATCACAATAGTACTTAAGTTTAAATATTATAGCTTATGTAAATCTTAATATATAAAATATAACAAAATCAAAATAAATTTCTGTGTATTGTAAATAATAATGAATAATAATTCAAAATTTATTATAACAAAAACCATAATTTTTTAATATTTAAAAGAAATTATTGAACATTTGTAGAGTTCATCGTTTTACTGTTGAATAACTCGTTCGTTTATAGCTGCTGGTTTATCTTCACCACCTGGAAGTCAGCCGTGGGGGCAGAACTGAGTATTAGGGTACACTAGCGTTAATTAATTTAGATGAAAAATCATCTATTTGGATACCGAAATGTATCGATCAGTCAGAAAAATTTTAATCAGCTTCAACAGTTGTGTTGAGCGCCCTAATGGTTATCAAACTGGACTCGAGCTCGAAAAGTGTTTTTAGCAAAATATTAACTAAATTTTAACTTTAGCAAAATATCAACTCCACTAACATTTCGATTCCCAATTAACCGAATAGTCAGCCATAATGGTTAATAAATTGGACAAACACTCTATATAGGCTGGTCATCCATATAAAAACTAATCGACGAATTCAAAACTTTAATTGACACTCGATCATAAAATTGAGTGAAATGAAAACTAATAAAGGGGAGACACTTGTTTACGGCCTACATTCCTCTATGAAATATATACGGCACAAAACAAGCATGTGTTGTGGAGACATTGAAATATCAATCACACAACACTTTAAAAAAAAACAGAACATATATGCATTATACACCCAATTCTGTTTTTACACGGTCTTTTTTAGATGGTTTAACACGGTCCAGTAAAAAAATTAATTCCTTTTTTACACGATTTTTTTTGATTTAGCACGATTTAAATTTTAAAGAAAAATATATATGTATTTAATTTTACTAACCGTAATCTTCTATAAGAAATTTGTTTTTCTATCTGTTATTTATAAAATGGTGAATTTTCGTTCGTAGAGTAAAAAAAAAATTGGACAAAAATTACACTAAAATTGAAGCAAAAAATTGAGATATTAAGTCGACTGTCCAAAAATAAAGTTTTACCTCGTCGCTGGTCGATGGTGTTAAATGGTTAGACTATAGACTCTGATCAGAAGGACGCCGGCTCAGATCCTCGAGCTGAAATTGAGATAAGACTTTGTTACGGATTTTTTCACTTTTCAAAGCAATTTTTCATTCTTGAATAAAATCAGTTCTAATGACTTATAATTCTAGTGAATTCACCTTTCTATAGCTTACTTATCGTATGCTGTCTAGTCTGAAATATAAAATAATGATCCTTGTTTGAAGATAAAACCGGGCACAGGGAGAACCTCATAATTGGAACGTGATAATGACGTACAAAATATTTATAGTAATGATAGCGATTTTGAGCCAGTTGCTTCTCAATATGGACGGGTCTACGCCCCAGAAGTACTCGGAACGCAGTTCCGACCAAGGACCATCACAAAAAATTTCGACGAAAGGTGCAACTCCGTCGCTCTATTTTTTGGGTAAAGAAGCAGCTGTCACTGGCCTCACTGCTTTAAACTCTCCTCAGCATAGCTGGTATTGAAAGAAATCCTGGACCAACTAAAACATGGCATTGTGCAATATGCAAAAACATTTGAAGGGCAAACATTACATCCATACAGTGTAACAGTTGTAATGAGTGGTGTCATCTCAATAACTGCTCAGGCCTTGCTACACATAAGCAATGGACCAAAAACTATGTAACGAATATCGAACTTTTATAAAACTATTTATTTTAATTTATTTTATTTTTATGCCGAGATAGCTAAAAAAATCTATATGAAACCTGAAAACACTGAAAATCACGGAATTTAAAACAACAAACGGAACCTCACCTTGAAAATCTCTTACATATTTTGAATCACAGAGATAATTAAACAAAGCCTTTTAATTAGCGTACAAGAAAGAATAATTTAACTCTATAAGAATAAATCAACAAAAATTATACAAAAAAAAATATAAAAAGCTTGAATTAGTTGAACGTTGAATATTGATCCGCTGTTCATTGATTGCGTCTTCCTGACAATCCACTATTAACCCGCCGTATAAAACATAGTTAAATAACCGGCAGGATTCTCTTGTGTTATTCCATTGCAAGTCATTATTATTTTCCATTCAAATTTCTCATTCGTACTTAATTCGAATCTTCATTTGAAAATATTCATCATTAGTTAGATTACCAAAAAAAATATCTTTATATCAGTTTATCACTGGAGAGCCACATGAAAACTATTGTAACTTTTCATTATCAACAATATTTCTTCAAATATTGTATTTTAACGTTTTGATAGAATTGTTCAACCATTTACATACGATAATCATTTTGTTAACATTTATTAATAAATAAAAAGATTATTGTACTTCACATTTAACAAAAAATATAATTTTATTATATTAAATCACAGTTAATAAAATCACAGTAAATATATACACAAATATACTTCTTTTATGTTATAATTTTTTTTGTTTGATTTTTTTTCTTATAATCTTTATTCAACTTCCAATCATTTACCAAACTTTTTGATTTAAATTTATAACCAATTATTTAAAAAAAATTATCTACCAACTGACAATATAATGCATAATATTAAATTAATTTTAATATATGTATCAATTGATTTGGTTTCAATATTATACTGAACATTATTTTGAATAATTTATTCTTAATTATATTAATTGCATAGGTTTTCCGTTTACCCCCTCCAGCAATCATAAACAATTCCCCTTTATCAAAACTGTATTTGATTTATAAAAATTAAAAAAACAAAAATGTAGCTACGTTCACCAAAACTCAAGATAATCAATGAAATTATCATTGAGTTTATAAATTATTATTTTTAAAGCAAAAGAGCAATAGTCCTGTCACAACAACTATATAGCGATATCTTGTTATATAGTTAAAAGTCAACATACAAGCACGAGCTCGCACCAAAACACAATGCGCATGTACACACATCCGGCCACCCCAAGCGTTGTGAAAATAATGCAACTAATTTGAGATGGTTTATTACACAAAATTGATGAGATTATAACTGTTTGTACCAGGGACTGAAACTGAACCCGAACCTGAACCCAAATGGGTTCAGGTTCGGTCTTTTTATAAATCATGAACCCGAACCCAAACCCGAATCCAAAAAGCTCAGGTTCGGGTTCATTAATAAATATAAAAATATATATATATTTTCCTACGCAAGTAAGCGTATATAGAGGCTTTTTCAGCTTTGAAATTTATATTGTCACCACAAATTTGCTCAAAAGAAGAAAATTTAAAAAATATTAGAAGGAAGGACAAATTTGGTGGCCTTGCCTTTATCATTCACAAAACTGTTATCTACCGTACAACCACATTACCTGCAGTACCGGGAACTGATAAACACCTCGAACAACGGGGTATCATAATAAAATACGAAAATACAGAGATAATTCTAGTATTAAAATTTTATATTTTATATACCACCAGTAAGCAGCTGTGGCACAGGTTATGAACCTCCATAGGACACTTATTTTATACCAAAGAATGTCTAATTCTCGGAGATGTATGTATGTTTACCATGACCAATGGCATTCACACCTGAACATGGATTCACGAGGCAAAAACATTACTGATCAAATTGGTGGCTCCAACTTCAGAATCCTCAACGAACCACAACCAACAAGGGTTACAAATAACTCGTATTCTTCTCCAAATGTTTCCTTTGCCGGCATGTCACTAATGCCAATTGCTGAAGGAGAATTGAAATTGCATTAGGATCAGAACTAGTGTCGATCATAATCACCCTAAGCCATTCCATAAACCTAATAAAAACCGAGAAAAGGACCTATACTAATTTTAATAATGCTGACTGGAAAAACTTTACAAATTTTACTGAAATGGAATTCAGTAAACAATTTTTACCGCTTGACGCCCTCTCTGGAGAAAAAAATCCAGAGACATTTTTAATAGAGCCAGCTCTTGCTTCATTCCAGCCGGCAGAATACAAAAGGTGAAACCAAACTTTCCAGAGGAAGCTTGTGTACTTTCCACCCAAAGTGATGACATCCGCCAGGCAGATCCAGCTGATCCTAGAATTACAGACCTTAGTAAGAAAATGAATAAGTTAGTTACGGAACACACACGTAAAAATGGAGAAAGCTAGTGAGTACGTCAAGCTTTGGCACAAGCAAAAGAGTCTGGAAGGTCATAAAAGGCTTAACTCATCCTCGACAACCGGGAAATAACTGTATGATCTCCTTCGGTGATGTTCCAACTGAAAATTACAGAAAATGTGCAATAAAATTCAACACACAGTTTACAGAAGAGTCAAACAAACATGAAAAGCAAACTAGGTCAGTATTAAAACATCTGCGCAAACTCAATACTGAACATTTAGAGGTCATCACATTTTCTGAAGAAGAGGTTGAAAATGCTATAAAGATTGCGCTTGTTGCGCAACTACCTATATGAGACAAATAACACCAATCGCAGCCTTGCGAACAGCAACAGGATGTCATTTAATGGCTCGCCGAGATCACCTGCATGAAGAATGTAGCATATTGCCGGTCCGTCAACTTAATGAAATACTCACAAAACAATATCCAAGGGCCTGTCACAAGGAGCAACATCCCTGCAATGACACCTTATCCACAAATACACCACCTAGAGACATAAGGAGAACCAAGAAGTGCTTTTTAAATTATGTCAGAAACAACCAACTGGTAACATTGACGAGTTTACGATTAAAACGGACTTAAAAATCATTCACACGAAATATGTTGAGAACACAATAAGGAACTATGCCCAAATCAAGTTGTCTATACAAAAAAAAACCACAAGTCGCTGCAGAAGAGGTCAAACGACCACGCGGCACCACATCCATTCTAGTGCAGTTAAGATCTGGCTTGTAACGCATTTTAAATAACTATACATGAATAAAATTGATGTCAAGTGTCCCGTATGTGTGGGCACGCCACATGATGTAGATCACCTTTTCAATTGTTCAGAAAAACCAACCAACCTGTTGAAAGAAAATGTGTGGTACCGCCCAAGAGCAGTACCAGAGTTCCTGAATCTGGACATGGAACCGGAGAAGTAGCACCGCACCAGTAGCAACAACAACAACATTTTGAACCAGTTTCACGTAAGCAATCGCGCATGATAGCCGATGATGATAGCAAATAGACCTAACAAAAGTTATTTTCATCACCTTGACTGTTTTTTAATTTTTTGAATCTTTTTTAATCGAATTCGTACCTTTTGTTTATTTTTAATTATTGTTTTTCATCTGGTTTTTGGGAGTTTTCAGTTCCTGAACATGCGATAATATTATATTCTTGTTACTGTTACTTTAAAAATTCAATTAGCGTGAACTGATTCGTACCTAGATGACCATCTCGGTCCAGTTGCTCTTTTTAACATGTTTTCGCTATTTTAGGTTAATTGTTCTTGTAATCGATTCCATCGAAAAGGGGAATATACGAAAAATCCATAAAGTTTTTCAACCATAGTTGCAGCAGTATTGCCAGAAACACTATTTTTACCGAATAAATTTAATGAATGCGCAAAGCAAGGGACAAAAATTGCTGTTTCATTTGTTTGACGAATCAATCTTTGTATGCCATCATAAATACCTGCCATATTGTAAGCGTTGTCATGTGACTGGCCTCTACAATTATCAATGTTTATTTCGTTTTCATTGTGGAATTTCATAATGATGTCAAAAAGATAATACGTCTTTCGATGTATGACCTTCGATTTCAATAAATGAAATAAATCGTTAACAAAGGGTATTACTTTTAACATTTCGAACACAAAAAAACAACTGGTCTGTATGGCTCACATCCTGAGTGGAATTGACGCTAAACGAATAATATCGAGATTCTATAATTTTCGAAACAATGTGATTTTTAACATGTTTTGCCATTATAGAGATGAATTCTTCACAAATTGTGCTTGAAAGATACGATGCGTTTCCTAAAAATATTCCGAATAATAAAAAAATCATTTGTCAATGTTACATGAAAAGAGTGTACCTTTTCCTTTATTGCTTCTTAGAGTCTTCCAAACTACTTAATGAAAGACAATACGGGTTTCGAAAAGGAAGAGCGACGGGAGATATACTTTCCTTTGTCACTCATATATGGAACAAATCGCTTCAAAATCATGGTGAGACTTTCAGTATTGCTCTTGATATATCCAAAGCATTTGATAAAGTTTGGCACAACAATCTTATTTGCAAATTAAGATGTAATAGTTTGGATGAGCAACTTATATCTTGGATACAAAGCTTTCTTTCCGAGCGGAAATTTCGAGTCAATGTTGATGGTATTTCATCGGATGTCTTTTCAACTAATGCAGGAGTTCCTCAGGGTTCTGCTTTGTCACCAACTCTTTTTCTTATTTATATTTATGATTTGTTGGATTCAACAATTAGTCCTATCCATAGTTTTGCTGATGATAGCACTCTTCATGCGTCCATGAGAACCCTAAATTATATTCTCAGTTAGCGCTTAACAACTGTAGATCAAATTTAATAGATTCTTTAAAGTATATACTGTGGCACAAATATTTAATTGTGGTGTAACACTTTTTTTTAAAGATGATCAAATAATGCAGTAATGAAAAATTCTAACCTCAATACATAAAAATTATTATAGGTTGAGAGAACAGTTAGGTTACGTTTGATTTATAATGAGTTTGGATGATATTTTTAATATGATTTGCAAAAACTGATTCAAATAATAATATATTAATAAAATATCTATAAAATATTATCACTATGAACTGTAACACAATTAAACAACCTTTGTTGCAACAATTCTTTAAAGGCTGAGGCAAATAAACCAATGGCCAATAAACCATCTATCACTCACAGTAATTAATTGTTTTTGACTTAATTACACTTTCAGTTTATTTATAATATTTAATTTACTTCACAAGGAGATTTACTTTGCAAAGAAGATGATATTTAATATTTCGAATAAATGATAAAAAATTAAAATTTAATTTAAACCTCGGATCACAATACGACTTTTCTACTCGATCGCCATTTGCAAAAAAAAAAAGGAAGAAACTGATACTTTTTTGGAAGAAACTGATTAAAAGGGTTTCAAAGATTCTAAATTTATGAAGTTTTTAAAAATATTAGAATCTAAACGGCCGTTATAACGGATCTAAAAAACAGAATTTTTTCTAGTACAAAGCCTCTAGTTTCTTAACCATATGTCGGATTTGGCTGATTTACGAATTTGTCCAAGATATTAATAAAACGCACATTTTTAGAAAAATTTTTTTGATCTGGCCTTACAAATGCGACCGTGAGAGTGCCGGTTGTTTCCAAAAAAAATTTTTTTGCAAACTCTTTTGTTGGAGCCGCTCACTCAGGAACCTCTAACTGCAGAGGTCTATTTTTAAAACAAATTGATAAAAAAGATTTCAAAAATTCTAAATTTGTTAATTTTTTAAAATATTAGTGTCCAAACGACCGTTATAACGGTTTTAAAAAATCAATTTTTTTTAGAAAAAAGACTCTAGTTCCTTAACCACGTGTCGGATTTTGCTGATTCACGAACTTGTCCGATATATTAATAGAACACACATGCACAGAAAATTTTTTTGATCTACCTCAACAAATGCGACCGTGAGAGTGCCGGTCGTTTTCGTTATATCTCATATCGTTTATATATATATATATATATATATATATATATATATATATATATATATATATATATATATATATATATATATATATATATGTAAATATTATATATATATAATATATATATATATATATATATATATATATATATATATATATATATATATATATATATATATATATATATATATATATATATATATATATATATATATATATATATATATATATATATATATATATATATATATATATATATATATATATATATATATATATATATTAGACTGGTCGTTAAAAACTAAATTTTCCGAGACGCCCCCTAGAAAAATTCTTTGTGGTCAAAAAACCACAACGGCACTATTTTTTTTTTTTTTAAATCAAAAGAACACGTGCCGCAAAATCGTCGAAGTTGATTTTTTGAAAAATTCGTAGATTTTTTCAAATATCTCATAAAATATGCAGATGTCAAAAAAAATGACATAATCATTTTTGTAGGAAATTTAATTTTCTACAAAAAAGGTCCACGTAATTTTTTTCCGAAAACGTATAGTTCTCATGATATTTTGAAAATGAACTTGTAAGTTTTCGTAATTTTAAAAAAACATAAAAAATAAAGATGACGAAAAAGTCCTAATTTTCTTCTTATGCTATAGAATGAAATGTATAAAAAAATAATCGTGACAAAAAAAATCAAAAGTAGTACTTTTTCGTCGAAATTTTCATCATTTGGTTTAACGAGTTTCGAAGAATTTCAAGTTTTATTTCAAAATATCTTCAGAAATATAGGTTTTAGGAAAAAAATGATTTGGACCTTTTTTGTAGAAAATTAAATTTCCTACAAAACTGATTATGTGATTTTTTTTGACATTAGCATATGTTATGAGATATTAACAATTTTATCAAAAAATAAACTTCGATGATTTTGCGGCACGTGTTCTTTTGATTTAAAAAAAAAAAAAATAATGCCGTTGTGCTTTTTTGACCCCAAAGAATTTTTCTAGGGGGCGTCTCGGAAAATTTAGTTTTCAACGACCAGTCTAATATATATATATATATATATATATATATATATATATATATATATATATATATATATATATATATATATATATATATATATATATAAATTTTTTTTTTGTTTTTTCGTCTCCGCTTATCATATTGTAACGACACTTCGTTGGTTCTTTATGTACAATAAACTTCACCGCTTTCCACAATTTGAATCAATTATATTCGGAATCGTAAAATGTATATTTAGTATTCCACTAAGTTCAAATTCTTTCACTATTAGTACCCAGGCTCAAGTACCACCGATTATTCCTTATACTTGCGAATATTTATAAACACTTTTAATTGCAAAAGTAAAACTGATTATCTGATATTTTGTTCGCTTATTTATATTCAAAAACAAATAAGCAGTACCTTCTGGTAACTCACTGTAGTTTCTAGAAATCAATAGGCCACACCTCCTTTTAATTCATTAATGTAAACATTTGTATGACAAATTTAATTTACATTAATTTATGCAATACAATTTGCAATACAAGTAAAAGATTAAAAAAAGGAGTTAACTTTTAATTCATGAATGAGTGAATTAAATTAACCCATTCTGGACGAAGTTTATTACATTGCCCTCCATTTAGTTTTGTTCGTCCCGAACAATATCAGCTATCGCATTGGTACTGTTACCTTGGTACGGTGCCAACCTTTGCAGATGTATCACTTTCATCTTGGTACGGGGTCCCTTTTGGATGCGGTAGATAACATCATTAATTCGTTTGATTATTTTATATGGACCTTCCCAATCTGGGTGCAGCTTGGGTGATCTTCCCTTAGTTCTCCTGGGGTTGTATAGCCATACCAATTCTCCTTCTTGAAAACCGCCACTATTTGCTTTTATGTCGTACCTGGTTTTCATTTTGTCACTGGCAATCTTAATGTGGTCTCGAGCCTGTTGATGGGTTTTATTTATCTTCTCCCTTAGTTGTCCCACATAAACTGTTTTCGTAGATACCAGACCTCCAGGAATGCCAAACTCGATGTCACTAGGAAGATGTAGTTTTCTTCCGAACATGATATTCGCTGGCGTTTCACATGTCGTATCGTGCACTGCGCTACGATAGGCCATCAAGAATAACGGAAGATCCTTATCCCAATTTCTTTGGTTGGCTTCCACTACCTTCGAAAAATGTTCTTCCATGGTTCGGTTGAACCGTTCTACCATGCCATCCGATTGTGGGTTCATAGGTGTAGTTGAGATTCGAAATTCCCTCCCTGGTCCGTATGCAACTCGAGCGGTGTTCCATATCTGCAAACCCATTCATTGACTAATGTTTCCACGACCGTAACTGCTTCCTGGTTCGGTATTGCATAAGCTTCCGGCCATTTTGTAAAGTAATCAATGACCACCAAATACACCATATTTGTTACCTTTTGTCGTTTCCGGAAATGGCCCCGCGATGTCTATAGCAATTCTCGCCATTGGGGCACCCACATTGTACTGTTGCATCTCTCCTCGAGTTCTAGTCTTTGGTCCTTGGCTCGCTGCACAAGTATCGCATCGCCGACACCATTGCTCCACGTCTGTTCGATACCATACCCAATAAAACCTCTCCCTTACTTTGGCTAGGCTTTTATTGACTCCCAGGTGTCCTCCAGAAATACTTCCATGCAGCTTTCCCAGTACCTCTTCTACTCGACTTGATGGCAACACCAGTTGCTCTAACACTTTCTTTCCATCAGCGGACTCCCATTTTCTTTTTAGTATCCCCTTGTCCATAAATAGTGAGTCCCATTGCGCCCAGTAGCGTTTCACCTCCATACTTAAAGGTGCTACCTCTTTCCACTCCGGTCGCCTTCCTTCGGTTTTCCATTTCAATATTGGAGCCATAGCTGGATCCTTTAGCTGCTCTCTTTTAAATGCCTCGGTACACCAATCGTCAGGAGTTTGGAACTTAATTTGTTTCACTTTCATCGCTTCATTTCTCCCAGTCCTGCTACATGACTTGCGCTCCTCTATACAGGATCTTCTTGAAAGAGCATCAGCGTTACAACGTATCCTTCCCTTTCGGTGTACAACGCGAAAATCTCCTCCTTTTTTGACATCCACTTGCTTGTTTGAGAGGTTCATCAACTGGACTGGAACTACTGAACTACTCCTTCTTTTGCAGCTATTAGTGTTTTGCATTCCCGTCTGATGTGCCCTAACTGCCCACAATTCCAGCATCTTACTCTGCTAGATTTTCTTCGTTGATTTCGTTCAGGCTTATCTTCCAAACTTTTGACACGCATGATCACTTCATCGAGCGCTGCTTTTAATGGTTCTTCAGCAACTTCCATCTGACGTACTCTATCTGAGCCATACGCTCTTTTTCCAGCTTCCATTTGCAGGGCCAATGCTAAGACTTCCGCAGGTACTTTCTTTCCTCTTAGATACAGCTGATTTCTCATTTGTACATCTCGAAGAGCATTGATGAATGTATCAGCTGCCAGTTCGTCTCGGTGTTCAGCGTTATAGTTCGGATATGACAGATTTACCAGTCTCACAATGTCAGCCTCTAATTCTTGCAAAGTTTCGCTGACTCCTTGTTTTCGTGTTCTGAGCTGCATCCGATGGAGAGCTTGCATATGACTTTCGCCATATCTTACTTCTAAGGCCTCCATAATCTTGCTGTAATCACGCTCTGTCGCTGATAGTGTCTGCAAAATTTCAGTCAGCAGCAGGTCCCTTCAATGCCAATATAAGCGCGTTTGCTTTTTGTTGGTGATCAACCCCAGTTGTTGAAATCTCAAATTGCATCTTAAATATCTGATAGGATGTAGATCCATCAAATGCAGGTGTTTTCACTCTAGCTGGAGCTGAAATAGTTGATGGATTGATCATGTTACCTGACTTCACTTGTGCTATTTCATGGCGGATTTCACTCGAAAGATTGCGTAATTTCACTTCATGTTCTTCGGTAACTGTCCGCAGCTCCCTTTCCATGGTGTTGATTTTGACCTCCGCACTGGATATACGTGACTCGGTTACTTCACGTAGTTTTTGTTGATCTAATTTTTGTTCTGCCGCCAGTTTCTCTTGTCGGGCCATGAGATCAGCAAGTTGTTGTTGTTGGTTGTTTCCTTGTTTGGCCGCCAATTGCTCTTGTTTGGCCATCAGATTGTTTTCTTGTTTGGCCATCATGTTAGCAAATTTTTGTTGTTGCTGTGCCATCATTTCTTTCATCAACGCCATCATCGGATCAATCGCTGGAGCATTCTGAACCGGAGCTTCCTCCGGCTCTATGTCTATGACCTCTGTGTTTTCGCCTGATTCTTCTAAAACTTTACGCAGCCGAAATGCAAGTTCTGCCTTCGTTCCATGGATTGGAGCATTTCTTTTCCTCAACTCGTCCTTCAGCTGGGTCTGGCTGAGATCACTAATATTTACTGTCTTGACCATTATTTCAATAATCCCACTTCTGACACCACTGTAACGCCACTTCGTTGGTTCTTTTCGATTATTGAGCAAATACGACAGTAAAAAGACAGATCTTTAGTTAACAAAATCTCAAACTTTATTTATCAACCAGTTACAGCAACTTCCGATTTTAATTACAATAAATTCCAGGGTCTCCAATTTATGTACAATAAACTTCACCGCTTTTCCACAATTTGAAGCAATAATATTCGGAATCGTAAAATCTGTGTTTACTATTCCACTAAGTTCAAATTCTTTCACTATTAGTACCCAGGCTCTAGTACCACCGATTATTCCTTATACTTGCGAATATTTATAAACACTTTTAATTGCAAAAGTAAAACTGATTATCTGATATTTTGTTCGCTTATTTATATTCAAAAACAAATAAGCAGTACCTTCTGGTAACTCACTGTAGTTTCTAGAAATCAATAGGCCACACCTCCTTTTAATTCATTAATGTAAACATTTGTATAACAAATTTAATTTACATTAATTTATGCAATACAATTTGTAATACAAGTAAAAGATTAAAAAAAGGAGTTAACTTTTAATTCATGAATGAGTGAATTAAATTAACCCATTCTGGACGAAGTTTATTACAATATATAGTTGTTTGGCACAAAAATTTTTCCGAAATTCCGAGATGAAGCCCATTGCAATAGGTAGATTTTTATATGAAATCTACCTAAAAGACGCAAGCAATTTCATATATATAAAAGTTCAAGCGGCACGTATATCCGCTAGAAATAGGTAGATTTCGGGACCAGACAGCTTTGTGTACAAATAGAATTGGATATGTTAGATTAGTTTAAATAAAAAATTTAACTAGAAACAGAAAATCCAAAAAATTTATCAAACAACCAAACTAAATACATAAACAGAAACTACTTTGTCAATACAATTTCGAATAGTTTTGTTTAATTTGGTTAAAACTCCTTAATATCAAATTAAATCCTTTGGTGGATTAACGTTCTAACTACATCACAACTGCCATACTATAATTTATAATCAACAACAACATCAAACAACTTTTAGACCTCAAATATAATACAAATATCTATCAATTGTAAATATGTAATCAATATACATATATTTATTTCAACTAAACCCACATTTCTCAATACTCTCGTTCTTTCCTGGGATGCACCCTTCATGAATTTCTAAATTATAGAGTATGTGCTTTTATTTTTATTTTAAGCTTTTAAAATGGGAAAAACCATCATACCTATTTGAGAAGCTAGAGCGAACAAGATATGTTCGTTTGAATAATTTACTTGTAGCTCAAAACAGATAGATATGTTATATTCAATTCGTCTTTCTTTGTCCGTGTGGTTGTGATGTGGAATTTACTACCCTCAAAAGTTAAATCTTCTCCGTCAGTGGCTATATTCAGGCAAAACTATTTTGATCACTTAAATTCTCTAAACATTTAAAATCTTTTTCTTCCTCCTCCTTTTTCCTTTTCTTCCTTTCTATCTATCTCTACAGAATCCAAAATTAAATGTAAAATTAAATTTAAAGAGACATAAGATGTAATTGTTCAATAAATAAAATAAATAAATAAGAATAAAATAAATTAAGTTATATAGCTGTACACAGACCTCTTCATATAAAAGCCTGTTTAATAATTGTTACCCATTTATCGAAACTACGAACCCAATTGAAATTCACCATAATCTTGTGGTTAAAATACAAAAATATTGATGTCTTTGTTAGTTTTCCTATTCTTTTGTAGGTGCCGGTATACAATGTACATTGTATTCGGTAAACTAGATTGTACGTGATATTATTTAAAATGTAAATTAACAAATTTGCAATGTAGACCGATACCATTGTTAACATTAAGATTAACATACTTAAAGTCAATTTCGTATTTTAAAAGATCTAGTTTTGGGTTGTCAACTCCCTGATTACTCCAAAGCATGTACCAACATCAGAAAAAAATAATTTTAGTCTAGTTGTCAAATATAAATGTCAAAATCATAATACTTCAAAAACAGAAAATTACATTTTCCACTATTTCATTCCACTTACAATGATCCATAGTTTATTTATAATAAATACTAGTGGGTAGGTTTATAATCTTATTGTTCGTATATGAATTGGATTAATCGTTTAATTTTTAGTGATGTATTTTTAGAAAAACATTGGCGAAGTGTTGTATCCCGTTCAGTGTGTGATTATTTTCTCGATGCACAACGATTAAATGCAAATGATGTTCCACCTGTTCTAGCAACACCACATTTTTATCTTATCTCTATACAACGAGGTGCTATTTCACTGGTAGCAGCATGTAAACAAGAAGTACCACCCCTTTTTGTAATTGAATTTCTACATCGTGTTGTCGATACATTTGAAGATTACTTCTCGGAATGTACCGAATCGGTTATCAAAGAAAACTATGTGGTGGTATATGAATTATTAGATGAAATGCTTGATAATGGTTTTCCGCTGGCTACAGAAAGTAATATTTTGAAAGAACTAATAAAACCACCAAATATTTTAAGGACTATTGCAAATACTGTAACTGGAAAGTCAAAGTGAGTATTCACAACTGAATTAAATTAATTTTCCTATGCAATTAAAAAATTATATTCGTTCAGTGTTAGCGGCATTCTACCATCTGGTCAGTTATCATCCATACCATGGCGTAGGACAGGGGTGAAATATAATAATAACGAAGCATATTTCGATGTTGTCGAGGAAGTAGATGCAATTATTGATAAGTCCGGTGCCACTGTTTTCGCCGAAATTCAAGGCTACGTAAGTATTATATTTGTATTGATCTACTATTATAACCAAATATGTTTCGTTATTCTTTAGATCGATTGCTGCATAAAGCTTAGTGGAATGCCAGATTTAACCTTATCTTTCATGAATGCACGTCTTTTTGATGATGTATCATTTCATCCCTGTGTACGTTTTAAACGATGGGAGTCTGAACGAGTTTTATCTTTTATACCTCCAGATGGCAACTTTCGTTTAATGTCATATCATATTGGAACACAGAGTGTAGTCGCTATACCAATTTATGTTCGTCATAATTTAGTAATCAAATCCGGAGATCAAGGCAAACTTGATATTACCGTTGGTCCAAAAACAACTCTCGGCCGTACGGTAGAAAGTGTGAAATTAGAAATATGCATGCCTAAGTGTGTGACCAATTGCTCTTTAATATGTTCACAAGGAAAATATTCATATGATCCACCTACTAAAATATTACATTGGGATGTTGGCCGCATTGATGTGTCAAAACTGCCGAATATTCGTGGAACGGTATGTTAATTTGTTCATATTTTATTATATATTGATAAAATTTAATTTTATCAGCCCACGCCCAAAACATGAGATGAGATAATTTGATAGTTCAAAATTTCTAAATCCCACGCATATTTTTTTATTGAAAAATTTTTATTTCTGAAATATTAGGTTGCAGTTCTAGCTGGTAGTAGCAACTTGGATACGAATCCATCAATAAATGTGCAATTTAGTATAACTCAATTAGCTGTTTCTGGCCTGAAAGTGAATCGTTTGGATATGTATGGCGAGAAATATAAACCATTTAAAGGTGTTAAATATTTAACAAAAGCTGGTAAATTTCAAATGCGAATGTAGTTAAGTAAATCTCGATAGTTAAAACGTGATTTTAAAATTAAAATAATTCATAATTAAAGGATAATAAAAGTATATTATAATACCATATATAAATAAATTTTAAAATTAAAAAAATAAATATTGAATTTGATTACAATTAAGCACCATAAATTTTATTCCTACGCTCGAATTGAATGCAGAATACGATACTAGTGTTGCACCGGATCCTAAAAATAGACAAATAGAAAAAGTATCGGGTACCCGGCCTATATTTCATAATACCCGGCCGGGTGGTACTCGGTCCGGGTATTTGATTAGTTTTAGGGTTCCGTTTTTTATACGGAACACTATTGGTGAGAGTACAACGTGTTTTTTACATTATTTCGATTATCTCGTGAACCATTAATCCGATGAACTTAAAATTTGAGGTGCTTATAAAACTAACTTATCCACACAAGATGGCGGGTTAAAAAATAAATAAAGTTGTGTTCGTTTGTTTTAAGGAGGTACGGTGTAAAGCCTTTGAAAACATACATTTTTTTATCGAGACGAGTAGGGTATCATATGAAAGGCTTCATTTCAACATTATTTAAGAATATATTTTGGAATTTTACACCCCACCATTTTTTGTATAATTTTGAAAAATGACGTTTTCTGGATGTTTTATTGCCTCGATTAACTCCGACCCGGCTAAAGTGCGGTTAGTGTAGGAAAAAATTTTTTTTCTTTTAATAAATTTTTTTTTTAAAAAATTTTAATCGTTACATAAAGCTCTGGTATCGACAACAGATTCACTGAATATTCCGTAAAAAAATTAATTTCATTTTTAATAACAGAAAGGGTATAACATAGCGTTTTTAGAGTTTCCCACACTAACTGCACTTCCCCCCTCCGACCCTTCTTCATCGAAAATCTTGAAATATATTTGGAATGATAGAAAATTAAGTAGGTTTTTAATGAAAAATATAGAAAAGTGGCAGATACTCATAACTCTTACTAATAACTCATAACTCTTACTAATATGCTTAACTATACGGAATATATTTATGAATCGCTTGACTCTGGCGCTGGTGTTGATGTCATATATATGGATTTTTCAAAGGCCTTTGATAAAGTTAACCATAATATTCTCCTTCAAAAATTACGTAATTTCGGTCTGAATTTAAAGTTTATCAGGTGGGTTGAATCTTATCTAAAACAAAGATCTCAATTTGTATGCATTAATGACTATGAATCATTTTCTTTCTGTCCTCATTCGGGTGTACCACAAGGTTCAATCTTGGGGCCTTTATTGTTTATTTTGTTTATTAATGATATTTGCTTACGCTTGGATTGCAAAGCACTACTTAAGTTCACCAATATGGCTTCCTAAAGCATAGTAATACTGCCTGTATAACACATGACGCAATGGAGTATATTAATGGGGAATTGGATCGTGATAATTACGTAGCAGCTATCTTTGTCGATCTAAAAAAAGCTTTTGATACGGTTGACTTTGAACAGTTGCTTATTTTTCTAAATCAATTAGGAATCAGAGGCGTTGCCAATAAGTTAATTAGTAATTTTATCAAGGGCAGAAAATGTTATACAAAAGCAAACGGTTACACTAGTGTTTTACTGGATATTGAAATGGGTATACCGCAAGGATCTGTGCTAGGTCCTCTCCTTTACTTACTTTATATACATAATATCAAAGAAGCAAAATTAAAAGCTAATTATTTCATATATGCAGATGACACACTACTTATTTATTCTCATAAAAGTAAAACTGAAATGGGAACATTGATAAATAATGACCTAAAGCGCTTTCATAACTGGCTCTTATGGAACAAATTAACTATAAACACATCTAAAACCAACTATATGATCTTTAAACAAAAAAATAAAATAAGTATTAATCCAGTAATTACAATCGATGGACAAACTCTACACACATCGAAACTGACGAAATATCTGGGTCTTCTAATTGATGAAAAACTTAATTGGAAACAACATGCTAACGCAATACGTAAAAAATGGCACCATTAATCGGAATTATGAGGAAACGTGATTTCTTTAATGTTAAAACAAAATACCAGATTTATAACTCATACATTCTGCCACTTATTAGCTACAATATCACGAGTTGGTCGCAATGCAGTAACGAGGTCTTAAATGAAGTCCAAAGGCTAATGAATAAAGCAATAAAAGCTATATTTAATCTACCTGTACTAACACCAAGTAGATTTTTGTACGAAAATTATAATTTCTTAAACCTTCGGCAGCTTATATTAATGGAAAAAGTGAAACTTATTTTTAATTTAAAAAAAGGACTTATAAAATCCAATATACAACTAAGGTCAAATGTCCAAGTTCACAGTTACAACACAAGGATTGCTAATCAATTGAGACTTTCGCAACCGAGAACGGATAGAAAACTACGAAGCCTAAAATACACAGCCATTAAATATTAAGTGTGTTCCATTTACCACATTTTCCTTTACTTTTGTACTAAATTTCGTTTTCAAGTTAACCATATCAAATGATGGTAAAGCTACGTGACAAACTTACGCTTCTATTCACCGCCAGAGTTTTTGTCAGTTTAGAGAATAATTTCAAATATGTTTGCCCAAATGCTTATACAAATTTAGAATTTCTAGCCTAAATGTCATATTTCTGTCCAGCTTTCTTTAATTTGTTTATATTTTGCATGAATCATAATTTTAATTTTCATAAATTTTTTAATATTCAATTAATTTTCTTAAATTTAACAAACTCAAAATAAAATTTAAACTTAAAATTTCTTCAAACTAATAATTTTCTTTTACGTTGTTTAGCAATATTGTTTTTCAAAATTGTCAAAACAATTTATTGTCAAAAAAAAAATGTCGGAAACGTGTGGTAAGAAAGAATTTGAGTTGAGTAGATCAAAAATCTAATACACCTCACATTTAAGTCGTTCCATTTAAAATTCGGTTCGGGTAGCAAGTTTACCTAAAAGGAACACGGGTATTACAATGAACTACCACCATTTATAAAAGAATCTAATTGTATTCACACGCTGAAAAAGAGATTTAAAGAGTATGTTAGGAACCAATATCTGATGTCAACTGAAAACTAATACTAAAAATATTGAGTCAACAAATATAATAATTAATAACACTTTTAAGTCTTAACTTCCATCCATATTGTCTTGTTTTTAATCTGTTTTGTTTTTAAATTGAACCATTATTTTGTATTTAATCATAATTTTAACATAAATTAAATCAATATTACATATCTAATTTTGTTTTTGTTATTATTTTTTTTTCTTTTTTGTTAATGTTATTATTAAATTATTCTTCTTTAAATTAATATTAAACAAAAATCAATTCCTTCTTCTCTAATACCAGCCATAGCTGCCTGAGAAGTAGTACACGGATTAATTTATTATTATTTTGTATGTTTGAAAATAATTTAGAAATGTAAAATGTAATTAAATAATAAAATAAATAAATAAATAAAAATAAATAAATACTTTTTGCGGATGATTTGAAAGTATTTAAATCAATCAAATCCATAGCTGACTGTATAGTACTTCAAAATAATCTTAATAAAATATATGAGTGGTGCAAAAGTAACGATCTATATCTCAACATCAATAAATGTTTTACCTTTAAGCTTAAGCCTAGATCTTTTCAATTACAATTCATTTATATCATAACAATTTAACTCTATGTGAAAAACAAAGTATTCGTGATTAAGGCATTATTATGGATAACAAATTAAAATTTAATATACATATTCAAGACATTGTTAACAAAGCTTTCAAAATGCTTGTTTTTTTTATGCGAGTGTGTTCAAATTTTCGTTCGTCTAAAACACTTATTACAATCTTTAATTCAATAGTTCGTTCTTCATTAGAATATATCTCGCCGGTCTGGAATCCAAATTATCAAACTCATATTGATCATATTGAGAGGGTTCAAAGGAAGTTTACTAGATTTCTGAACCTTAAATTAAGCTTCCCATATCAACCATACAAAGATACCACACCTTGTTATAATACTAGGCATTCGTACACTCTGTATTATAATACTTTTCTAACTAATCTAAGAGTTCATTCACCGTTGATTAGATTACAGTACAGCCACAACATTAAATTTAATCAAGTCAATTTGTTTTGCTCTAACTTAGTCCAGTTTAAAAGAAGCATTTTACAAATTGTTAAATTAAACTAAAATAATTTTACTGTCATATATATATTTTAAATTCTAATATTATTCATTTTATCTTGTGTTAAACATTCTTGGTTTATTACATTAACATTATCTTTTTATAAACTAAATTTAAACTTTTTATTGTAATTTTTTATATTATTTTTTAAATACTGTCTTTAATTTGTATTACTTTTAAATTTAAACTTTTTACTGTAATTTTTTATATAATTTTTTAATATTCTCTTTAATTTGTATTACTTCTATACTAGCATGTTATTGGATATATTTCCGTTTGCTAGTATTTAAATTGAAATAAATAAATAAATAAATAAAGGGGTGGGAATGTTAAGGGGTAAAAACATCATTTAAAACCAGGTCATGGGGGGTGCCATTTGAAAGAGCACTTGATTTTAGAAATATTGCCATTTTTTTAGAATTTTGCAATGCATAGTTTTTGAATTATTATCAATAAAGTGACACAAAAAGTTGGTCCCCCCCTTGCATTTCGAGCCTAATTAACAGAAAAATTTGAAAAAATTCACAGAGACAGGAAGTTTCTGTAACTCTGAACGAAAAATATAGTGAACTCTCAAATAATTATATTTTTGTACTTTTAAGGGATTGGGGGTGGGGTGTCATTTGAAAGAGCTTCGAATTTCAGAAACTTTGCAATTTTTTTTAGAATTTTGCGGTACACAGTTTTTGAGTTATTCTAAAAAATGTGCAAATTACAGACCGTCCCTTCCCTACGTTTCGACACTGATGGACAGAAAAATTTGAAAAAATTCATAGAGACTGGAAGTTTGCTATATTTTAAACGAAAATTATAGCGAACTCTCAAATAATTATATTTCTGTGTGTTTAGGGGATGGGTGTAAGGAGGGTAAAACAAACATTTTTTGACCCAAGCGAGTGCGGAGTGGGGTATCATTTGAAAGAGCACTAAATTTCCAAACCATTGCAATTTTTTGTATAGTTTTGCGGTACACAGTTTTTGAGTTATTCTAAAAAATGTGTAAATTCCAGACGTTTCGACACTGATAGATAGAAAAAATTTAAAAATTCATAGAGACAGGAAGTTTGCTATATTTTGAACGAAAATTATAGCGAACTCTCAAATAATTATATTTCTGTGTGTTTAGGGGATGGGTATGGGGAGGATAAAAAAAACTTTTTTAGAACCAAACGAGTGGGGTGTCATTTGAAAGAACACTTAATTTAAGAAACATTGCATCATTTATTAGAATTCTGCGATGCACAGTTTTTTAGTTATTGATAAAAAAAAGTGCTACTTTAAGTGTATGTATACCACCCTATATTTCGACGCTGATTTAAAGAACAAATATTCCCAATTTAGACCATTAAAATACTGGTTAAATCTTTGGCTAACATAAACAGCTATAGATAAGATTTAACCTCAAGTAACATTTTTGATCAATGTAGATGTGATTGACATTTACTATTGACGTTTACGATTAAACATTTATTCTGTTATGCGTCCATAGTCTGGCGATATAAAGACTTTACAACATAACTTTATGTCATTTATTTTTGATATTGTGTTCTTTTACATTCACGGAACCCTTGGCGAGCGAATTTTATTCGCACTTGTCCGACTTTTTTTTATTTACAAACAAACCGAGAACTCTGAAAATGTTTAGCAATTTAATTACTTTAAATGGTAAAAAGTGGAAAAAATCAGAATATGTATTGTTTTACATTGAAATTTATAGAATAAATAAATTTTTAAGAATTCATTGAGTTTGAATTAATTTCAAAAATTTCAGTATAACATGACAAATTTCATATTAATTTTAAAGTTTTAAGATTGCGTTTAATCAGGGTGACTACCTCGCCGAGTTTGAAATGGAGTCTCGGAGTTGAAGGCGTAGTAATTTTCGGGTTCCGGGTTTGACAACAAACTCTTCGGATGTGACAAAATTTTACCTATTGTCATGCAATAAAATTTTAAAACTAACAACTCTTCTGTAAGCTGAATTTAAATCTTATGCCATAGATGATCTTACTGTCACCCGATTTCATAGTTTTCTTACAGTTCCTTAAGTTAATTTAGATGGTATTATATCCAAGATTTTCACACCGCACCGGAATCTACAATTTTACCGATGACAGAACATTGCTTCTTATTTATTTATTTAGCGTATGGTTTTTTTTGTGACACATTAAAAATTAAACTTAAAAATAGGTAGACTCTTCTATGAAATTTCCCTAAAACAAAACATGGATACACATTAAATGAACTTACAATCGATTTGATTACGCGTCTCTTAGTAAAAAAGTAAAAAGTAAAATATTTGAACATTGGGCAGTACATTTGAACATTAGATGTTTACATCGAGCGAGTCTATCCATGCTACTACATCGGGAGTTGCAAAATGGATGTCTGAGATGTTGCAATTGTAACGTCGAATTGGAAACACAGTTGCAATGTGTTTTATGGTTTGTTGTGGAGCGCCGCAGTCACACTCAGGGGACTCTGAAATGCCCCACTTGTAGAAAGAATCAGCACAGTCCATGATTCGTTCTTATTCGGTTTAATGTAGTCCAGGTATGACGTGGCAAATCGAAACCAGGTTGGGTAGAAGTCGGGTTAGTAATAGAAAGGCCAGTTGTATTGTAATGATGCCAGGAGGTGTCCCAGGCATCCAAGATATTAAAATTAGTTGCCAGCAGGTTGCTGGCAGTTTTATGTTCAGGCTTTCTTGACTTCAATCGATAACGAGTGTGGTCACCGTAATATTCGTGCAAGGGTAACGTGATGTTGTTGGTTACCTTTTTAGGTTCACGCATGAGAGCATGCGAGCGTCTGAGTGCAGGTGGAGCGATATTGCTTAACACAGGGAGCCAAGGTAAAGGGGTGGATCTGATAGTACCACTTATAGTACGCATCGTGGCATGCAGCTGGCAGTCAACTTTTTGAGTATGTGTGCTATTCAACCAGACTGGTGCGCCATACTCAGCCACTGAGTAAACCAGACTTAGAGCAGTTGTGCGGAGGGTAGCTGGAGTAGCACCCCATGTCGAGCCTGCCAGTTTGTGCAATATATTGTTTCTCGTTTTAAGTTTTTTTGTCGTATTCTCTAGGTGGAGTTTAAAAGAAAGAGTTCTATCGAGAGTAATGCCCAGGTACTTTGGCTGTTGATTGTATTTAATGACAGTGCCGTTAAATAGCACTGATAGTTCGTGTTTTGCCAGTTTGTTGTTTAAGTGGAAACAGGAGCTCTCGGTTTTACTTAGATTGGGAAATAAGCTCCACGTTCGAAAACAGTCATTCATTATCGCTAGGTCAGTTGAGAGCAAATCCTCCAAGACACCCATGTCTTTGTTTTGAGTGGCCAGGGTCCAATCATCAGCGAAACCAAATTTCTTTGATATTGTGTCAGGAATGTCATGAATGTACAGATTAAAAAGTAATGGCGCCAGTACGGAACCTGTGGCAAACCATTGTTAAGCATTTTAGAACTACTACAGGAACTATTTAGAAGAACTTTGAATACACGATTACTCAGCATGTTGTTAATTAAACGCGAGATGGTGCTACAAGGTATTGCATTGAACAGCTTATATATAATCCCAATTCGCCAGACCGTGTCATATGCTGCAGTAAGATCGATGAATACTGCGCCTGTTTTTAGTTGTTTTTGATACCCAGCTTCGATATAGGATGTTAAAGCGAGCAGTTGGTCAGTGCTTAAGTATCGCTATCACTTTCGTAGTCTTAAAATGTTTTGGTAGATTGCCGGTTTCTAGGACATTCGAGAAAAATTTAGTTAGCCACTGTTTTACATTTTTTCCAGCATTTTTAAGAAATTCTGGAAAAATGCCATCGTAGTCAGCTGCTTTTCCGTTTTTTGTTTGGGACAGAGCTGTTTCTAGTTCTTTGCTACTAAAAGAGATCGCATACTTCGATGGAGACAAGCAATTGCGCTTCATTTCTCTTAATTTGCGTTTAACTGTTCTCTTATGAAGGCGATTAATAGAAGAACGAGACATGTTTACTATGTGATTTGCAATGTCCTCTGGATTTATTTCATTGTTAGCACGAGTAATTGAGTTTGAGCCACCCAGTTTCCGAAGGAAACTCCATGCTTCCCTGCTTGAATTTGAAAAATCAATGTTTTCAACAGCGTTAATCCACTTTTGTTTTCTCACGGCGTCCAGTGAGCATATTGTAACGACTCTTCGTTGGTTCTTTTCGATTATTGAGCAAATACGACAGTAAAAGACAGATCTTTGGTTAACAGAATCTCAAACTTTATTTGTCAACAAATTACAGCAGCTTCCGTTTTTCCTTACAATAAATTCCAGGGTCTCCAATTTATGTACAATAAACTTCACCGCTTTTCCACAATTTGAATCAATAATATTTGGAATCGTAAAATCTGTATTTACTATTCTACTAAGTTCAGATTCTTTCACTATTAGTACCCAGGCTCAAGTACCACCGATTATCCCTTATACTTTCGAATATTTGTAAAACACTTTTAATTGCAAAATTAAAACTCACTATCTGATATTTTTGTTCGCTTATTTATATCGAAAAATAAATAAATCGAAACTTCTATAATCCACTAGAAATCAATACTACGTAGTCCGTACATCTTGAATAGGCCACGCCTGTTTTCATTCATACTTGCATTTGTATTAGCGAACTCAAATTTAATTTATGCAAAATGTATTTGTTAAAGGGAGTTAACTTTTGATTCATCTTTGCTATAGAATGTAGAAAACATTTAGGCGGAACGTATTGGTTATTTATGATTAAATTAAATTAACCCATTCTGGACGAAGTTTATTACACTGCCCTCCATTTAGTTTTGTTCGTCCCGAACAATATCAGCTATCGCATTGGTGCTGTTACCTTGGTACGGTGCCAACCTTTGCAGATGTATCACTTTCATCTTGGTACGGGGTCCCTTTTGGATGCGGTAGATAACATCATTAATTCGTTTGATTATCTTATATGGACCTTCCCAATCTGGCTGCAGCTTGAGTGATCTTCCCTTAGTTCTCTTGGGGTTGTATAGCCATACCAATTCTCCTTCTTGAAAACCGCCACTATTTGCATTTATGTCGTACCTGGTTTTCATTTTGTCACTGGCAAGCTTAATGTGGTCTCGAACCTGTTGATGGATTTTATTCATCTTCTCCCTTAGTTGTCTCACATAATCTGTTTTCGTAGATACCAGACCTCCAGGGATGACGAACTCGATGTCACTAGGAAGATGTAGTTCCCTCCCGAACATGATATTCGCTGGCGTTTCACATGTCGTATCGTACACTGCGCTACGATAGGCCATCAAGAATAACGGAAGATCCTTATCCCAATTTCTTTGGTTGGCTTCCACTACCTTCGACAGATGTTCTTCCATGGTTCGGTTAAATCGTTCTACCATGCCATCCGATTGTGGATTCATAGGTGTAGTTCGTGTTTTTCTAATGCCGAGTGTTCTGCACAGCTCTTCCATCAGTTGAGATTCGAAATTTCTTCCCTGGTCGGTATGCAACTCGAGCGGTGTTCCATATCTGCAAACCCATTCATTGACTAATGTTTCCGCGACCGTAACTACTTCCTGGTTCGGTATTGCATAAGCTTCTGGCCATTTTGTAAAGTAATCAATGACCACCATGGTGTATTTGTTACCTTTTGTCGTTTCCGGAAATGGCCCCGCGATGTCTATAGCAATTCTCTCCATTGGGGCACCCACATTGTACTGTTGCATCTCTCCTCGAGTTCTAGTTTTTGGTCCTTTGCTCGCTGCACAAGTATCGCATCGCCGACACCATTGCTCCACGTCTGTTCGATACCTTACCCAATAAAACCTCTCCCTTACCTTAGCCAGGGTTTTATTGACTCCCAGGTGTCCTCCAGAAATACTTCCATGCAGCTTTCCCAGTACCTCTTCTACTCGACTTGATGGCAACACCAGTTGCTCTAACACTTTCTTTCCATCAGCGGACTCCCATTTTCTTTTTAGTATCCCCTTGTCCATAAATAGTGAGTCCCATTGCGCCCAGTAACATTTCACCTCCGTACTTAAAGCCGCGACCTCTTTCCACTCCGGTCGCCTTCCCTCGGTTTTCCATTTCAATATTGGAGCCATAGCTGGATCCTTTAGCTGCTCTCTTTTCATTGCCTCGGTACACCAATCGTCAGGAGTTTGGAACTTAATTTGCTTCACTGTCGTTGCCTCTTTTCTCTCAGTCCTGCTACATGTCATGCGCTCCTCAATACAGGGTCTTCTTGAAAGATTATCAGCGTTACAATGTATCCTTCCCTTCCGGTGTGAACCGCGGAAATCTCTTTCCTTTTTGACATCCACTTGCTTGTTTGAGAGGTTCTTCAACTGGACTTGAACTACTCCTTCTTTTGCTGCTACTAGTGTTTTGCATTCCCGTCTAATGTGCCCTAACTGTCCACAATTCCAGCATCTTACTCTGCTGGATCTTCTTCGTTGATTTTGTTCAGGCTTATCTTCCAAACTTTTGACACGCATGATCACTTCATCAAGCGCTGCTTTTAGTGGCTCTTCAGCAACTTCCATCTGACGTACTCTATCTGAGCCATACGCTCTTTTTCCGGCTTCCATTTGCAGGGCCAATGCTAAGACTCCCGCAGGTAATTTCTTCCCGCTTAGATACAGCTGATTTCTCATTTGTACATCTCGAAGAGCATTGATGAATGTATCAGCTGCCAGTTCGTCTCTGTGTTCAGCGTTATAGTTCGGATATGACAGATTAACCAGTCTCACAATGTCAGCCTCTAATTCTTGCAAAGTTTCGCTGACTCCTTGTTTTCGTGTCTTGAGCTGCATGCGATGGAGAGCTTGCATATGACTTTCCCCATATCTTACTTCTAAGGCCTCCATTAGCTTGCTGTAATCACGTTCTGGCGCTGATAGTGTCTGCAAAATTTCAGCAGCAGGTCCCTTCAATGCCAATATAAGCGCGTTTGCTTTTTGCTGGTGATCAACCCCAGTTGTTGCTATCTCAAATTGCATCTTAAATATCTGGTACGATGTAGATCCATCAAATACGGGTGTTTTCACTCTAGCTGGAGCTGAAGTAGTTGATGGATTGATTATGTTACCAGACTTCATTTGTGCTATTTCTTGGCGGATTTCACTCGAAAGATTGCGTAGTTTCTCTTCATGTTCTTCGGTAACTTTCCGCAGCTCCCTTTCCATGTTGTTGATTTTCACCTCTGCACTGGATATACGTGACTCGATTACTTCACGTAGACTTTCTTGCTTCGCCATCATATCAGCAAATTGTTGTCGTTGCTCTACTTTTTGTTCTGCTGCCTGTTTTTTTTGTCGGGCCATCATTTCAGCAAGTTGTTGTTGTTGCTCTACTTTTTGTTCTGCTGCCAGAACTTTTTGTTCTGGTGCCTGTTTCTCTTGTCGGTCCATCATTTCTTTCATCAACACCATCATCGAATCAATTGCTGGGGCATTCTGAGCTGGAGCTTCCTCCGGCTCTATTTCTATGACCTCTGTGTTTTGGCCTGCTTCTTCTAAAATTTTACGCAGCCGGAATGCAAGTTCTGCCTTCGTTCCATGGATTGGAGCATTCCTTTTCTTCAACTCATCCTTCAGCTGGGTCTGGCTGAGATCACTAATATTTACTGTCTTGACCATTGTTTCAATAATCCCACTTCTGACACCACTGTAACGACTCTTCGTTGGTTCTTTTCGATTATTGAGCAAATACGACAGTAAAAGACAGATCTTTGGTTAACAGAATCTCAAACTTTATTTGTCAACAAATTACAGTAGCTTCCGTTTTTCCTTACAATAAATTCCAGGGTCTCCAATTTATGTACAATAAGCTTCACCGCTTTTCCACAATTTGAATCAATAATATTTGGAATCGTAAAATCTGTATATACTATTCCACTAAGTTCAGATTCTTTCACTATTAGTACCCAGGCTCAAGTACCACCGATTATTCCTTATACTTTCGAATATTTGTAAAACACTTTTAATTGCAAAATTAAAACTCACTATCTGATATTTTTGTTCGCTTATTTATATCGAAAAATAAATAAATCGAAACTTCTATAATCCACTAGAAATCAATACTACGTAGTCCGTACATCTTGAATAGGCCACGCCTGTTTTCATTCATACTTGCATTTGTATTAGCGAACTCAAATTTAATTTATGCAAAATGTATTTGTTAAAGGGAGTTAACTTTTGATTCATCTTTGCCATAGAATGTAGAAAACATTTAGGCGGAACGTATTGGTTATTTATGATTAAATTAAATTAAACCATTCTGGACGAAGTTTATTACAATATTAAGTCATCAGCCACGTCTGCCTCACCACTACTAAGGTACTCCTCATATAATATATCGCTCTCTCTACTCCAGCCAGGAATATATTTTCTCACGAAAGCCTCCTGGGAGGCATTTCTTTTCAGTTGAGATGATGGCTCCAACAAATCTATCGTAATTTTTAGGAATGGGTTGGATCCAGCGAATCACTGCACCCAACTCCAACCTATATTTAGCCCAGTCAGCTTTGTTAAAATTCCATCTAGGTTGAGGAGTAGAGTTAACTAGTGGGATTTGGATTCCTACCTCAAGAATTACTGGACGATGTTGAGAGCGTGGAAAACCTTGTAAGACAGCCCTAGATATTGAAAAAGGGTTACGTTGTTCGTTTTTTGTGGAAAAACAGAGGTCGGAATCGCGTCGCCATCTTGCAGATCTAAAGGTTTTCATGTCTTTCGTATCATATACCAGGAACATATTGTTATCATCCGCCCAGTCGGTCAGTTGCACGCCATTGGTATTATTATTTGAGTAGGACCACTGAGTGTGATGGCTATTGAAGTCACCAGCATATATTGCTGGGTGGTGAAATAATGGTAGAGTAGCAGCTGGCCATCCTGTATTTGGAGGCTTGTATACGTTTACAATTTTCGTGTTCGATATATCAACAACAATAAGATGTATATCGTTGTCCGTCTGTGTAAGTACGTGCGTGCAGTTCAGGATTTCTGACTTAACATACGTTGCAGATTCATAAGATTGGTAAATAGCACTAATTAATTTGTAACCAACAATGTTTCCTCTAGAGGTAAGTTGCGCTTCATCTGCTGCATGCGTTTCTTGCAGAATTACAACGTCGATGTCGTAATCTTTTAATAATCTTTGTAAATGTTCAGTTTTTGACCTGCTTATGCCTTCAATGTTCAATTGCAAAATACGGTCTGAAGGTCCAATATTTTTTGTCTTATGGTGCTGAAAAGTACCGTTGTTATTGTGATTTTGGTTCATATTTATTTTTTTTGTATCACAGCCAAGAGTTCGAAATGAGATATTTGGCTACCAAGTTGAAATAGACTATTAGCGTAACCCAGGGTGCAGCGCGAGGAGCTTATCTATTTCACACACCCCATTGCTTCGATCTCGTGTTACAACCACTAATGATAGAAATTTATTAATCAATTCTATCAATGAAGACCTACAACATATAATAGAATATGTTGAGCGTAATTTCATTGAGTTACAATCCAAACAATAACCAAATGTTATCGTTTATTTCGGATGTAGCAACATCATATATTAGGGATGAAGCAACATCATAAAACTTTCCTATTAAGATAAACCATGAGGCATCAAACAAGGACGACTGAGTTAAATTAAAGTTCTGGGCGCTGCTAATGAAAATAACAGGAAATGGAACTCTGAAAGAAAAATTCGGTTACTACAACCTACTTTGTGCCAACCGAATGTTTCCTATCACAATAAACTATAATTCGGTTGTCTCATCTTCAAAAAAAAACAACCAAAAATGTGTTCAACTTAGACTTTTTAATTTTATTTTACCCGGTATCGGGTAATAAAAAAATTGCCGGTTCCGGGTAAAAACCGGGTAGTTCAAAATTGGACCGGGTATGCCGGGTAACGGGTAGTTGCCGGGTACTTGGTGCATCACTATACAAAACAAGATTTTTTAAGTTAAAAAAAAAATAATTGTTAAAAAAAATAATTGTAATTTTAAAATTTAGAGTTCGTGCTGTGCTCTGTGATTCAGAATTTTCAATCTTTCTTTGAGTAACTCTTAGATTTAAATTTCGAGAGAAAATATCATTCGTTTGTAACGTGGTTGAATTGGCAATTGTGCGAATCGCTTGCCAAGGTTTTCGTAAATGTAAACATATTTTCACATTTTCCAACCTTACTTCGAATTGGCCTTACTCTCAATTCGATATACGTAATTCCTAAATCTCTTCCTGGATTCGATCGCTGATTAGTAAGCAAAACAGCAAGTTTAAATAAGTTTCACAACAACAGGAAAACATTATTCCTATCTAGAATATTCTTCCAATAACTTCAGAAAGTACAGTGGGTGATTGTTGTTGTAGCGACAGTTTTGGTGCTAATCCTCCAGCTCCATGTCCAGGTTCAGGAACTCTGCTACTGCCATTGGGCGGTACCACAAATCTTCCTTCGTCAAGTTTGTTTCATTTTCAGGACAACTAAATAGGTGGTCTACATCGTGTGGCGTGCCCTCACATGCGGGACACTTGTCAATAATTTCAGAATCAATTCTACTCATGTAGTTGTTTAGGATGCGCGACCAACCGGATCTAAGTTTAGCTAGGATGGATCTAGTGTTACGGGGCAATTGGACCTCTTTGGCAGCAACTTTTGGTGACTTTTTATTTAGAACACGATTTGGAATATAGTTCTCTATTGCATTTTCAACCGTTTTGGTGTGGTGTTTTTAAGCCAGTTCTATATGTAGATTCGTCGATGTTACCAGTAACCTGGCTATCTCTGATATCTTGCAGAAAGCATCTTGCTGTCTTCCTTATGTCTCTGGGTCGTTTCTATTGTTGTTAAGGTGTCATTGCAAGGATGTTGCTCTTTGTGACAGACCAATAGATATTGTTTGGTTAGCATTTCATTATGTTCACGGACCGGCAATATGTTACTTTCTTCGTGTAGGTGATCGCGGTGGGCCACCAGGTGACATCCGGTTGCGGTTCGCAAGGCTGCATTTTGTGTTGTTTGTAACTTATTCCAGTGAGTGTTGGCAACTTGAGGGGTCCATATGGGTGCAGCATAATTTATAATGGGTCCTATTGCTTTGTACGTTGTTAAGATCGTATTTTTATCTTTGCCCCATGAACTACCCGCTAGTGCTTTCAATGCGTTATTCCTGTTTTTCAAACTTGAGCTTATTAGTTGTGCATGAGCATATTAAATTTAAGCAGTGTGTCGAATGTTACACCCAGCAGTCTCGGATTTTTTACTGTAGGAATAAGTATGTTGTCTATGCAGATGCTTAGTGTTGAATTTACCTCCTTCGTCCATGTGGTGAAAAGTGTAGAAGTGGACTTTTCAGTGGAAATTATTAGTTTTCTGGTTTTAAACCAATCATTCAGCATATTAAGGTAGGTTTTCAGGATATTTGTGAGTTGCTGCAGGTTATTTCCTGTTGCAAGCACTGTGCAGTCGTCTGCATATGACGTGATAGTTAGTCCTTCTGGTGGGGTAGGCAAACTGCTTGGGTAGAGATTGAATAATGACGGTGACAGAACTCCCCCTCGAGGAACTCCTTGTCTTAGCACTCATTTTGGACTTGCTGTTACGGAACTCAACATATGTTTGGCGACCTCTGAGGCAATTGCATAACCAGCGCTTCATTAAACCTGGCAAGTTAGTATTGAAGATATCGTCCAATAGAGCAGCGTGTGACACTGTATCCAATGCTTTTGACAGGTCAAGTGCGACTAAAATTGTTCTAGCGCATGGTTGTTTTTGATTCAGACCATCACTGATCTGGTTTTGTATTCTGTGTAGCGCGGTGGTTGTACTGTGTGCTCGCCGGAAGCCATGTTGGTGTGGCGCCACATTACAGGATCTTCTCAGCTGAGGGAGCAGAAGTGCTTCGATGAGTTTTGTGACCGATGAAAAAAAAGAATGGATATTGGTCTGTAGGTCCCTTTTCTTCCGGTTTTCCTGGTTTCAAAATGGGGCCAAAATTCTGGCCGTTTTCCAGATATTTGGTATCTGTAGAGTATTTAAAGATGTATTAAGTGTAGTAGTGAGGAAGTTCAAACCTTTGCGTCCGATGTGTTTGAGCATGATGGCTGAGATGCCGTCGGGTCCTATAGCAGGGCTTCCAACCCGCCACTATTCGTCACTATTTTAATTTTTGTCACTATAATCCAAAACTTTCACTATTTGTCACTTTTTGAACAATTTCATGAATGAAAATAAAAATATAACTAACACGCGCGTATGGTGTCGCTCAAACTCACTCAAATTTGAACCTCGCATCTTCAAACCGTTTTTGTCGGTACAGCCACTGGAAAGGATATTGTTAATAAAATATTTGAAGCACTGGATAATAATGAAATAGGGCTAGCTAGGGTGGTAAGTCTATCTTGCGATGGACCAAACGGAACAAATAAAAGCAAAGAGAGGATATGGACTTGCAAAAACTGGAACCTGCAATATACACAATTTGCATAACTCGTTTTTATACGGATTGAATTCGTTTGGTACTGAAGTTGCTGCTCTTGCCACAAACATATATTACTTTGGCATTTTCCTATTTTATCCCCGTTAATAAAAAGTTGATTTTTTTAGATAAATAGAAAGATTAGGTCCTCTGCATCCTTATTATGAAAAAAAATTTGCGGAAATGAAAGGATCAAAAGTTATAAAGGATCAAACTTTCAATTTTACCTTGGCCCCCCCTTTGATTATTTTTTGTTTTCTTAAAATAAATATTAAACAAATGAATTAAAACGTAGTATTTCATAATATTTCATATAATGAAAAAAAAATTTGCGGAAATGAGTTATAATTAAAGGATCAAACTTTCAATTTTACCGTGGTGAACAGGGTTATACAATTGTTCGTTTTTATTTTGATCTTATTTGTTTCGCTTCTGTTACCTTGCAGATCTTCGATCAAAAATAGCCACCGCCAAGGGGGGGAGGGGCCGCCCCTGAGTAAAAAAAATCATTTTGTTTCAACCAAATTAAATTAAATCACCATTAAATCAAGCCCCCTCCCACGCGCCATTCCCTCCCGAGTTTTTTTTTCAACAAATTTATAATATTTATAAACAAATTTATAATATTTATTATAAAAAATAATCAAAGGGGGGATCAAGGTAAAATTGAAAGTTTGATCCTTTATAACTGTTGACCCTATCATTTCCGCAATTTTTTTTTCATAATTAGGATGCAGAGGAATCTTTCTATTTATCTAAAAAAAAATCAATCAACGGGGATAAAATAGGATTGTACCATTACTTTTCAGCAAAATGGTCCAAATACTGCTCACTCTTAAAGGGAAAACAAATAAAAGTACTAAGATTTATAACACACAGTTCCGTCAGATGGGTGAGTCTAAGACCAGCGTTGAAAATAATTTTATCACAATACTCAGCTTTAAAAGAATTTTTCCAAAATCTAAAAGAAAAGAAAGAGAATGGAAACAAATTCAACGTAATCTATGCGTTGAAAAGCAAAACTATGCTATCAAAAATTATATTCATTCAATATTGTGCTACTTTACACGGTGGGCAAATGTGGCTCTCTGTTGATACCTCAACAGATAAAAATATATCAACCAACCCAGCGGAAATCAATAATGCATAATAATGCAAAATTGCATTATTATATTTAATTAATTTTCTTTATAATAACTTTATATATTTGTTAACGCAGCAAAAATTGCTTATTTAAAGAAAATGAATTACCATAAATAAATAAGAATTATTTTAACATTAAAACTTTAACGTTATTTTTCTTCATCATACAAATCTTCCAGTAAAGCTAACTGTCCAGCCCCCACCAGTGAAAAGCGGGTTAGTTATTACTGAAGGATTGTACATGGTCCTTCGAGTCTTCAAGTAAAATAAAGTGACCAGAGAGAACAACAGTCATTAAGATCAGTTAAACATAAACAACAATGGATACAAAAGCTCTGTTCGACCAACAAGCAGAGACAGCTGAAAATCTTAAACAGCTGGTTACAAACTACAAGAAGGATGGGAAAGAAAGAAAAACATATGACTATTGCGAGAGAAAAAAACTTGCAGTACAAAGGCTGTATCTGGAGTATCAACGGGTGGACGAAATACTAAGAACCACCAAAGGAGTTGATACGAAGCATCCTTACTTCAAGGAACATCGGCTGAAGGTTCACCAATCATACGAATACATAATGGCTGAACTAAAACAACAACAATCAGTGCCAACAGTCGTAGTAACCAACAACCTAGATGAAGATCAGCAGAATGCCGGTGCCGTTAGTAATCCAGAAAACTCTGTTCCAGATAAACTACCAGCATCAACAACTTTTTCAAGTGGTTTATCAATAGGAACAAAAGATTTGCCAGAATCATTATTAGCAAGAAAACAAGAAATAATGAACACACAACTTATTCGGAATTTAAGACGAATTCGAGACGCTATTAATTTACAAAAACCAAAAGAACCAAGAAAACAAAAACAGATCGAATCTACCATGGAAAAACTTGAACTTATTCACCATGAAATAATTATGTCTTTAGAAAAGGAAGACAATGCAGGATATGTAAACCAACAAGCTATCTACGAATCTATTACTGATGAAGCAGAAGAAACATTAACTCTTCTGCAGCAATATATTAGTAGAAATAAGGTGAATATAGAAATAAACGAATCAAAAATCGATATTAAGCTTCCACAAATCGATTTTCCTCGTTTTTATGGAGAATACAGCAAGTGGTCATCATTTTACGATCAGTTTAAAAGATTCATCCATGAAAATCCTAAATTGACTACAACTTATAAGATGTCTTTACTAAAATCCTACGTAGGTGGTGATGCAGCCAAAATTATAAGTCATTTGGAAACAACTGAGCAAAACTACAACACAGCTTGGGAAATTCTGGTAGCTAGATATAACAACAAAAGGTTACTGATAACAAAATACGTAAACACAATTTTATCTCTACCAGTTATTAACACAGAATCGGCTGCAGCTATCAGAAATCTGCATGATACATTAAGAGAATGTTTACATGCAATAAACAACTTTGGAACAGATATTAGTTCTTGGAATGCAATTATCATTCCAATAATCACCAAAAAAATGGATTCCGAAACTCTTAGATTATATGAAACAGCACTCGCTAACCCTAGAGAAATTCAAACATTGGACGAATTTCTGAAATTTCTAGAGGGACGATTTCAATCACTTGAAGCTATCTCCAACTCTAGAATAGCATCAAAAAGTATCATCCAAAGCAGCAACAACCGCAACATTGGCTATTCAAACGCTTCAAATAATAATAGCAATTCATCGACTAACAGTAAAGTAAAAGGGTTTCATGCCGTAAATTCAAACGTCAACAATTGCCAACAATGCAGTGGAAGTCACCATATTGGGCAATGTCCAGCTTTTAATAAACTATCAACAATTGAAAGAACACAGCTGGTGAATTTATTGAAATTATGCAGAAAATGTCTTACCGTGCACCAAAACAACGGCTACTGTAAATCTGCAATAAAATGTACGAAATGCATGGGAAATCATCACATACTTCTACATACAGATAAATCACAAAATAAAATAAAGTCATCCAATTACCAAGCCGTTAGTGCATCTAACTTAAAAACGTTTATGTCACTTCGTCAGAATGAACAACAGTCCGGTACGCTACTTGGAACGGCACTTGTTCAAGTTTGTAATCAAAATAATATTCAACCCAAATATCTTCGAGTATTAATAGATCCTGGGTCTCAAGCAACGTTTATAACAACAAAGGCGGCAAATGAATTGAAGATACAAGGACACCAAACGTTTGTTGAAGTAACTGGAGTTGCGGGAGCTAATGCTGGAATTGTACGAAAATCTGTGAATCTAGAACTACAACCTAGATTCCCATCTGCATTTAAGATGAAAATTAACGCTTTGGTTCTTGATGTTCTCACTACCATCCTTCCAGAACAACATATAGATGATAGAGAGTGGAATCATTTAAGCAATCTTATGTGGGCTGACCCAACTTATTACAAACCAGGTCCTATCGATGTGCTGTTAGGGGCAAATCATTACTCGGAAATCATGCTAGATGGCATAATTAAAGGTAATACATCAGAACCGATGGCTCAACAAACAGAATTTGGTTGGATAGTATCAGGAAGGTACGGCAGCTCTAACCAAGGCCAAATCAAATCAATGGTTACTTCTATAGAAATAGACAACCAATTAAAGAAATTCTGGGAGATCGAAGAAGTGGTACCCAAACGAACTCTTACAACAGAAGAACAAAAATGTGAAGAACATTATAAATCAACACATAATTTAGGACTGGATGGTCGATACATCGTTCGTATTCCGTTTAAAGAAGATTACAAACCTTTGGGAGCATCTATCAACAGAGCTTTTGCACGACTTCTACAGCTAGAGAAACGATTCGAATTGTGTTCAGAATTTAAAAGATCTTACAAGGATTGCATGCAAGAATACATTCAGCTAGGACACATGCAACCAGTTACATCCAACAACAACGGATCGTATTATATTCCTCATCATGCTGTTATTAAAGAAAACAGCTCAACAACAAAATTACGAGTTGTTTTTGATGCCTCTGCTAAAACTACCAACGGTGTCAGCCATAATGACAACCAAATGACTAGGCCGACAATCCAACAAGATTTATTATCTATACTATTGAGATGGCGTAAACATAAATACGTGTATGGTGCCGATATTGAAAAAATGTATCGACAAATTAAAATTCATGAAGATGATCAGCATTTCCAGAGATTATGGTGGCGCAATTCACCTACAGAAAAGGTTCAAGAATACCAACTTACGACAGTTACGTTTGGAACAACCTCTGCACCATACTTAGCCATCCGAACACTTCAACAGATTGCATACGATAACGAATTTAGATATCAATTAGCTTCGGAAACCATTCTCAATGATTTTTATGTTGATGATCTACTCTCTGGTAACGAAACAATCGAAGAAGCATTTATAACTCAACAGCAGCTTCTTGATTCTTTAAGCAGTGGCGGATTTAACCTGAGGAAATGGTTTGGATTTTATCAAACATACCAATTGAGTTTCAAGAAACAAAATCATATCAGATAAAACTCGATGATACAATAAAAACGCTTGGAATAAGTTGGAACCCAACAACAGATACTTTTGAATTCAAGGTAACGATTCCGGATACAGAAACTATTACAACTAAACGAAAATTTCTTTCGGAAGCATCAAAACTGTTTGATCCTCTTGGATGGCTTTCTCCTACAATCATTCAAGCCAAAATACTCCTCCAACAACTATGGTTGACTGGTGTTAGTTGGGATCAACCACTGCCAGATAATGTAAATTCTAAATGGATTCTTTACAAACAGACATTACCTGCGCTAGAAAAACTGAAAATTCCGAGATGGGTCAATAACTTAAAATGTAATACACCTGAGTTACATGGTTTCTGTGATGCGTCAGAACTTGCATACGCAGCAGCAGTATATTTTTCAACCAAAGATGAGAAGGGATTAAAAACAGTCACCTTACTAACAGCTAAGACTAAGGTGGCGCCAATAAAAACAAAAATCACTCTTCCTAAATTAGAACTATGTGGAGCGTTGCTATTAGCCAAATTGTTACGAAATGTAGAACAAGCAATGCAAATTTCAAATATAAAAACATATGCATGGAGTGATTCCACGATTGCATTAGCCTGGATAAGAGGTAGTCCAATGAGATGGAAAACTTTCGTTGCCAATCGAGTAACTGAAATACAACAACCTACTGATGCTTCACAATGGAACCACGTTAAAACAGAAGACAACCCAGCAGATTGTGCTACTAGAGGAATTGATCCAGATAAATTAAGTGAACATCATTTATGGTGGAACGGACCAAATTGGTTAAAGGAAAATCAAGAAAAATGGCCAAAATTAACAACTGAATTAAAAATTGAAGATATTCCAGATACAAAAAGAACTGTGCTAACTACGATGATGACAACTGATCCATATAGTCTTCTTTGTACAAGATACTCTAAATTAATAAAACTACAACGAGTTATAGCATACTGTCAGCGATTTGTAAACCGACTTAGAAAAAAACAGTATCCGACGTCTCTAACCCTAACAACGATAGAGATGGAGGAAGCTTTGCAGCGGATCGTAATAACAGTCCAATCTAAAAACTTTCATGAAGAAATATCACAACTAAAAACTAAAACGCATATCTCAAGTAAGAGTAAAATTCTTTCTTTGAGTCCGTTTCTAGACCAACAAGGTATACTACGGGTAGGAGGTAGATTACAAAATTCAACACTTTCATTTAACGAAAAACATCCGATTATTTTACCCAAAAAACATCCAGTAACCGTGCTAATAATAACGAATGCTCATTTAACAACTTTGCATGGAGGAGCGCAGCTAACGTTATCTTACATCCGAAAGCGTTTTTGGATTATTAATGCAAAAAGCTGTGTTCGGAATTCAATTCATAAATACGTAAAATGCCACAGATTCAAAGCTAAGGCCAATCAGCAAATAATGGGTAATCTACCATCATCAAGAATTGTTCCTTCTCGACCATTTTTAAAAACAGGAGTAGATTATGCGGGGCCTCTTAACATTCGAACAACAAAAGGAAGAGGACATAAATCATACAAAGGCTACATAGCACTTTTTGTGTGTATGGCTACAAAGGCAGTCCATATTGAAGTCGTAAGTGATCTTACATCACAAGGATTCATTGCAGCATACAAGAGATTTACATCACGGCGTGGACTATGCACTGATATCTACAGTGATAATGGCACAAATTTCGTTGGCGCCAGTGCTGAGCTCAACAAAAGAAAAAAATTAGCTATGCAACAACTTAATCCTGAATTTGAAGAGCTTCTCTCCAAAGACAACACTACTTGGCATTTTATACCACCTCGTGCCGCACATTTTGGTGGTCTATGGGAAGCAGGAGTCAAATCAATGAAGTATCATTTAAAAAGAGTGATAGGGGAAACAACATTAACCTTTGAAGAATTAACAACGTTACTCACTCAAATAGAAGCGTGCATGAATTCACGACCATTATCACCGTTGACATCTGATCCAAGTGATCTATCAGTTTTAACGCCTGGACATTTTTTGATTGGCGATTCCTTAATTTCACCGCCAGATCCAAATATAGGAGTATCTAACCTAAATGGTCTTAAGTGATGGAGATTGGTTGAAGCAATGAAACAGCATTTTTGGAAGAAATGGTCCAAGGACTATTTATCAACTCTGCAACAAAGGTCTAAATGGAATAAAACTGAAACTAACTTAAATATCGGGGAATTAGTTTTGGTAATAGATGATCAACTGCCACCAACAAAATGGATGACGGCCAGAGTAGTAGAAGTACATCCAGGACTAGATAACAAGGTGCGAGTGGCGACAATTTGTGGCCCGGGGAAGGTCATTCTGAAAAGGCCTATATCTAAATTATCACGCCTACCTATTGAAAAAGTAGAAATTAATGATGATACAAATCTACAACAAAAAGGAAACAACGAAAAGAAGTCTGAAGAGCACAAAACTACCACCAATACTAGATGTACAAGAAGGAACACGGCACCATGCAAAATAAGCAGTAACCACTATATGTTTACAATGTTTGTGATATTTGCAATCCTTTGTCCTGGTCAAGCAGCAAACATAAGTTTCGTAAATAATCAGTGTGAGGTTCACAAACTGAACAACCAACCAGGAATTATCTTTGAAAAATTAGGTAAAATGTGGTTCACCAACAATAATTGGAACATAATTGTCTATTTAAATTTGTCAACCTACGAGCAAGAACTAAATATTTTTCACCGCTGTTTGGAAAAAATAAGCCAAATATGCAAGCAAACCAATATTTCAAATTGTAATCAAACATATCAACAGTTTGATCACATGCTAACGGAAATAGTACAGCACGACCAGTTGATCAGACATCCAACTCATCATCGAGAAAAAAGAGGTTTGATCAATGTCATTGGTCGAATAGAACATGAATTATTTGGAGTAATGGATGATCCTGATGCTAATCACTACAAACAACAAATAAAACTACTTCAAATGAATGAAAGTCACTTACTCCAGCTGCAGAAAAATCAAACATCAATTGCGGAATCCACCTTGAACATATTAAAAAGACAAGAGGCTGATATAAACAACCATTGGTTACAATTCAAAGAGCAATCTCAATTAGTTTTGCAAGGAATAAATCATGAAACAACATTTATCAAAATGTCTTTATACACAACGCTTCTAATGGTTAATTTCCGAAATAGGCAAACAACACTTATACAAGTGTTGACAAACACACATTCCATAATGGCAAAAACTTCTATCTTAACAACAGAACAATTGCAGAAAGAACTATCATATATTAATGAAAATATACCAAAGGGACGACAAATACCATGGCCAAACGGAAAACACAACATCCTTCACATGTATCGTGTGTTAACAGTCACAGCAAGAACAATTGAAAATCTGCTAATTGTCAACTTCAATCTTCCATTAGCAGACAACATGCTCCATAATATGTACAAACTCACCGCTTTTCCAATGAATACATTTAATGAATCTAAAGCAATTGTACCAAAAGGAGAGATTCTCATCACAGGCTTACACATGGACCAATACTATTTTATGTCAACCATGGATTTGGATAAGTGCTTTGCAGCAAGCTCAGAAGAGTTTTTATGTAAGCAAACACATCCAATTCATACAACTGATCCTACAAAATCGTGTGAACTATCAATACTCTACTGGAACAAAATCAACAAATACTGTAACGTTCAAAAAGCAAAACCTGTTGATAGTTGGTACCAATTAAAGAACAACACTTGGTTGTTCGCAATAAGCAATGAAACCAATCTTCGGATCATATGCAAAGAAGAACAATTTATGATCCATCTAAACGGAAGCGGAAAACTTATACTGAAACCAAGGTGCTTGGCAAAGAGTGAAAAAATATTGTTACAATCCCAGGGATCATACAACAGTACCATCTACTCAGTAATTTTGAATCAAATGGATTTTGATGATGAAGTCGGGTTTAACAACTTCAGTCAACTTTTGAATTACTCCATCAATAACAGTATTCTTCAAGAAGTGAGAATCGCAGAAAATTCTATTAATACAGTAAAATATCAAGAAACTTTACCTTTCTTGCAAAGGCCATCAGTTCATGATGTTCATCATTATTTTATTTTGTATGGACTAATTGTGTCCATTTCAATTATTATAATTATCAAATATCGATGCAGTAAAGAGGTTAATGGAATTCCTGCAGCCCAGCAACTAGAAGTATAACAGTATACAGCTGGGCCCCGGAGTATGTTGATACCTCAACAGATAAAAATATATCAACCAACCCAGCGGAAATCAATAATGCATAATAATGCATAATAATGCAAAATTGCATTATTATATTTAATTAATTTTCTTTATAATAACTTTATATATTTGTTAACGCAGCAAAAATTGCTTATTTAAAGAAAATGAATTACCATAAATAAATAAGAATTATTTTAACATTAAAACTTTAACGTTATTTTTCTTCATCATACAAATCTTCCAGTAAAGCTAACTGTCCAGCCCCCACCAGTGAAAAGCGGGTTAGTTATTACTGAAGGATTGTACACTATCCATGGAGTAAACTGCGGCTCTCATTGAAAATTGATATCGAATTACATATTTCAGAATTCTTCCCACTGAATTATTTATTTCAGAATCTTTTTTCCGAAGGATTTTTGATTCTAAAATATTTTTCGCTGAATTTTTTTCAGAAATTTTCTTGTTCATAATCATCTTGAACAGAACAAATTTTATCAGAACAAATACCAAAACAAACCGTCAATTTATATTTTTTTTAAGAATAAAGATTAAATGATGAAACAGATAAATTGTCCAATGATGTATCCTTATGATGTGTTGTTAGAACAACAACGTTGTTACAATCCCGAGCAGAAATTAGTTAGGGAAAGCCTGAATACAGTCAGGGCCTGATCAAGGTCAGATAGGGCAAGCCCTATTAGGGCAATCTGATGTGGGCCTGTTCCGGACCTGAATTAGAATACCCTTTTAGGGCAAACCTTATTTGGATACATCCGGCCCTGATTTGGTTTTTCGTATCTGACCCCTAGTTGGGCAATCTGATCAGGGCCTGATACAAAATGCCTTACTAGGGTTTACCCTATTTATTTTATATGGAAAACTTGGTCAGTGCCTGATCCGTTTTTCCCAATCAGGGCCTGATTAGGCAAAAGCGTTACACTCATGATCAGGGCCTTATCAAACTAGGGCTAGCCTGATCAGGGCCGTATTTGAGCCCTAAGAAATTTCTGCTCGGGATGTTTTGAGCTATTTTGTGGAACTACTAAATCCTATCACATCACTTATGGCTTACCGAAGAAAAAGGAATAGCATACCCAGAATTAGAAAACGAAACTTGGTTTTCTGACTTAATGTTCCTTACAGACATGAAAATAAAAAATAATTATTGATTTGTCTCAAACGTTATTTAGTTTTGAAGCTAAACTTCGGTTTTTTGTGATCGATCTTAGGTCGAAAATATTTAATAATTTTTCACGAATAAAAGCAAATATAATTGATATCAATATATTATCAATTGATAATATATTGATATTAGCAAGGTTAAAAATGTGAGAATTCCATTTCAAATTATTTTCAACTTAGACTTCTAGGAGTAGAAGTTGAAAATAATTTGAAATGGAATCCTTATATTTTTAACCTAGCTAAGAACGCTGTTCAAAAATTGGGCTTTTTGGGACGATGTCGTAAGTTTTCTAATAGCGAGCAGCTTCTCTTAATGTACAAATCATTTATACGTCTCTGCATGGAGTACTGTTCTCACATATGGGGTAGAGTTTATTATAGTAATTTGAAGTGCCTTGATTCTGTTCAGCGCAGAGCTATTAAACTGATTGGTAACTCAACTCTTACTAATGAACTTGATTCTTTACAGCACAGACGAAATGTTCTGACAATTCGTTGATCTGACAATTTTCCACAAATACATTACAAGCAAACCTATCGCGTAACACCAGAGCAAATTTCTTAGCCCATCGGTTCATATAAAAAGGTGCAAAACTGTTGCTTTTCAACGTGAGTTTTTCAACAGAGCCTCTCATCTCTGGAACGCCTTACCTTTATGTGTTTTTCCTCATAGCTTTAATCTTCAAAATTTCAAAGTTAGCGTCCATAAATTTCTTAGAGAAACTTAATTTATTCAAACTTAATCCCAATCCCTAGTTGGCATGGTATCTGCTGATATTCAGAGACGTTAATTAATAATTTATTATAATTAACACTAAACATGGCTAACTTAGAACAAAAAAAAGAAGAAAAGCTAATCGAATACTAAGAAAAATTAGAAGAGCAAGTATTATACATTTCAAACGTAGGATTGAAGATTTGAAACGTTTTAAATCTAAATTTCCATTTTTTGTCAACCCATTTGTCTGTGCTATATTGTTGAAGATAGATTTCCAATTTCTGGTGGAGGTACTGGTGTTATTAGAGTTGAAAAAGGATCAGGGTTTCCAAATGCAGCCCAAATCTACTTCTATAATTGAATTTTGTTAACTCGTGTCTGAATCAAAATTTTTATTTTTATTTAGCGTATGGTTTTTTTTGTGACACATTAAAAAATTAAACTTAAAAATAGGTAGACTCTTCTATGAAATCTACCTAAAACAATACATGGATACACATTAAATGAACTTACAATCGATTTGATTGCGTGTCTTTTAAGTAAATTAAAAAGTAAAATATTTGAACATTGGGCAGTACATTTGAACATTAGATGTTTACATCGAGAGAGTCTATCCATGCTACTACATCGGGAGTTGCCGAATGGATGTCTGAGATGTTGCCATTGTAACGTCGAATTGGACACACAGTTGCAATGTGTTTTATAGTTTGTTGTGGAGCGCCGCAGTCACACTCAGGGGACTCTGAAATGCCCCACTTGTAGAAAGAATCAGCACAACGTCCATGATTCGTTCTTATTCGGTTTAATGTAGTCCAGGTATGACGTGGCAAATCGAAACCAGGTTGGGTAGAAGTCGGGTTAGTAATAGAAAGGCCAGTTGTGTTGTAATGTTGCCAGGAGGTGTCCCAGGCATCCAAGTGTTGTGACCTGGAGGAGCTTGATGTTGAAATTACACTTTATTATTACACACAAAAAACGTACACATGATTTTATTTTATTAGTTTAATAACTGATTTAATTTTTAAATTTATAACTAAATAATTTTATAACTTTTATCAGAACTTATATGAAAATCTGTTTGGACTGTTAAAATAATTAATTCGACTGACTACACTAACTGATTGACTTACTCTAAAAATATACTAACGGACTGTTTAACTGTTGACTGTCTACTTTTTTGGAAAAACTAACTCTAACTCTTAAAATTAATTGATTGGATATTTGTTTGTTTTTTGTTAACTTGACAAATTTGTTGATGCTTTAATTTATTACAATTTAAAATTTGTCAAAATAGCAATAGTAATCATTTCTTTACTTTAAATGTTTAAAGTAAATTAAGGTATTATTTTTACTATTTCGAAATAATTTTGCTCGTGTGAATAATTTTGAATTTCAAAATATGAAGTAATAAGTAAGTCGATTAATTTAATTGAATAATTAACAATTTTGAAGTTTTGAGTTATTTGCTACATAGTTTAATATGTAGCACAACACTTCCCCTCTTTTTTTTTTTAAAATTTGCGATTGCGATAGAAAAAGTAAATTTTTGTTTTATTCAATATAATATTTTGAAACAATGTACTTATTACTTTATTTTCCAAATTCAGTTTTTGTTTAATAACTATCAGATAAGAATTTTAACGAGTTTCATAAAAATAGAATATTACAATAATTATTAATTAAGCCTAAACGTTAAATTAAATTAAGAATTCAATTAATTAAGTTAAATTAATAATACCTAAACCTTATTAAAGAAAAAAAAATATAACTCAGTTTTGGACTGGTAAATAATTCTTATGTTAATTTCTGTTTTATTTTACTGACCTATCTTAACAATAACCTACTTACTTATTTATTATGAACTTGAAATTAATTAATTAATAAAAATTGAAATGTAATTCAATTCCTATACTGACTGCAAGTATATGGTAAATAAAAATATTTTTGTTTGCGTTGCATTTTGTCTTTTAATTTATAATTTAAATGAAAACAAACTTAATATGCATTGGAAAGATTTAAAATATACGAAACAGAAAAGAAATTTTAAGGTAAAAAGAAAACTGATTTTATGATTAACTTATGATTGGATTAAGTAAAAAATTAAATTAGAGTATGATTGATTCTATTGATTGCATTAATTCTATTGATTTTATTAAATATAAAAGACTTTTCTACTTTAATTACAATTAGCCTACCTATCTTAATATTATATAAATGTTTGTTTTTGTTTAGTTTTTAAAAATAAAAAATTGAAAACAAACTTAGCCTTGAGTAAATTTTTAACGAAACTAAATTCAGAAATGACAAATGCATTATTGTTTTAAAATTAAAAAATTGGAAAAAGATTAACTTATTGACTTGTCTTAATAGATTAACTTATTACTCTACGGTGGATCATTATAAATTTCGGTGTTTTGGATTGTCTTGTTAGGTTTTGGGTTTAGAGGAAGTTCGTTCGAAGACTTTGAAATTTGTTGAAAATGTTCGATGTTTGCATCGTTTGTCTTATTAGTCTACGTTTACACATAACTTGGAATTGAAAGAAACATTAGAATTGTAGATTTAAGTGTGATATAATTTTAACCGATTATTATGAACCTTTGTAACACGTTTTCCTATTTGAATACTCGTGTTCACGTCGTTGTTAAGAGCGATAACTTTATAAGGCCCTTTCCAAATGTTAGAGAACTTATTTTTTCGTGTTTCATTTCGTAATAATACTAGATCCCCTACATGGAGTTTTATCGGATGTGTATTTTTGTCGTAGTGCTGTTTTGACATTTTTTTGCTGTTTAAAAGGTTTTCGCGAGCAATCAAGTGGGATTTTTGCAGTTTATGTTTTAGAACTAAGAAATAGTCATCCATGTTGTAAAGCGGAGTTGGAGCTTTCGTTAGATTTGAAGGAATTTCGGAAGTGAATCCGAATAGACAATCCATTGGACATAGCTTAGTTCCTGTATGTTGTGTATTGTTACGCACGTGCATGGCTTGTCGTAACCATTGGTCCCAGTTGCAGCCTGCTTCATCTACGAAATTTCGTAGATATTCTGCCAAAGGTCTATGGCTTCTTTCTAAAGCCCCATTTGACTCAGGGTGATACGCGGTTGTTTCCAGCTTGTTTATTTTTAAAAACTTACATACCCTTTTAAAAAGATCTGAAGTGAAGTTGGAGCCCTGATCCGTAACTAATATTTTAGGTATTCTGTACCTAGAGATAATTTCGTCAAAAAATATGCGGGCTACTGTTGCTGCTTCTTGATTTGGCATTGCATAACAGTCCATAAATCGCGTTAAATCGTCCTCAAATGTCAGGATGTAAGTATTCCCGTTATAAGTTTTAGGTAGTGGCCCCACTACATCCATGTATATTTTATCGAAGGGTTTCTTGGCCACTTCCCCTATTACCATAGGCATTTTGTTCCTTTTGCAAGCTTTGCTCTTCTGGCATAAGGAGCATTTTCTGATATAATTAGCAATATCTTTCACCATACCCTTCCACATGTATTGTTTTCTTAATCTTTTGTATGTCTTTTTTATTCCTTGGTGACCACCTAAAGGGTTGTCATGTGAATCTTTTAACACTGTCTCGATCTCTTCTCGTGCGGTTAGTATTTGTATGTTAGCGTCTTCAGTGTCATCATCATCATCATCCTCCGAATCAGTGTTGCTTTTCCTTTCGTTATCGCTAAATATTAAAATACCTTGTTCCGTTGAAGGTTGTGTCTGGTACGTGTTGGTTTGTATTTCTACTGCTTGTTCCTTTTCTGCTTGGTCCTTTTCTGTTTGTTCTTTTTCTGCTTGTTTCTGCGCTCTGGTAACAGCTAGACATGTTTGTAACTGGTGTGTCTCGGAGTGGAGTCGTTTTTTAACTGGATTGATAGTTTTTGTGTTTCCCGGGTGTTCAACTATGTTTTGTGGATAGTTGTAGACCTGTTGTGTTATTTCAGATCCTCCGCCAATGTCTGTATTCCTCGCTTTAGTATCCAGTGTGTCACTGTGTTGGTTATATGCTGTTGGAATTCTACTTAACGAATCCGCTACTCTGTTTTTTGGTCCTGGTACATACTCAATGTTATAATCAAATTCAGAAAGTTTGTGGTGGAAGCGAGCTAATCTAGAAGTGGGGTCTTTAACGTTAAAAACTCCTTTTAACGGTAAATGATCGGAATATACGGTAAACTTTCTACCTAGCAAATAGCATCGGAACGTTTTTGTAGCCCAAACTATAGCTAACAATTCCTTTTCTATTGTAGAATAGTTCTTTTCCGCTTTGTTGAGTGTTCTGCTAATGAAAGCTATTGGTTTGTCCTCACCAGCATTTTTCTGTGATAAAACGGCACCCAATCCGTCATTGCTTGCGTCAGTTGTTAGGTTGAATGGCTGACTAAAATCGGGGTATATTAGGATAGGAGGTGTGATTATCGCGTTCTTCAGATTTTGAAAAGCTGTTTCGCAGTCTTCAGTCCAATTGTATTTTACTCCCTTTTGAAGTAGTTTATTTAGCGGACTTGCCGTCCGTGAAAAATTGGGCACAAACTTTCTGTAGTAGTTTAGCAAACCTAAAAGAGATTGGATTTGTTTTATTGTTTTTGGAGTGGGAAAATTTTGTACTGCAATTGTACGACTGGGATCTGGTAACACACCAGCTTCTGTACACAAATGGCCTAAATAGGACACCTCTCTCCTCAAGAAGTTACATTTTTCGGGTTGTAGTTTTAAGTTATGTTGTCTTAATCTGGATAGCACGTCGGTGAGTTTTCGAGTGTGATCTGCGAGACTCTTTCCATAAATCACAATGTCATCTAAATAGACGTAACAGTCTAAACCTTGAAGACCCGTTAGAATGTAGTTCATCACTCGCTGAAATGTGGCAGGTGCAGAAGTTAAACCAAAAGGCATTCTCTTGAACTCGAAATGTCCCAGCGAAGTACTAAAAGCCGTTTTAGGACGATCTTCTTCTTTTACTAGAATCTGATGATAGCCACTAGCTAAATCAAGAGTTGAGAAATATCTAGAGTTACCTAGTTGATCCAGAATTTCTTCGATTCGTGGAAGAGGAAAAGCATCATTTATTGTGATTTTGTTGAGCTTTCGAAAATCAACCACAATCCGAAATTTCTTCGGCTCATTTTCGTTAGAACGTTTCGGAATCAGTAACAACGGTGAGTTCCATGGAGACTGGCTGGGGATAATTATATCTTGGGCTAACATTTCTTAGATTTGTTTATTGATTTCTTGTCTTTTGCTTTCCGGTAACCTATAATTTTTTTGGTTAATCGGACGGCTGTTTATTTCTAATGGGATCGTATGCGTAATAGTCTCTGTATAAGTTAGCTTGTCTCCAGGTAAATGAAATATATCACAGAACATCTCACATAAACTAGTAACTGAGTTCCTCTCCTCTGAGCTGAGTGAGTCATCTAAATTTATTAGTTTTAAGATTCGTTCTGTGCGGTCGTCTGAATTTATTTCTTCAGGAATTATTTGATTAGTTGAATTTGTTTTGTCGTCTGTTATATTTAATATCTCATAGTTTTGCAGAGGTATAAGTGTTGGGGTGAAGGTTTTGATGTTTGCATCATGGGGTTGCGTGTTTATTACCGAGGTAAACATTTTTCCATTTTTCACTTCGACAAGAGAGTTGGCTGCAAAAACACCTGGTAAAATTTCTTTATTTACACACAGAAACTGACCTATTAATTCTTTTGAAACAGGTATCTCGACTAATTTACTTCTTCTGGAAGGGATTATGGAATTTTCATTATTATCTACAAATCTGGTTTCTCTAATTAGCGACGTTAGTTCCCTTGAGTTTTCATTTTCGGACTTTTTACTAAATAATTTATCTTCCAATGAAACGTTCCTGGATCCAGACTTTGAATCTACTTGAGGGCTTTCACAACTGTTAGTTGAATAAATAAGTGATACAAATTCGTTTGGGTTTTCATATGCAGGTTCTATTCTAAGTAATTTATCTGCTGGTCTAGTATCACGAGACTCGACTGTAGGGCAAATTTTTGGAATTTCCGCAATGTTAGTTATGCCACTTGTTGTGCCATTATGACCGCCATCGCTTGAAATTTCATCTTCAGAATTTTTTTTAAACAATTTATCTTCAGATGTAAAATCACTGGAGTCAGAGGTAAAATCACATTCTTGGAAGTTTACAATAATATTTGTAGAGGAAGCTGATTTTGAAATTTCATCATTGGGTTTTTTACTAAATATTTTCCCTATAGATGAAGCGCCAATGGCTCCCGACCTACAGTCGTTTTTATGAATTCCGTCAGTATCTCTTGTATAACAATGTAAGCTCGATTCGTTCGAAAATTCATCTTCCGACTTTTTACTAAATAATTTATCTTTTAATGAAATTTCTATCGAATCAGGCTTATAATCTTTTTTAGAGATTTCAAAAGTATTGTTTATACAATCGAGTTTAACCTTGTTCATAATGAAATCCCTACCGAGGATTCCGTCTGCGTTTATATCGAGTATGTGATCTCTTACCACATGAAATGTGCATCCCAGATTTGGATTGTTGAAGAAAAATCCCTGTGTAGTCCCTAACGTTTCAGTTTTCGTACCCTGTATTCCCTTGAAGTTGATGCTTGTTGAGGTATCTATGATGGTTTCAGGTTTCAGTTTGCTTACTTTAATTATAGATATATCCGCACCAGTGTCGACTATCATATTTATAGTATTATAAGAAGTTATATACAGAGGAATTTGTATTTCTGCATTATTTGAAATGGGACCTAAATATTTATAATCTGTTGAGTGTAGATTTGAAAGAATTTGCATTGGTGCTTGTGTATTTGGTTGAGCTGTTTGACTGGAGTCCGTACCCGTTATTAACCTTGTAAATGTCTGGCTTCGACTTGTGGGTTGCAAGTCGAGCCCTGGGAGTTTCCCGAGTTTGAGTTTTGATGTTCCCACTTTTTCTTTTGAAAGCACTCTTCCACCGTATGACTTGTTCTGCCACAGAAGTCACATTTTGTTGTTTTATTGTTATTTGGGTAACCGTTATTTATTATCTGGTGACGTTGATTATAATAATGTGCGGTATTGTGTTTTTGTAGATGTCGTCCTGAATCAGAGTTGTTAAATCTTTGCTGGATTGGTGGCTGTCTATAGTTGCATTTCATTGCAATATGGCCGGGTCTATTACAGGAATAACATGTAATGTTTTGATATTCCCTAAATGGCTGTTGTTGGTAGTGATATACCTGAGGCAGAATACCAGGTTCGGTTTTAACTGCACTGGGGTATGCGGGTGCAGGTGGCAATTGATAGTTTGGCTGTTGGTGGGAGTAGTATTGAGATGGTGGTGAGCTCGGGTTTATCAGAGGGTAATGTAATGGAGGGTTATTTAAAGAAAATTTATTAAAATCGTTATTTGGCAAAAGATAGTTAGGCTGTTGGTGAGCGTAATATTGAGATGGTGGTGAGCTTGGCTTTATCAGAGGGTAGTTTAATGGAGGGTTATTTAAAGAAAAGTTATTAAATTCTTTATTTAAATTATTCAGATCATTTTTTATGCTCGCTTCTGGTGTGGGAAAACCAGCCAGTTCGTACATGGTGTTGTTTCTGGAATAATTTAATAACAGTTCTGTTTGTAATGCCTGTTTTATTAAATTTTCCAGTTGTGTTTCACTAGAACCTATTATAGTCTGTCGTATGGTAGGGTGCGATAGTCCAACTTTAAAGGCGTTTATTCCGTATGATTCTATTTCTTTAACAAATGCGTCATTACTTTCCGAGTATTTACCTCTCACTGCATTCACTGTTTGATTTAGTAAGGTCTGGATTCTTTCGGAGTATGTTAATACCGTTTCATGTGGAAGCTGTCGGCAGTTTATTAAGTCTCTAGTTAGATCAATCGTGGTTTTTGTTGGATGAAAATGATCACTTAAAAATTTTTTTAATGCTGAAAATTCCTTAAACGGTTCTAAATTATTCAAAAGCATAAAAGCATCGCCGCGAAAACGACTGTAAATATAAGTCATAAAAACAGGTTTTTGGTCATTGCTTAGATTGTTGTATATGATACTAGAATTATACAAAAAAATTTGTAAGTTCTCCCCTAACGTAGGTGTTCGTTCTCCACTGAAGGTGGGAATGGTTTGAACCTGCTTAAAAGTATCTACGTTTGTCATTTCGGAATTTAATTTTGTTTCTATTTCTATATTATTTAAAATTATTTGTGTTTGACTAGCTAAATCTATGAGATCTTCAATATCACTATTATTGAGATGATGTTGGTTTAGACTTTCTTCTTCTTCCTCGTGTAGCTGATCTTGTAATATCTGTTCTGCTTCGGAGGTTGTAAAATGCTGAATCTGAATCGCTGGATGTACTCATTCAGGAACTTGTAATTTGTAATGAGTAACAATGTTTTTAAAACATACAACTAAACTATATGCAGTTTTAAGGCTCCTTCCCGGTGTTTTGAAATTATATAATATTATACACAATTTTCATTTTTTTGAAATGATAACTTTCGATATCGAATTTAATGTTTTTTGTTTAAATAGCAATAAACTATATGGATTTACTGTTTGTACTGTATTTTTAATAAATAAATTTCACTGTTGGTATGAATCTTAATTCTATAACGACTTGTTTTTAAGCACTACATACACAGTTTTGCGATAACTATAGTGTTCACTGAACTGTTTTTTAACACAGCACTGTTTAGCTATCTGAATGTTTGTTTTTCTCTGAGCTATTTTTTGTGTCGAAGTGTGTAAAGATTTAAAACAACTTCAAGAAATTTTCTAAATTTCTTTTTGCTCACAGGTTTCTTATATTTATTGTTTTTATTATTATCTCTTGAAAGACAAGAGGACTATCAACTGCGCCAGTGTTGTGACCTGGAGGAGCTTGATGTTGAAATTACACTTTATTATTACACACAAAAAACGTACACATGATTTTATTTTATTAGTTTAATAACTGATTTAATTTTTAAATTTATAACTAAATAATTTTATAACTTTTATCAGAACTTATATGAAAATCTGTTTTGACTGTTAAAATAATTAATTCGACTGACTACACTAACTGATTGACTTACTCTAAAAATATACTAACGGACTGTTTAACTGTTGACTGTCTACTTTTTTGGAAAAACTAACTCTAACTCTTAAAATTAATTGATTGGATATTTGTTTGTTTTTTGTTAACTTGACAAATTTGTTGATGCTTTAATTTATTACAATTTAAAATTTGTCAAAATAGCAATAGTAATCATTTCTTTACTTTAAATGTTTAAAGTAAATTAAGGTATTATTTTTACTATTTCGAAATAATTTTGCTCGTGTGAATAATTTTGAATTTCAAAATATGAAGTAATAAGTAAGTCGATTAATTTAATTGAATAATTAACAATTTTGAAGTTTTGAGTTATTTGCTACATAGTTTAATATGTAGCACAACACAAGATATTAAAATCAGTTGCCAGCAGGTTGCTGGCAGTTTTATGTGGAGGCTTTCTTGACTTCAATCGACAACGAGTGTGGTCACCGTAATATTCGTGCAAGGGTAACGTGGTGTTGTTGGTTACCTTTTTATGTTCACGCATGAGAGCATATCCACACTTGAAACAAGCTTCTTGCCTTCTAATTTCAATTTTTGGTACAACGTATTGCTGTTAAGCTTTTACTCCACAATGCAGTTCGTGCAGTCGGAATATCGTTCACAGTTGACCAATTAGCATCTTACAGAATTGTTGCAAACGCCTTTAACAAATTATACACCAAATTACAAAGATCTAATCAAAAGTGTTCGTGTTTATTAATTTTTATTGATGAATTTTAATTATATTTTATTTTTATTACTTAAATTTGGAAATACATAACTATTTTGAACTTTGTGAAAACATTTATTTTTAGCCCTCATTCTTAGGTATGTCATCATATTAATGAAATAAAAAAATTGTGCACTTAAATACTGTTGTGGCTCTTTAAAAATAAAAATAACGGAAAAGGGCTCTCATTTACCTCATTCGTGTCCCATAGTCGTAATAAATGGTTATCTTTTCAATAATACATATTGAAATATTTTGGCATTAAAACAAATACTTTCAATGAATTCTGTGGGTCGTAACATCGTTTATTATGATTTTTTTAGATCATTTGGCCCTTTTTAGCGAAGGTTTTACGATGACAATTACATAAATCTATGTTACCCTGTCTATAGCTATCATTAACTGTGGTTTTATGCTTGTCACTATTTTTTAATGCTGTCACTATTTTCAAACCAATTTGTCATCTTTGTTACTATTTCAATTCAAGTTAATCGTTGAAAGCCCTGCTATAGCTTTTGATGGCTTAATTTTCCTTATTGGATTCTCCATCTCGTCTTCGGAAAATATAATATCCCTCAAGTTGTCCGTGTTAAGTTTTCGCATGTGTCTCAACACTGATCTGGTCTCTTTCTCGTGTTTACGCTGCTTTTCTGTAAACTGACTGTTAAATTTGTTTGCGCATTTTCTGTGGTTTTCAATGGGGATATCGTCGAAGGAGATCATGTAATTATTTTGTGGTTGTCGAGGATGAGTTAGGCCCTTAATGACTTTCCAAAGACTTTTACTAGTACTCAGGTTTGATTCTCTCACTAACTCTCTCCATTTGTTTCTTTTATGGTCCGTGACCAATTTGTTAATTTGCTTGTTCAGGTCCGGAATTCTGGAGTCGGCTGGATCTGCTTTACGGGTGTCATCTCTTTTATTAGAAAGCACACACGCTTCATGTGGAAGTGGTAAGTGGTTGATTGTAGAAATCTTTAGTCCACAGCGTCTAAAATAATACAAAAAAAAAACGCTACCGCAGTCTAATTTTAATTAACTTTACATCATCACAGTCTAAAATAAAACTATTACCATTTCGCAAAAGACATTACTTATATATAATTATGCTTAGTTTCTCGTATAATCTAGGAAGATCCATTCTTTACAAAGAAAGCTCCAGAAATCTACGTAATAACTATCGATATATTTTATTTCATGTTTTGACCGTTTTCTTAGTGGTTCTGAGTTTTTCTGTACACTGCATTGTTGTTCATTGCTGCCAATATCTGACTCTGCGTTATTCAATAGTAGTGGCATTTGAACATTATTAACCTTTAGGATCCCACGTCTAAAGTTGTAGACGAATCCCTTCTTCTTCCATCCCCAAAATGTGTGCCACTAGCACCTGTTGTTGATAGCAGTTGTTCCGTAATTTTATTTCAGCGATCCTTTTATCTGCTATATCAGCGTGCTCTCCAGTTACTGTTTTATTCCATGCTAGCTGGACCCCACCACGCGTTGCTGTGGCTCAGTCTGGTTGAATGAAAAAAAAAACGAATAAAAGAGAGTGGACACGTTTCTAATATGTTTAATTTTACCATGCTTCTAGGTTAACAATATTTGTTGTTATTCCATTGATAAAGAGATTGTAACTACATAGAGATATATAGTTAGGGATTATCTAGTTTGCCGCCTCTAGAACATGCAACATAAAATTGTTCATGTGAAAAGCAATCTGTTCTAGATCTGAACCGAAAACTTCTAATGATTGAACCTTTGATGGTAATTGCAAATGCCAATGGGATTGAGAATTGGAATCTTTTAAATTGAAATAGCATATCATCCGTATTGTATTTATATTAACGACGTCATTCTACATTGAGTGAAGCAGCAGCAGCAGATCAATTCGGTGTTGGCATTCATAATTGATTGATAACTAAGTTCGCGATTACTAAGAGTAAGCACAAACATTTAATCATTATTTGAATATTCCTTCCATATTCGACAAAAAATATCTTTAACCGTTTTCGATTTACATGCTGAGTGCCCTATATGTGTTGAGTGGCCTAGTGGTAGCACGGTGGACTTCGAACTCGAGGGATCCGGGTTCGAATGAGGATCTAGGTCAAAGTATTTTTAAGCAAAACGTTAACAACCATCAACACACTGGTATTCCAATTAACCGATAGTCAACTATGTTGATAAATTGGAAAAACTATGGACTGATCACCCATATAAAACTAATCGATTGAATTAAGTCTTCAAGTGAATCTCGACCATAGAGTTGAGCGAATTGATAATATTAATACAGGTGAAGGGGACACTTGTCGACAGCCTACGTTCCTATATGGAACATAATGGCACAAAAAAAATTTACATTTTTCCCATAATTTGTTGTAGATGAAGGCGGAGAGCAAGTGGTCAGTATGATTGCAAACAAAGTCCTAACTTGGTTTGGGGGTGACGTGTTGCACGTGTAATTAATGAATGCATCCCAGTGTCGGTGGTTCTAAAATAATTTGAGAGTTTGACATGCACTGCAGAAACTGGCATGTGTAACGCCGTTCACAATTCTAAGCACGTTTGAAATGGAAAACAGTCTGCCTATAGTAATTTTTTTAATATGGCAGGTTGTTCGTCGACTTGCTCTTCTTCTTTACCTCGTTTAAATCATTTTCGTTTCAGATTCCATATATTAGGTAAGTATAGGTACTGCCGAAAATAGCAGTGTTTTTGTAAATGCGTTATTTTGACATTTTTTATTTATTCAGCATGTGTGATAAACCAATGGGTGAATGTAAAAACATTCGTTCATTGGGTGTCACAGTTTCAAATGACCTACTCTGGAACGATCATGTAATGGCGATGGAAAAAAGCGCGTCTAAAAAACTCGGCCTCCTAAATAGAAGCAAAAAATGTTTCACTCCATACCAATGCTCCATGTTTATAAGTCCTATATTCGTCCCTGTATGGAGTACTGCTGTCAAGTTTGGGGTGCTGCTTCTGTTTCCATCTTGGCCCTCTTGAACTCTGTTCAAAAGCGGGTTATACGAATTGTGGGTAATCGAGCTTTGACATCAAAACTTGATTCCCTACAACATCGTCGCACTGTTGCTGACCTAGTTGTTTTTTACAAATATCGTCATCAACAGTGCTCAGATGAAATCAGCGGCATCATGCTTCAAACTTATTCTTTCCCCCGTTCCACTTGGCCATCGGCTACCGCAATCAGTGAGACGGTCGAGATCCCGCGCTTATACTGGCAGATCGCAGAAAGACTACTTTGTCCGAACTGCATACAAATGGAATCGTTTGCCGGAACCCTTAGTCTCAGGTGGCTTCAACCCGCAGATGTTTAAAAAAAGCGTTCATCAACACCTTAGAACGCCAGTTGTTGTGGGAGCTAGGTCTAGACCTAGGTCTTCAAAGGTATTTATGTGTTGTTGTGACACATATGACACATATTCTAAACCCTATTACACAACACTTTTTATTTAAAAAAAAAAAAAATATCGCAAAGAAAGCAGATTTACAGCTGTGATGTATACGCGTAGTGCATTTTCTAGATGTACTGCACACTTTGACTTCCTGGATTATGAGGGCGAAATTATTAAAATAATCAATGAAAATGCCATCAACATCGATGTCAACAACAAATATATGCCCAAAGTCTGGTGGACCTAAAAAAATCTTCCGACTCTGGACTATCAAAAAAGGCAAACTAAAAATCTTCAACAAAAACAAGAATAGCTTAAACTACAAAATCGAACTTAACAAAGCCACCGCCACCCTGAAAAGGGAAATTAAACATAAAAAAGACTAAGTTTTAAGAACTATTTGGCAGATATTAATCCAGGAAATAACTACAAGGACATTTGGAAGAAGATCAACGCAATCAGAAAACCATTCTCCAACAAACAACATCTCTTCAAAATCAGCTCTAACGCTTCTACTTTCCTGACTAACAATATCAAAGAAAGTGTTATAGAAAACATAGATCAAATCTCATTCCTCAACATTCATCCGCTCCTCGACGAATTTGCTGCAAAGGAAATTAGGGAAATAATTAATAAAAGTAAAAACACACTTCCAGGCATCAACAGAATATCATTCAAACTCCTCAAAGAGCTACCTGATAATCATATTAACATTATCACAAATCATCTTAATAAATTATGGTACAACCAAATGTACCCTGAGGAATGGAAGAATATAAAAATTAACCCCATACTAAAACCTGGTATCGGCTGACATTGAAAGAGCTTTTGACAACGTTAATATAAACACTCTTATTCACATTTTAAAAGAATTAAATCTTCCCGAAGAAAACATCAACTGGTTATATCAATCATTAATAAATAGAAACACAATTACAGAATGTGACTTCAGCAAACTTAGTACCAAAACAAGTATAGGCCTGCCTCAAGGAGACCCTTTGAGCCCGTTGTTATTCAACATCTACCCCCACCAAATTCATTCACTTGCAGTAGATAATGAAAATTATAGAATATTGCAATATGCAGACGACTTCATATTAATTGCCGCCGCTAAAAACAATCACAAATTGGAAATCTTAACCAATTTCCTTATAGAAAAATTCATTAACTCATCTTAAACATCAATTTCAACAAAACTTCTTACATGGTAATCAACAATAATCCCAGAAAAAGATTAAAACCCATCGTGAACATCAAGTATCAAGGAAATAGCCTAAAGGAAGTCGCAGATACAAAATTATTAGGATTCACAATAGATAATAAACTAAAAATCAACATACACAACAAGGCCTCAAACGAATATTGCAACAACAACCTCAACTTTTTAAAGATCCTGGGAAGGAAAAAGGGAGGCGTACATCCATCTACTCTAATAAATATACACAACGCCATCATCCAGAGCCGTATCAACTACAGTGATATTTTAATCAATAATAATTTCCATCAACAAGCTATTCAAAAAACCATCAACAAAAGCATAAGAATATGTTTAGGTTTGACCTAGGGCTTGTAAACCGGATAAAACCGAAACCGGTTACCCGGGTTTTTATTCATTTTTACAAAACCGTCAAAAACCGGGTTTTGCCGTGAAAATCGGGTTTTTCTGTAAACATCGAAAGTTCATTTAATTGTTTATTCTAGAAAGTAAATTTAGTTTTTCGTATTCTGAATGCAATAGAATTAGATTCGTTAATTAAAAATTGTATAGAAATGGCTCGCATTTCTGCATAGAAATAATCATAACTTACAGTATAGTTGTTAAGATCGAATACGTTACCCAAATACAATGTGGAATACTTTAAAGTCGTCATTGGCACCCTTAGCGTTCGTAAGGTTTATATTAAATTCTTAAGTTTAAATTAAACTTTTCAATTAAGTATTCGAACATAACATTTTTATCAACGATCTGAACTTTTATCTGTCTACCATTGGAAGAAATTTGCAAAACATTTTACAATTTTATGTTTTGATTTCTGGGGTACTAGATTTTTTGTAGTTTCCATTTGTGGTTTTATTATACTTAAAATATTTATTTCGTTTTCCATAAATTAATTAACTTATTTTCAATAGAATGTTAGGCTGAGTTTGTTTGTTTTCTTAATTTTCAATGAAGGAATAAATGCTTGATTTTAAACTTTTAGTGACATTCAAGGTTAATCAAATTTCACTTTAAGAAACTGTTTTAATCAATTGTAATGAAGTATGCAAACAAATATTGTGTGCAACTCGTTAGAAAACAGATATTTCCGTACTCGATAGTCGGTGCATTTCAAATCATCACACCTCATTCGGAAAAAAATTTTCTTTCCTAAACGCACCAATAACTTTCTTCTGCTTTTCATGCAGAATTAAATATTATCAATATTATCTTATAATAATTTATTGTTTATCGACAATTTTTAAAAATTATTATTTTTTTTAGAAAAATATAGTTCTTACTTCTAAATCGAAATAAACATTTTAGAGAGCATTCACGAAGGTGAACTCGAAGTAATGACATCCGCATCTGGTTCTTTATTACAATAGCTACAACATTCAATTTCTGCGGTATTGCATGGTTCTAACGAATGTGCAAACCATAAAAATTTTGAGTCGTCCTTCCAAAAATAAATGAAAATGTTTTGCGTTACAAAGAAAAAATCGATAAAAATCAACAACTTATTCAATGCTCTGGCATCAATTCAACTCACTTCAACAGACAGTGAGAGAGTCTTTTCGATCGCAAGTAATTTCTGTACTATGCAACGTTCATTTTTGAAATTTGACCTGTTGGACGCATTAATTTTTCTTAAATATTATTTTATTAAAAAGAAAAAGAATTATAAGTTAAGTTTCGGTTCTATTTTTTGTTTACATGAATGAATTTTAACATGTTATTTTCAATTTTTTTTATAATATATTTAAAGTTTTACTCAACATAGCTTTTCAAATAACCAAAAAAACCGGTTACCCGGTTTTTCATTTTATTAAAAACCGAAACCCAGTTTTCAAAATTAACCGGGTTTTTACATGCCCTAGTTTTACTTGACCCCAAGCACCCCAATTACATTACAGCCATAATAGCCGAAGCTGGAGAACTTCCAATTAAACTAAAATTGGAACAATCAATGGGTACATATTGCATAAAACAAAAATTTCATAACACCGACACATGCAACGACATTCTACTAGGAAAAGGCTATAGTGTGCTCACAAGTACCTACGATAAACTCTACACGCTATTGGATAATCTAGCGACTATAGAACCTAAAAATTGGAAAATAGACACGATGGAAGAAAAACTAAAAATTAATATTAGCCTCAAAAAAGAATCCTTAAGTCGTCCACCCATAATACAGAAGCCAACCTACTGGCCTCGGAAATGATTAACAACGTAAAATATAATAGAATTATATTCACTGATGCTTCTATATCTGCAGAAGGTAAAGGAATCGGTTTATATCATATGGATAATAACATCTCTAAATCATTTAAGGTAGTTGAAAACCAGTCAATAAAAACGTTAGAAACGATAGTCATCAAACTAGCTATAGAAGCTGACAACAATCAACTTTCAGATACTTTAAATATTATAACCGATTCATTAAGTGCGTGTTTGTCAATAATGACTACTCTACGCAGTAAGAATGATAAATTATATGAAAACAAGATACTAAATATGATAGCCACTGGCAACAACAGGACACACATTCATTGGATACCAAGCCATATAGGTATATTCGGAAATGATAAAGCGGACACCGCTGCTAAAGCAGGAGCCATCTCAGGGGAAGCGATACAACTGGAAATATCAATGGAGGACTGCTTGAGAAGCCTTAAAGAGAATTTGTATGATAATTGGAATAAAGAATTCTTGGAGAGAACCATACAAACCGGAGCTACTCACAGATCAAACATTAATGGGATCACCAGTCCCAACAAATGGTTTAAAAAATCTACTTGGAACTCAGGTAACATCAAAACAATAATCCGACTCAGAACCAATCACACATTTGACAAAAAATTCTTTAAGCTAATCAAACAAATCGATAACAACCTATGTGAGGAATGTGGTGTGCCAGACGACGCTATACATTGTAAAGAAAAGTGTAAGAAATTTGACACCAACAGATAAAAATATAATTTACTCTTAAACAAACCTTTACAAAAAATACTAAGCGATGGTAACCTTAATGAATATCACATTCTTATTAAGTTTCTAAATGATTCCAAATTGCACCTATAAAGTAATCAATTAAACAGTCAACCAAACGCAAATACAGCCGTGGAAACATGATGCTAGGCTGGAACCAGATTGGATGGTGGAATTGCTTAATTGATCCTTTCGGTATAAATTCAGAGTAAGTATTGAACTCTTACCGGTGCAGTTTTAGCAACCTAGCAACCCTGCACTCAATGGGTAACTGTTATTTTTGAACCACCTAGCAGTTGCTTAATTCGTCCGAAAAGCCCATTTAGTTTACCTGTTATTGCAGCGGAACCATCACTACAGACGCCCACGAAGTGCCCCCAATAGCAGCTGATTTTCTTTAAAAAAATTGTTCAGTACATTAAAAATATTCTCGTCAGTTGCTCGGCAGTCGGTTTCTCGTCATATTCTCGTCAGTTTCCTTCAAGTAGGAAACAAAACAATAAGTCTTCATAATAAATTTTTGACAATTATTAATGTCAAAATGATTGATTTATGGATTCAATAAATAATAGATGTCATTAAAAAACGTATATCGTCATTAAAAAACGTCTATCGTAGGTGTAAATTTAAAATTACACAATATGACTAAATGGAAAACCACACAAATGTATATAAATATAAAAGAAAACAATCCGACTACAAAATTGTGTTGCGGATTGTGGAATGTCACCAAAGGACTAGTGAAAACTTTAGAAAATTTAAAATATCATCTAATTCTAAAACCTTGAAAAATTTATTCAAAAACCTTTAGTCTAAGATCCGAGTATAGAACGACCTTCACCGAACTGGTTAATGGATGAACAGTATTTTATATTAAATTAAATATGTTAATAAATATTTCGCAAGTGGGTTGTCTAAAAAATTTCGGTCCAGAATATGATTAATTAAAAATTTAAAAATTAATTTTTTCTAAACATTTCACCGTTTCGGTTATTAGACAAATGACATACCAATCAAAAGTATGAAGCCTTTAGAATATGCAAACGATAGGTTGTCTATTTTTTTCCCGTCATAACTTAGGGTTGGCAGGTATAAAAAGGCAGATCGAAATTAGTAATTTGCACCGGTCTGGTTAATGAATAAGCTTTATGTCAAAATAAAGATTATTTTATTACAAACACGGTGATATAGGGTTGTCTGCAAAAAATCAGTCCTGAATTAGGGTTGTCGAGTTTCAAAAAGTGCAATATTACTACGAATGAATACGTGCGACAGAGAAGTTCCAGCGAACTTTTTGTCTGTGAAAATAAAAAGGATAGCGATAGACTCGTAAATGCTGCGCATTATTTTGGAACAGCTTGCCACAACATTCAGAATTGAATTGAAAACTATTAACCAGTTTAATGCACAGAAACATAATCTTTCGTTTCGTTCTTTATACATTCAAATAATATCTAGAATTATTATTTACAGTTAACGTATATTGTATAATTTAGTATGTATAACTTATTTACATTTCAAATATGAATTAAATAAATTTAGAATACAAGAAAAAATTTTAGTTTCATTTTTATCGCAGTGGATAAATAATTGCAGCAAATAATTTGTGTTTAATACAGGTGCGTCACTGAGAGAAATAATATTCTAATATTAAATAAAAGCTTTTCTCAAATACAGAAACTCTTAGTTGATGAAAATTCGAAGCTGATCTTCTAGATTATAGAATAACTAGTTTAAACCTAGAGAAGTTTTGTTAGTTTTATCAATAAGACCAATTTATAGATTAAGATTAACTTATTCAATTTCATTTAATTACGAAATTCTCAATTTAAATCATCAACACTTATTTAAAGAATTTTTACAATCAATTTAATAGCTATACGCTTCAAAATAGAATTTCAATATTTTGATGATTTCTTTTATTCTCATTTCTACTCAAATAATTTACAATCATTTCTAGAACATCAATTTCTTGAAAAATTATTTCTAATACAGTTTTATTTTTTAATTTTTTGTACATGTGTGTTCTATTAATATCTCGGACGAGTTCGTGAATCAGCAAAATCCGACACGTGGTTAAGGAACTAGAGCCTTTTTTCTAAAAAAAATTGATTTTTAAAAACCGTTATAACGGCCGTTTGGATACTAATATTTTAAAAAAATTAACAAATTTAAAATTTTTGGAATCTTTTTTATCAATTTGTTTTAAAAATAGACCTCTGCAGTTAGAAGTTCCTGAGTGAGTGGCTCCAACAAAAAAGTTGGCAAAAAAAATTTTTTTTTTAAACAACCGGCACTCTCATGGTCGCATTTGTAAGGCCAGATCAAAAAACCCTTTCTTAAAACGTGCGTTTTATTAATATCTTGAATAAGTTCGTAAATCAGTCAAATCCGACACAGGGTTAAGAAACTAGAGGCTTTATACTAGAAAAAAACTATGTTTTTTAGATCCGTTATAACGGCCGTTTGGATTCTAACATTTTTAAGAACTTCATAAATTTAGAATCTTTAAAACCTTTTTAATCAGTTTCTTCCAAAAAAAGACCTCTGCAGTTGGAGGTTTCTGAGTGAGCGGCTTCAACAAAAAAGCTTGTAAAACACAAAATGCGTTTGAATCAACCGGCACTCTCACGGTCGCATTTGTAGAGCCAGATCAAAAACCTTCCGTAAACACATTGTTAAGGAACTGACACATTGTTAAGGAACTAGAGGCTTTATACTAGAAAAAAAATTTTTTTCTAGTATAAAGTCTAGTATAAAACGTTTTTTTAATCCGTTATAACGGCCGTTTGGATACTAATATTTTTTAAAACTTCATAAATTTAAAATCTGTGGAAACATTTTAATCCGTTTCTTATAAATATAAACCTCTGCAGTTAGAGGTTTTTGACTTGTTGGCTTCAACAAAAAAGTTTGCAACAATCCATAACTACAATTTCCAAAAACCTTATTATAGTCAATGAAAAAAAAAGAAAAAGGTTTGAATAGAAGAAATTAATTTTTTTTCTTAGAAATAAACTATTTTGATATTTTGCAGTAATTGGACGACATATGATATAGCGTAGGTTTATGTCATAAATTGTCACACACATATTCTGTGGTATTTGATTTGATATTTGTTTGTTGCAAAATTGGATAGATATAGTTTTGCTTATATGTAGCTAATTTTCTTTTTAAAATTTGTTCGATATCTGTTTGAAATTAGTTTGTGTTGTTTAAACTAATCTGATACATCAGATTCTACTGGCACACAAAACTGTCTGATCTCGAAATCTACCTATTTCTAGCGGATATGCGTGCCGCTTGGACTTTTTTTAACTCAATTTCTAAAATTTCAAAGTGATTCAAGGTAGATTCAAAAATTATGGCTTATTCTTGATTTATGTTAAATTTAATCAATATTGGTATATCCAGGGTTCGCAACTGAATTTTATTGGCGTGCCAAAATATTTTTTTTTAATAATCTCAATTTTCGCGTGCCAATACATTTGTGAAATAGTACATTTTGCTACAAGAGATGAAGAAATGAAGTGGCATGCAACTTTCAATGGAAGAAGAAATCAGCTGATCTACATTGAATTTCTAAGCGATAGAGTTGCAGATTTTCTAAGAGATTAGACTGTTTTAACTTCTGTGAATTAATTTAAACTAGTAAGTTAAATAAATTTTCCTGAACTTAATTTTGGATTTAACGTCTCATTTTTTATTAAGGTTGACATTGATTTCTATTTGCATTAAAATGACGAGTATGCTGCTCATGACCAAGTGGCCAGACTTTTTAAAAGTCATCAATTTCAGCCTGACTAAACATTAAACAAGATTTTTACATTCAAATTGTATGCGAAATTTCCTTTTTTATAATACTAAACGAAATAATAATTAATATAATAAAATAAATATTTATTAAATATGTATTTAAGTAAAATATTAAATATTGCCTAAATATTTTCTTAAAATAAAACTGATTATATTTTTTTATTCATATAAATTATTTAATATTTACCTTTAAAGAGAATCTATAATTTGAAATTATGAAAGATAGAAATAAATAAATAAATACCAGTATTAAACACAAATTATTTGCTGCAATTAGTTTATTTTTATTTTTTCTTGTATTCTAAATTTATTTAATTCATATTTGAAATGTAAATAAGTTATACATACTAAATTATACAATATACGTTAACTGTAAATAATAATTCTAGATATTATTTGAATGTATAAAGAACGAAACGAAAGATTATGTTTCTGTGCATTAAACTGGTTAATAGTTTTCAATTCAATTCTGAATGTTGTGGCAAGCTGTTCCAAAATAATGCGCAGTATTTACGAGTCTATCGCTATCCTTTTTATTTTCACAGACAAAAAGTTCGCTGGAACTTCTCTGTCGCACGTATTCATTCGTAGGAATATTGCACTTTTTGAAACTCGACCACCCTAATTCAGGACTGATTTTTTGCAGACAACCCTATATCACCGTGTTTGTAATAAAATAATCTTTATTTTGACATAAAGTTTATTCATTAACCAGACCGGTGCAAATTACTAATTTCGATCTGCCTTTTTATACCTGCCAACCCTAAGTTATGATGGGAAAAAAATAGACAACCTATCGTTTGCATATTCTAAAGGCTTCATACTTTTGATTGGTATGTCATTTGTCTATTAACCGAAACGGTGAAATGTTTGGAAAAAATTAATTTTTAAATTTTTAATTAATCATATTCTGGACCGAAATTTTTTAGACAACCCACTTGCAATATATTAATTAACATATTTAATTTTATATTAAATACTTTTCATCCATTAACCAGTTCGGTGAAGGTCGTTGTATACTCGGATCTTATACTACTTGCAAAGTTTGTTAATTTAAGACTTATATGCAGATAGAAATTTTAGCGTAGTTGTTTTAAATTGGGAATTTCTCGCGACCCCATGAAAAAGTCTAACGATCCCAGTTGGGGTCGCGACCCCTAGTTTAAGAAACGCTGAAATAGACGATTCACTACATTGGTTAAAAAAAAAATTGAAAAAAAAATGGAAATGAAAATTTTGTAAAAATTTTATTTTTAAAACGAGAAATTATGTACCTGAGAAACTTTCGTTTTAGATTACGAACTAATTAAATATTTTTTTTCTGGAAGAAAAAAGTGGTAAAAATGAAGGTACCCTCAACAGCGCCATCTTTAAATTTTTTTTTTAAGTTTAACACACTTTTAAAAAATTATTAAAAAATTTTAAGTAATTTTTTTTATAAGTCCTATCAATTACCTTTCCAATGAGCTATAAATGACTTAAATCGGTTTAGTCAATCGTTAGCAATCGATATTCAAAGATACTCATGTTTCGCAAACCCCTAAAACTTTGCCGCCACCCTGTGTCATCCCTAGAGCGAAATTTAATTTTTTGAAAGAAATAGTATTTTTATTTTTTCATTGGCTATCTGCATATTGAATTTTATCGAAATCAGAGGAGGTCAGGCCACATGCTAGAACAAATGCTGTTGCGATGACGTGAATTGCTCTTATACTAAAATTAACAAAATTGAATTATATAAAGTAACAATAATAGAAGTGTAAACCATGAGGTGTGGTGAAGTACGGCGGAACTTTGTCTTTCTCAACGGAATGACAGATACAATCCACGTATTGGTCTTGCGCATGACGCTGGAAAGATACGTGTTTCGTCCGCCTCACTACAGGTCATCATGGTGTACATAGAAATATATTATAATTTTTGGTGATATGCACTGAAAAAAACAAATGCCATAATCAAGTATGACATGTCCAAACCAAATAAATAAAGTAAAATAAAAAAAAAATTGTACATACTTGTTAATTATATTTAACCTAAGTTTCCTTGCCTTTGGCTTCCTCGTGAATATGCTTGATTGTGGTAAATTATTTGAAGGAAAGGCATTTGATGTGATGCCCCTTTTCGTATATATTTGCCCGTGGTAATGGAATTAGAATCTGTTGTTTCTTAAAATGCTTGCTACAGATCACAAGGTTTTTGGGAATCTTTTTTCCCATCCTTAGTACATGTTTCCATTCATTTAATACTATTTTATTTAACATGAGCTTACGGGGAATGGACACGCCGTCAATATCCTATATTTTGCACTGTGGTAGGACCCAAATATGTTTTGCACTGTGGTACGACACCAATAGCAACCCAAATATTTCGCTGTTTTACGATTACTTTCCATTTTGCTATTTAAAATTATAAAATTGTGATTAAATTATAATATAGGCAATAGTGTTGTAACTTACATTTGAATAAATAAATACACCAATTGTTGCACAAACTTTAGAAATATTAAATTTAATACGGTTTAAATATTTTTTTGAGTAAAAGTATATGGTATTTGACATATGTTTACAATTTGATGTGAACAATGAGTTTAACATAAAATCCGCTAGAGCACATGGTGTATGTCGTCAATCGAAATGTGTAAGTTGGAAATTAATAATTTTTCCCTTTTCCGCTAGGCGGCGCGGTAAACCTTGGTTTACTTCAAAACTCATATGTCAAAAAACGTCATTTTTTTGTTTTTCACAAATTTTAAAGTAAACATATGCAGCTATGAAATTAAAAAATAAAAAGTGTGAGATTCCATATGGATTTTTTTATACGATTTTTTAAAGTTTAGTATGTATATGAAAAATTCACATGTGTTTTTACTTCAAATTAATTATGCTTTACTAAATGTGAATCTAATATATTGAAAATTTTATATTTTAACATCTGTACTAAATTTGAAACATATTAGAACTGTGCATTACTCATTGAAAAACAGGTTTTGATTGATAATAAGGATTGGAGATTCCAACGATCGAAGATTGTGTTTTTATTTTCAACATCTTAACACTAACATAAGCATGAGTCGATTATATTAATAATTTTTTTTTCTATAAAAATCATAGTTTAATGAAACAATAATAATATTACAAACAGATACATAAAGAAATTAATTTATGTTCTTTTTTGGCTCTAAATTAAAATATTTCTGATTATCAGAAAAGGGAAACATTTTTGCAATTATTTTATCGCGTGTAGTGTTATCCTGTAAAAAATACTGAGATCCTTTAGGTTCACTAATTGTTTTAGCGTCCGAAAACCGTGAAAGAAATTGCTCCTGTAGTTCGATATCTCCTGAAGACACATATGAAAATTTCAAACGTGATTGATTTTTTTCGACCAAATTTCTGTCTCGGATCTCAGTATTTTTTACGGAATAACACTACATGCGATAAAATAATTGCAAAAATGTTTCCCTTTTCTGATAATCAAAAATATTTCAATTTGGAGGCAAAAAAAATAAATTATTTTTTTAATGTACTTGTTTGTAATATTATTATTGTTTCATTAAACTATGATTTTTATAGAAAAAAAATTATTAATAATCGACTCATGCTTATGTTAGTGTTAAGATGCTGAAAGTAAATCCTTCGATCGTTGGAATCTCCAATCCTTATTCTCAATAAAAACCTGTTTTTCAATGAGTAATGCACAGAAAATGTTTCAATATTTAGTACAGATGTTAAAATATAATATTTTCAATATATTAGACTCACAATTTAGTAAAGCCTAATTAATTTGATGTAAAAACACATGTGAATTTTTCATATACTAAACTTCAAAAAATCGTATAAAAAATCCATATGAAATCTCTTACTTTTTATTTTTTAATTTCATAGCTGCATATGTTTACATTAAAATTTGTGAAAAACAAAATGACGTTTTTTGAGATATGAAATATGAAGTGGTTTCCGCCTAGCGGAAAAGAGAAAAATTATTAATTTCCAACTTACACATTTCGATTATTCAACAATTTTTCTCTTTATTTGCAAAAATATACGTAAATCGCATGAAATTTATGGGATCTATTAATAAAACATTGACTCCATACCAAAACTACGTGAAAAAGCCTCAAAAATCAAACCGCGCATAACTCCGATTAAGAGTCCTCTAAAAAATAATTCAGAAATCACTTTTTTCTTTCGTCAATACCAACAATATATCAAAATTTCAGATTTTTTAAAAATGAAAAATTTAAAAATCAACAAAAAAATGTACGTTTTCAAAATAATAGCCCTTATGAAGATAGATTTAAATTAGTTTACACTTTAAAAGAATTAAATGACTTACTGTTTGAACATGTTAGCTTAACAAGCTTAATTAATTGTAATTTGCTTACAGAATTATTTTAGTTAATTAATTTCAGTGACTCCTTGGTTATAGATAAGAGTGGCTCCATAACAAGTAATTGACCTTGAAATTTGACCTTTTTTTGGAAAAAGTAGCAACTTTGAGACCATTTGACTACTAAGGCCACGAGTAACCCATGCTGTTTTAAATTTTTCTATAAGTTCTTTCATATGTTATGTAATTAATCCAATAGTTATTGTTGTGGGGCGCTTTTGGGCTAAGCAGATAGTTAGCAAGATAACAAGGTAAAAAAAGCAACGAAAATAACATTTTCGAATGAGCTTGTCGCTCAAAGCCATATTGAGTGAATCACCAAATTATTAATGCGATTTACCCTTGATCTTAAACTTTGACCTTTGTTCAAGGTCAAACGCGCTAGATTTAAGAGGTGGTGAATTGCACTTTTTCTTTTCACAATACTATACTAATACATCCTGAAAATTTCAAATATCAAAAGTGTCCAACTTTAATAAAAATGACTCTTAAGTTTCATCATTTTTTTGTTCAATGTAAGCGTATATTAAAATAATTTTTTTAACCAAATCGATGACAGCAACATGGGGCAGGAAAGTTTAAACCCATTGATTGCATGGTAACCTCCTTATAACCTTGTATGTGGGCTTTAATGGTTGAGGAAGACAGTTCGTTACATTATCGAGTAATTATGTCATTAGCTAGATCATAGCTGGCACCCCAATTATAGTTTTGTTTCTGTAGATTTAAAAAAAGCTATTTTTAATAATTTTATTTATATTTACTACATTGATCTTATATCATCATAAAATATTGGCATATGTCATATTACATTATGTTTAAGCTAATATGATCTATCGCTTGGTGTTTTCTTTGGTTTTATTTTACAAATAGAGGGAAAGAAAACACAGGACAGTATACATATTTAAGCATATTTTATGCATTACATTATTTATTTTGTGTCGTTATTATTCAAGAAGAAACGTAGGTTGTCAATAATGTATTTTACCTGTATTAATTCACAATTCACTCAATTTTATGGTACTGTTTCACTTAAAAACTTCATAAGAAAACGGTGTGTTGAAGGTTGCTTCGCGTTTACAAAATATTGTTTTGCTTCGCGTTTACAAAATATTTTGACCTAAATAGTAATTGAATCTGGGTCTGCCGAGTTCAGGTCCAGCTTTCTAACCAGTAGGCTTCTTTATTGTTTATTTATCCGTTCTTTAGAAAAACTGAAGATGAAACGCTTTGATCGGTAAGTAGCATTTCGTAAGTAGCAGTAGAATTTAAAGGTACCTGTATGTTGTTGTGACACATCTTGCAATTTTTATTACAGAATATTTTTTATCAAAAAAACGATAAGCGAACTTTTATTTATGATACTTCTTAAATGTTGTTTTACTATTAGCAGGTCGGAGGATTATTTTACTTTTCACTTTCTTCACAATTAGCTTTTTCACTTTCACTTTAGATTTCTGTTGCTGATTTTATTTAAATTGTCTTTTGTCTTTATAAAATCGGTAAATGAAACGATCTTTATCGGTGGTTAAAGCAACGTCATGCTAACTAGCTGGTTAAAGAAACGGTAGGCTGAGTGTTTGAATTAAAATGTCTAACTATCCGAACTTGCAAAGATTTATATTCTAGAAGTTGAGATTTTTTTTACACAATTTGGACCAATCTAATGACATAAAAAGTGTACATTTCATCAAAACTCACCACGATTAACTATCCATTTCACTAAAACTCGCAAATTCTGCTTGCCGAAGTGTTTTGAGACACGCTAGGGCGTTGCCGATACAAATAACCATTTACATATATCCAGTATAAAAACCAAAAGAAACTTTTACCATGTTTAAAGACCACCATGATATGAAACATTGAAAATAAATTCAAAGCGGCCACTCAATGTGGGAGTAACTAAGCCACCACCAAGAAGCAGTTGTCTTAGATATGGTGACCATATCTCCTACTATCTTAGATTTACTTTGTAGAATTTCATATAAATACCACAATTATACAAATTTTAGCGCATCGACATATTTTAAATCAATCAATAACTTGGTAATGGTTTATTGAAAAACATTTGGTAGAATAAGTGGGTGTGACTGTTTCACCTTCAACATTCTTTTCTTAATCATATCAACAAATCATTTTTACCCATACCATCATGCGACTAAGAATAGATAATTTTGTCGTATTCTTACGATTGTTTAAAGAAATTCATAAAAGTATAAAATAAAAGTTGAATTAGATTTATATTATTTTCTTTGTGCATTTCTTTGAAGATGCTTTCATTCGTCTAACGATAACACAACAACAATAAAAATTTATTAATAGGGGTTAGATGAGGTTAGCATTTTATTATATTCTACGTACTTTGTTTGCTTGTGGATTTTTGAAATAAATATGTGTAAACAGATTATTTACATTACGTAAAAAACGTACACTTATATATACGACATTCAAAAGTGTAAGTTAAAAGTTGACATCATACTATCTTAACCAAATATTATGAAAACAAATAGAGACAAACTCCATGTCTAGTTAGATAGCAAAGATTGAGTATTTAGTAATTAGTTAAAAACTCAACTTCAGTTAAAACTTGAAACATTATATGTAATCCTATTTCATTTTTTTTTGATAATATGTGTTGTGTAGTAGAAATTACATTTTGTGTCACAACAACTCATAAAAACCTTTTAAGACCTGGGTAGTTCTGAGATGTTAATCGACGCAATTTGTTTTTTTTATGGATCTGGAATAAATCTCTATCTCTATAAATCTTTAAATGGAATAAATTTCTATCACATAGTCAAATTGGACATATCCCAATATTTCACTATAGGATTAATGAAATAAAAATAAAAAGGTATATTTTCAGAAATGGCTGTTGCCATATTCTTTGATAACATGACGCACATATGCCCGAGTAGAAATTAGGGGGCCTGATTTGGAATACACATTTTGGGTCAACCTTATTTGAATATTTTTTTTTTTTATTAATTAGTTAGGCATGTTTAGCACACTAAATATGAAATATTCATTATTTAGACTCTTTGAATATCCGAAGATACCATATCAACTATAAAGGAAGGAGATGAGGAAAATGGAAGGAATGGGGATATAGGGATAACTATACTAATTGTTTTAAATGATTATGGACATTTTCTTTAAATGCCTGAGGGGAAAATTCATCGGGAAATACAGAGGGAGGCATTGAGTTCCACAATTTGGCCACTCTATTAAAATAGTCGTTCTGGAAGGACACAGTTCTACAACGAGTTATTTGTACAACAAATGGATGGGATAACTCGGCAGCTCTTGTTTGTCGATTATACTGCGCACACGATGGAAGGATATTTTGAATTCCCTTAGACGAGAATTCTCTAAAGTTATATTTATAGTAGATTGATAATTCAGCCACATTTCTTCTGTGCTGGAGTGAATCAAGCTGGTCCGTTAGTTCGGTATTACCAATCAACCGTATTGCTTTTCTCTGTACAGAGTCTATTTTATTGTTGACTGACAAACACCTCCCCACACATGACAGCAGTACTCCATACATGGACGAATAAAGGACTTGAAGATTTGCAAAATTTGCTCGGGATTGAAATACTTTTTACATCGACTCAAGAATCCTAATTTTTGCATTGCAGATTTAGCGAGGTTGAACACATGTTTATTCCATTTCATGGTATTTTGAATATCCGTCTAACTGATTCAACCTTCGAATCGATTCAACCTTCGAATTCGAAGTCTAACTGATTCAACCTCACGCAATTCCTCATGGTTTATTTTAATAGGGAAATTTTTATGTCGCTCTATTCGTGAAAGACGGCATAGTTTGGTTTTGGTTGGATTAAACGAAACAAGATTACGATCTCCCCATTCCATTATACGCTCCAGATCTTTGTTGATAGAATCAATTAGCAGCTCTCTATCAGTGGTAACTGCAGTATGAGATCGAAATTTAGGAGATGCATGTGATGCATGCAATGTGCTGTCATCAACAAAACTGTGGATTGGGTGCACTGTGGAAATAAGTAAGTCATTAATATATAGAAGAAACAAGGTTGGTGAGAGTGCAGAACCTTGGGGAACCCCAGCATTGGTTGTTTCAATTTCGGCCCTGATTTGGTTTTTCGTATTTGAGTTGGGCAATCTGGTCAGGGCCTGATACGAAATACCTTACTAGGGTTTGCCCTATTTAATTGTGTCCGGCCCCTATCAGAAATAATATGTGATTTCTCTAGGTCTGCCTTATTTAACCTGATCTAAGCACTATTTCATTTGATAAAATTTCATTTGGTTAAAATTCACTAGAATAGTATCCATTTTAGAAAAATATAGTTAAAACGGTTTCATCTATGGTTTAGCAATCGCTTCTTGGCTGAAAGACTATAATAATGTGATTTAGGTAATATTTTTATATGTTTTAAAATATTTTTAATAATTACAAAAACATCAATTTTATTATTCACTTATTTTTTATTAACGACCGGTTTCGATTTTCAAAAAATCATCGACAGGTTTAATTTGCAATTAAAAACTATAATGAAATTACCTATTTTAAAACATATATTATGGATTATTCACGTCACCTCGACTCAACAATTTCAATTGTAGGTGGTATAAGTTTTTTCCATTGTAAACTTTTATTTTATTTTAATTATATTTAATTTAATTTATGTATCTAATATATAAATATATCTCAGGTCCTGGTTCGACTATCCCAATCAGGTTCAGATCTGGCTATTCTAATCAGGGGTAAGGGCTTGATCCGTTTAGCCCAATCAGGATCTGATCTGGTTGGGAAAGCAGGATCTTATCCGGGTGTCTTCCTCAATGATTAAAACCTATAGATATTGAGTTATAAAAGGGCTCGTTTCTTCTTACAGTTCATCGTTAACACCCCTTAGATATTACCTGGGTTAGTGATACCGCTACTATTGTCCGTGGTGTATGTAATAACTTACTTTAACTCGTATATGTCAATATCAGGGACTGGAGTACGTGGAAGTTGTTCGGTTTCTAGTTAAACCGAACTTATAACTAAAAATGTAGAATATTGAATCAAATCTGCAACAAATGAATCGAGGGTGGAAAATTGAGTCGAAATTTTTAAACTACAATGATCCCTCCATGTGGGATGAACCATTGTAGTTTAAACATTTTTACTCAAAGTTTGACCCTCCAACACATGGGAGAGTTGATTCAATATTCTGCATTTTTTACTATATTTTTAGTTGATTTTTCAATTTTATCCTAACTTAGCCTGCAATGTTAAAATTACCTACGATTTTTTTTTGAACGTACAGTCCTAATGCGACCTAATGTTTTATTGTCTTTAACCCTGGCAGTTTTCTCAATAATTAACATCAATGTCAATGTGTAGGTTATATTTTATGACCAGTATTGAGACTTTTAACTTAGTTATTAAGCAAAGTATAAGCTACAATTATGTTTTGTGATAGTGGTGGTGTCATGGTGTATCGACAGCATGTAAGTTTAGTTTAGTGTAGTCGAAGATGATGAGTTCCATCGTTAAGTTGCCGATTTGCCGGATCGTCACCTGTTGGAAGCAAAGAGGTTTAGTTGGTGTTCTGTGACGCACCATGTTAGTATCTTCGATATTATTTCAGAGATTTGATCTCGCATTATATTTATTTTCTACGGGTGAAACGAGGGGATTAGTTAGAAACTTTTTAGTGTTATAGTACTCCTAAATCTCGCGATAATTTAGTAAGTTGTTTTTCGTCCAAGGTTTTAATATCGCTTTCGCTAACTCTTGCCCTTCATTTGACAGATAGCTGGTATTATGAATTTTTCATTAGTACAATTTTTGCTAAATATTTATTAACCGTATTTACTTGTATAGAGGCAGTGGAGGGAGGCGTACAAGTAACTCTATAGTGCTTGTGTTGGATTGATTTTGGAAAATCTGTATTGGCTATTGCAACTCAACAAATTTTATAAAATCGTTCCCTTTCGAAGTTTGAAAACAAATTTTATTACAGAATTTAACTTTTAGTTAAATTATTGGAACTTTCCTGAAGAATATATATTCCAGATTGGATCTTTACGGCTCAAGCTGCTTGAGACCAAGACCAAGTCTTTATTCAATAATGGACAAAATCAGATTGATCTTTTTACAGACGTGCAACATGTAACAAAATTTCATTAAAACCACACAATTTCTGTTAATAAACCATTTTGGAGTTGCAATATCAATAGTTCAAATACCAGATTGAACTTGATAATCGCAAATAAATCTCCTGAGCTAAACCAGCAAAAAACCTTTAAATATACGGAAAATCCAATGGTGAAATAAGCATCTTAGTGACAAAACAGCTTCCTATAATAGTTATCCATTGAGAGATACTACATTTAAAAAGATACTTATCAAAGGTAAGTAATTGGATTTTTATTTTTCATTTATAAATTTATGTTACAGGGCGTGCAAGTCTTCTTAAAGAACTTTCAGATAACCAGTTATTTTTAAGTAACTAAAGTTGGCTTTCAACATGCGAGCTATAAACTGGAAATCGTTGCCGCTAATAATGATGTTATAACCATCAGAAACAAGAATTCTGTGGTTACAAAAAATTCATTTTTTTGATTTGTTAATATAACATTCACAGTCCACATCTCGCATGTTAAAACCTAACTTTACAGACAAATTGTACAAAAGTATTTATTCTATTTTTAGAAATTTTATTATTAATTTTATGTTTTCCTTCAGATTAATTCCCTATTGGAATTTGATCCATGTGATTTCGTTATCAAAATAAAGATTAATCAGTTTTGACCAAGTGTATTTCGGCTGCGTCGCTAATGGTATTACGTAATGGTTATTTAAACGAGTTTTTATTATAAATAAATTTTGTCTATACAAAAAATCAATTTGCAAACGACAAAATCAACAAAAAATTGTTATAAACAATTTGTATATTTAACTTTTAAAAACAATATTCTAAATTAGTTATGGCTTGACAATGGTTTTATCATTTTACGAGTCGAACTTTAGATGGTTATTAGCTTTTGTTTTTTTATTATACTCGAAATCAACATTTTATTATCAATGCTTCCTTTTGCAAACTAGAGAAAACCAAATTCAAAACCTAAATGTGTTTTATCGTTGCGGGGGATGTTTGCTGCGATTCAGACTATAACCCTGAAAACCCCAACCCAATTAAATAAGCAAAGCTCCTTAAACGCAAAAAAGAAAGAAGTAGCGCTTGCGACAAGGTAAAGAACGAACACGATATTTACATACAACAACACGAGATGGGCAATCGAAGTGTTCGAATCGAATCATTCAAATCTTTGAAGAATGATAAAATTTGCCTGCAAAGATGTTTTAGTACCATGTCAGATGTAACCGCATGTATGATTACCAGGCAGATCTAGTCTGAGCTCGACAGATTAAGGCCTTCTCAACCGATATCAACAAAACAGAGATATCAGAATGGTTGTGTCATCCCTGGACACAATCTCATCGGGAAATATGCTAGTAGACTGGCAATATTTCTGCACGATTTGACTCACAGACTAAACTCAAGCACATAGCTAATGCACTAACTCTTTATGATTATATCGATCCCCGCAGCAGGACGAGCGTATAAAGAATAGTTATCACTAGTGAAAAGATCTAGATACAAAAGTTCTCTTTCATGGTACCACTACGTACACTGAGAGAAAAAATCGGTCGCTACAACCGCTTTTGTGCCAACTAATTGTTTTCTGTAACAATAACCTCAAATTCGGTTGTTGTTTCTTCAAAAGTGGATTTTGAAGAAAAGACAAAAGGTTATAATGGCAGAAAACATACGGTTGACACAAAAAAGGTTGTAGTAGCCGATTATTTTCTTTCAATGTACCGAATGTGTCTATTCTGCCCATTCTGTATAGGACGATCATTTATATACTTAGTTTTGTTGAATTAATTATTCACCTGCACAATTTTCAGTTGTGTGAAGTAATGCAATCTATCGAAGAAAAAAAAATCTTACATGCCCAAATTGTAATTTATCTTTTGTTTTGGATTATCCTATATCTAAATAGACAAAAAATGGGGGATATGTCTGTGGGTGGGGTTTGTTCGTGATCAGAATGCATGCGATCTTGATGAAACTTTTGTATATGATCTAGGTTTATTTGAAAATGAAAGATCTGTTTTCATTTCGAACTTAAACAAAATGGCGGGGAGTCTCCCGAACGCCTTTAAGTTTGAATCTTCAATAACGTTTAATCCTGGCTTTCAATCCTTTTGAAACATAGTATATAAGGTTTTGAAAAGTTTGAAACGTTGGTAAAGGGTTTCAATCAATATGAAAAAGATTTTATTATAGCTTTTAGGGTACATTGGACAAAGGGTTGTGGGGTCCGCCATACAACAGACGGTTTTTTCCCTATGGTTTTAATCTTTGGAGCATACAACATTCGTTCGTGAATGAATTTTAATGACATTTTATAAAAAGATGCAAATATGTATGGCCAGGAGCTGATTAGTTTTTGAGCGATATCAAACAAAGTGGTGGGGGTCTCCTGTTTTTTTGAAAAACAATAACATATATACCTGAAACTTGGTACAAAAGCGTTTAGTACGGTTCACAACAGTTCTGCATCACAAATTACGGTTTTTCACTACCGTTAAAATTTTTTTTAGCAATTTTTTGCATTCTTTCAGTGTTTTATTGACACTGCAGTCTACAATAATGTAGTGATTATGATGAAACTTATGAAAAAGGTTTCAATTAGTGTGAGAAGATAATAATCAACTTTTGGGACACATCGATCAAGGTAGCGGGGTCCACCATACGTCCATACATCTGCTGACTTTTCACATTTTGTTTTCAAAGTTTGTTGGGAGCATACAGACTTCGTTCATTGATCAACTTTGATGACCCTTTGACAAAAGATGGAGATTTGAATGATAAAGAACTGATTAGTTTTTAGATGATATTGGGGTAAGTGGTAGGGAGCCTTCCAAACACCTGTTTATTTGAAACTTCAATAAAATCAGTTTCTGACGACAGTAATTGATTTTGATTAAACTTGATTGATTCTGCATTCCAACTTTCGGTTTGTCACTTCCGGCAAAAACTTTTTTGCTTCTTCTATTCGTCCAACAGAATTTATGTCTGTTGGGAATTGAAGTATTTAATGGATATTAGCTCACAATATATTTTCCAGAGCTGTGGTGAAGTTAGCCTATGCATCAGCGTCGCAATATTTTTTTAATAAAATTATACCATAAAATTAATACATTTACTTCCAATTTTAGCTGTGCCTTTCGGGATGAATTTATCGTTTTTGATTAATTAACTTTCATGAATTAATTGTAATAAAAGTGAAGTCTTAAGGTTGACCAAAACCCCCTAAATATAAGCCTGATTCATTTGTTAGCACAAAACAAATCGTAAACTTTTAGCACCATTTTGAAAATAAAACTAAAAACAAAAATTCAAAAAAATTCAAAAAATGTTTAACGCCTTCTGGAAAAATAAAACTCCATATAAAAAAAATTCAAAAAAATTTAATCAAAAACGCTAATGGGTCATTTTTCCAAAACGGGACTTTTGCATTCCAATGGTTATAACTGGTTTGATTTAATATTATTTTTCATGATATATCATCATGGATATAATGCGTAGTGTTGTGTGTCATATTACATAACATCTGAGAACATATTAATTAAATTGCAATATTTAAATTAAATAAAAGTTAATGAAATGTCATTCCCCTGTCTGTCCCTACCATCATATACTGCAAAACAAAATATTAAACCCCAAGAGTCTCTTTAAGAGCATAAATTCAGTAAACTAATTTTTTAAATTTATTATTAAGGTTTTTGAAGACAAATTTTCTGTGAATTAAAATCTTAACACTCATTCCATTTTTTTAATAAAATTAATTTCAATGTCCCTGGCCATTTGTGTCATTCCCCTGTCATCAGTTGAAAGTTGACCTTTTCACTACTGATCCAATGCCACCTGTGAGTGTGAGCTGATAAATCAGAAGTAACCATTGTGCTGCATGTTTCAGTTGTGACAACATTCTGCTACTGGAAAACAATTAAAACTACCAAATTATCACGTGAGTATTTTTATTATGTGTCATTCCCCTGTCTTTACCTGTACTCTTAAATGTATTCTAATTATATTTATGGCACAGTAGTAGCATTCCTACTTGTATTATATACTGTGCATAGATTTTAGGCCTAATATGCTTCAATCACATGGAGCTAGGAGCAAATAAGTTAATTTTTGTCATTCCCCTGTGGTCCTTCCCCTGTCTTATGTGGTGACAGGGGAAAGACACCATACACAGGGGAATGATATTAATGTTGAAGTAGCTTTAATCATATATCAAAACGAATGATTAATTAGGTTTGGTTTAGAAAATGTTTAATTTTAGGTAAATCTGGGAAGAACAATTAATAATTAAATTATAATTAGCAATAAGTACTTTGTAATTAAACAGAAAAAACTGAACCATACACTTCTGAACTTGCACAATAAATTTCTCAAGCAAACAGGTATTAATGTCAGCTATACCACTTTCACTAGGGGAGTGTTGCATTCACGATAATATGAAGATGCTTGTAGGGAAACTTCATGAAAACAAATTAAGTGACTACAGAACCCAGACCTTTTGTTGGAAACTTTATGCTGCAACAAAAGTAATATTTCGTGCCTGCTAAAACAATGTAGCTCTTGCAAAAATAATGCAGTAGGATACAATGACTATCAGTCGAATGCGAACATAACTTGCATGAAGTGGAATACAGTAAAAGAAAATTTCACAGATAAAAGAGGTCAAGAAAAAATTTGCAAGAAATCCAAGAAAGTAGAAATTGAAACTACTTTTGGTGAGACTGTTACAAGTCTTGAAGCTGATTTACCTAAATACCGGGAACATATAGCAACTTAAATTCACCAGCATAAAGAATTGAACTTGTGAAATAATCCTTGATGATGAGACGCTATTGCTTTCTTGAGGAAACGGGCCTTCATATAACTATGTGTGAGCTTTAATCTTCAAGAAAGACAGTGCGTCACAGGATCAAGGAATATGCAACCCGCTGGATTATTGGCAACTGCATTTTTGTTTTGTTTTAACAAATTTTTGTAAAAATTTGCTATTTACTTTTAATTTACTTTTATTTTCTCTATTCTATCATAAAATATTGGGCTATGTCATATTTTGTCAGTGATAGGATTTTTTGTTTAGTTATCCATTCTTTAACAAAAAATATAAAAAAATAAAAAAAGAAAGATTTACGTCAATCAACACCTTTGAACGTTTGTTGTTGTGGGACCTTGGTCTTAAAAGGTTTTTATGTGTTATTGTGACTCATATTGTAATTCCTACTACACAACACATTTTATTTAAATAAAAAAAAAATATGAAATCGAACGAAATCTTAATTCACGTAGATTTTAGTGAAAATTATGCGTACAAGTATGCTAATGAAATTCAGGCCATCCATTTTGTAGGGGGACAACAAATCACTCTTCATACCGGCGTACTATATTGGAAGGATGAGAATGATGTGATCATACCTGAATCATTTTGTACCCTGTTTGATTCCTTGAGACATGATGCTGCGCTCACTTACACCCTGTTATCCAGAATCATTTCCAAGCACATCCTAATGTAGACAAAATTCATGGAATGAGTTACAGTCCGTCAAACCAGTATAGGAATAAAACGAAGTTCTACATAATCAGAACTGTTCTAAAAGAAGCCTTTCCACGCATAGAAAAGGTTACTTGGAATTATACCGAAGCAGGGCATGGAAAAAGAGCGCCTGATGGGATTGGTGGAGTATTAAAACGAACTGCGGATAGAATTGTGGCTCATGGCGCAGATTTAGCCAACTATTACAACTTATTTGAGGCACTGCAGAAAGAAGTGGTTGGTGTGAAACTAACTGGTGTTACAAAGGATGAGATTATTAAATGTGATGGTTTATTGGATGGGAAACCAATATATCCATTTAAAGGGACTGCTAAGGTTCACCAAGTAACCTGGTCTGAAGAAGCACTAAAAACCAGTTACAGAAAGCTGAGTTATTTTGATTGTAGTCCAGGCAAGTGCTGAAAGCACCATGAAATTCATTCAGTGCAGAAGCCAGCTAACAAGCGAAGACGATGTCAAGGAGCATCCATGAAATCAAACCCACCTCAGGCTAGTGACCATTATACAAATAAAACTAACACTGGCAACTTGGAAAATTTACAGATTGGTGATTGGGTTGTTGTGATCTATAACAGTCATCTTTATCCTGGTGAAATTACCAACATTGTGGGATGTGAATATGAAATAAACGCAATGGAACCTACAGGGAATGGAGTGTTTAAGTGGCCAATCAAGAGTGATGTATGCATGTATTAGCAAGATGACATAAAATCGAAAATATCTGCACCATTACCATGCAAAAAACAATCTGGGTCCAGAACCACTAAATTTTATTTTCATGATTATCCTTAATTTCCAAAAGTTTTGAAATAAAATTAATTTGATTTATGTTCACTCATGTAGTAATTTGTATTGCAATCTATCTTTACTTTGTTGTCATTCCCCTGTGTGTTGTTGTCATTCCCCCGTGTGGTCAAAATTTTAACATTTTTGTATGTGCTAATTTTTGAATTTTTTTTTGTTGCTGATAGGATAGTCATCATTTTAAGATTTTAAGATTTTTTTTTAATAAATATTTTTATTTTCATTTTTTGCTGAAAAGCAAAGGCAAATGACCCAAATCCACTTTTTTGCATATGGCAATGTTCATTGTTTTTTTAATCTGGCGTCAATGAATCAGGCTTGAATAATATAGGAGGTTTTGGGTTGACGTATAAATCCAAAATAATTATTTTTTTTTCTTGTTCGGTCCGGTTTGACAAAATTTCGAAAAAAATTAGATGTTAAATATCGTGATATTTTTTATTATTTTGCACAACCGAACACATGCATTCATAAACCATCTAAAAACATGCAAGCACTATAAAACACAAATTAGTTTACAGTTACTACTTACTAGCGAATAATAAAATAACGAAAATTAAAACATTTTTCGTTTTTTTATCAACATGTCTTTGTTATAAAAGACCGATTTAAACACACAGTTTAACTGCACAATAAAACGTTGTGACGTCATTCTCTCTCTCTCTCTGGCGTTTACATCCCATGAAGGGATTTTGCCGTCAGTGCCACCAGCTTCCAATCATCTCGTTCCATGACCAGTTGACCCCAGTTTCGACATCCTATATCACGAAGGTCTTGGATAATGTCATCACGCCAGCGTTGTCTAGGTCTTCCTCTTCGACGAACACCAGCTGGTTGTTGTTGGGACGCTTTTTTATCATTCTTTCCAATGGAGCCCTTTCTACATGACCAAACCATCTAATCCGGTTGGATTTAATGAATCCGATTACATCGCAGCCTCCAAGAAGCTGTCTGATTTCATGATTCATTCGGATTCTATGCTGATTTTCAGCAACTTTACATGGACCATAAATTGTTCGTATGACTTTCCTCTCGAATGTTGATAGAATTCTACAATCGGAGGAAGTCAGTGTCCAACTTTCACTTCCAAATGTAAGCACAGGTCGGATTAATGCTTTGTAAAGTGTGAGTTTACACGACCGCGAAAGATGTTTTGATCGCAGAAGTTTTGAGTATGCGTAGAAAACTCTGTATGCGGCAGAGACACGGCTTTGATATCTGCCTGCATGTCATTTGACGATGTCATTACAGACCCGAGGTATTTGAAGTTTTCCACGCGTTCCACTTCATAGTCGCCAGTATCCAGATTTCCGGGAGGTATGTTCTTAGATGTTGTTAACACTTTAGTTTTGTCGGTGTTGATGCATAATCCAAGCCGTTTAGCATTTCTTTCAAGCTGAGAGAGACTATCCTTAATATCGCTTGTTCTACGTCCGAGAAGCACAATATCATCTGCGTAGCCAAGAACTTGACTAGATTTGTTATATATGCAGTTTTGTGTCTCAATTCGGCTTTTTCTTATCGCGTACTCCAGCGCCAAATTAAATAGTATGGGTGCGAGTGCATCACCTTGTCGAACACCTGATGTTATATCGAAAGGATCAGAAACTGACCCTTCGATTACTATTCTACCATTTGATCCCGATGTTGTGAGTTTGCACAGAGAAACAAGTTTCTCTGGGATACCAAGGCATATGAGTGCGGACCAGAGGTTGTCGCGGATGATACTATCATATGCTTGCCTGAAATCAACGTAGAGCTGGTGAATGCTGATGTTGTACTCCCAACATTTTTTCCAGAATCATCCTTAATGTAAAACATTGATCTGTGGTTGAGCGGTTGGGACGAAAACCACACTGATATTAACCGATGATAAATTCGGCGAACGGGATGAGTCGAGCAAGTACAACATTAGCTAGTATTTTATATGCAGTGTTCATCAGTGCGATGCCACGATAATTTTCACACTTTAGACGATCACCTTTCTTATGTAGCGGAACTATGAGAGCTGTTTTCCATTCAGCAGGTAGTTCTTCTTGGTCCCAGATTGCAAGAATCAGATCGTATATACGTGAGACCAGGAGCAGCTCCTCCATTTTTCAGAAGTTCTGTGGGAATTCCATCGAAACCTGGTGATTTGCCATTTTTCAGTTTTTTAATGGCAGCTTCCACTTCTTCTATTGCTGGGTAAGGGACAAAAATCTCTTCAGTTGATGGAGCAATTGCTCGAATAGGATGAACTTCGTTCGTCCTATTCAGTAGGTCTTGAAAGTGGGATCGCCACACTGCCAGCACATCACGTTCACTCGTTGTAAGTTCATTATTTACATTTTTGATGGCTGTAGATCTTGGGTGGAAATCTTTGGTCAGATTTCGTGCATTGGCAAAGCACTCTTTTGAATTTCCGTTGGCCGCATGTTGGTTGATGTTTTCGATGCAGCTCTTCATGTGTTCGCGTTTCTTTTTACGTAGAAGTTTTGCGGAGGCTTTCCTGGCGCATAGATAATCAGCTTGGGAGCTTCGGGTGTTCCTTGTTAACCATTTTTCTCGCAGTTTTTGTTTATTTTCAACGGATTGGCGGCACTCATCGTCAAACCATTCGTTGTGTGATTTCGGTGGTCGTTTTCCGATTGTAGTTTGTGCTGCGGCTATAATGGTTGATTGAAGCGTTTGCCATTCTTCTTGTATGTTTAATGGCATCTCAGAAGAGATGTCATGCTCTTCTATGTTTTGTGTTATTATTTCCTGATATCTATTCAGCGTTTCCGGATGTTTAAATGGTTCGACATTCCAGCGCACGGTCTTTTTTGCTTGTCTGTTGTCATCTAATTATGACAACTTGCACTTGTACTTAAAGATGACAAGCATATGATCGGTGTCCATATCAGCACCTCAGGATGATCGAACGTCAGTTATACTTGTAGAGTGTCTCTTAGAGATCATGACGTGATCGATTTGATTTTCCGTTCTTCCGTCATTTGATTTCCACGTTGCCTTGTGAATTCTCTTGTGAGGGAAGAAAGTGCTGGAAATTACTAGATCATACATCATATCCAGCTCGGCTGCGCGAAAACCGTTATTGTTGCTGGTATGATGCAAGCTGTTAGGGCCGACATGTGTTTTAAGTTCTGCAATCCTACTGATTTGAGCATTGAAGTTACCTACCACGATTTTTATATCGTGCCGCGGGATGTTATTGATGACTTCCTCGAGTTCTAGGAAGAATAGGTCTTTAATATCATCTGCTTTATCTTCAGTAGGTGCATGAACATTGACGATCGTTACATTGAATTTTTGCGTGCGGATTCTCAGTGTGCATAACCGCATATTAATTGGGCAGAAGTCGATAACATGCTGATTCACGCGACGGTGTATAAGAAAGCCAACTCCAAATTCTCCTCCGTTTTGATGACCGCAATAATACAGAGTATATCCTTTCGCTGTTTCATGGATTCCACTGCCTGGCCATCTTAGTTCTTGTAATGCCACTATATCCAGTGTGTAGCTCTCGACTTGTTGGGTGAGTTTTAGGAGATCTCCTGGTCTTCTAAGGCTTAGCACGTTCCAGGTTCCTATTTTTAAATCGTAGTCCGGGTACAGTTTCCGAGGTCGTTCCAATAATAAATCCGAGATATTCCGAGGCCTGTGTACAGAATTCATGACAATAATTTTTTTACGGAAATGGGGTGTTAGCCCTTCGCCAACCCAAATTTTCGTGAATGGGTCGTTCTGCATCTTAAGGTCACCAGAAACAACCTTTTTACACGTTTATATAGCGAGCCGCTTGATCCAAGACAGACGCCCGCTGAAAGCCGACCCTAACATAGAGAACAGACGCTTTCTACACATTTATATAGCGAGCCGCTTGATCCAAGACAGACGCCCGCTCCAAGCCGCCCCTAACATGGAGAACAGACGCTTGAGTTGCCTTGGTTTTATGGCGCCAATGACTCGCCATGGTGCAGAATCATTGAGTATAAGCAGTATTTACTCTGCCCCTCTCAACTACACCAACCTAATTCTGTTAGCGTTACCCAGGTAGCACGGCGTGGACGTAGAATTTCGGATTTTCGCTACCCTTTGTGACGTCATTACGAAGTAAAACTTAGAATGCATTTAGGTAATTTTTACGACACCTACAATATTTTCTTCAGTTTTTTAATTGAAGAAATATTTCGTGGTTATTCAGTTTTTTACCTTTTTTTGTTGTTTTCTCCTCTTTTTTTTTGTTATGGTTTTTTGTTGGTGATTGTCGTATCATTTTTTTTAAGGAAGAATGAATTTATTTTTTCTCATATGTTTTTTTTTTGTTTTGGATTTTGGAATGAAAATAAGTGAAAAAAAAAGAAAAACTTGAAGAAAATAATTGAAGGTCTGTTTCTTCAGTTTTTGACACAATATTTCGTAAAATAAATCTTCAATAATATTGTGCGATTTAACTGTAAGTCTGTAGCATACTTTAGATTCATATTTGATAAATTATTTTCTCTCTAGTGATCTAGTGATTTTCTCTCTACATTAACGCTATACGTATAAAATATTATATTTGCTCTAGTCATACTTGTATTGAATAATTCTTGTCGCAAGGAAAAGTTAGTCTGCTATTTATTGTATGAGATTTTTAAGGCCGGTGAATACTTTGGTGAGTAGTTCTTAAATCAAGTGATATTACTCTTCATTCAATACTTTAACATGTTGATTTAGTATGAAGAAAAATTAATATCTTATTAATAATAATAAAATTAATAATATCTTATCTCTTAATAGAATTAATCGTTGGAGTGGTGTTGTAATTCTTTAACTTAAAAAACTAACTCAAGAGTCAAGTTGATTGTTTTGATTACAACTTCATATATTTTTGTGGTCGCCTACATTCTAACTGTTTACATAACACCGAAACCTATTTTTCCCTTGTTGGAGTATGTAGATTGTGGAACAGTGATATTGATATAATGAATGGAAATAAAGGGGGATTTAATGAAATAAATTTTGTTTTTTAAAGTGGTTTCACTTTTTCATATTTTTACGGCGACAACAAAAGTAACATAACATGAGATTATGAATTATATTTGTTGTTTTTTCCTGATCAGGCTGCCTGTTCCGGTCCCTCAAAGTAGTAGAGAAAAGCGTATCTGAGCCCATAATATCCCAGGCAAGAAACTGTAATCGAAATCGTTTTGTAATCGATAGTTTCGAATTGGAGAAAAAGAGGCATACCTATTGTATATTATCATCTCACTCTAATTCTCACTCTAATTAAAAAATATGGCGTTCTGACATTTAAAATTACACATTTTTCATTTACGTATAGTTGCGCGGAACAAATATTAAATTAAAAATTGTGTACAATATAATAATATTTAAAGAGTAAGTACATTTTTAATGTTATGTATATACAATAAGAAAATATGTATTCTGTCTAGAATTATTTTAATTTTATTTTCATCATAATATAACCTATAATTTGAAGTTCTAACTAGTTCTTTTAATGTTATTTTTTTTTTCATTTCAGGCTCACATATTTACATCTGTAATTCTAGCAATTATTTCTTTTAATGCCTTTTTTTCTCATTTCAGGTTGACATTATTTCAGATTTACATTATTTCAGGTTCACATATAGTTTTTTTTAAGTTTTTATATTTAGTTGTAATAAAAATATGTAAAATATGTTTTTTATATTATAATAAATAAAAAATTTATTAATATAATTATTACAAATATTTTAATTAAAACACAACCAAAAATACGATACTCTAAACTATTGATTACATGTCACTAGTAGTTTCGATTTTGTATCGAAACAGGTTTCGATTAAGTTTCGATTACATGTTTCGATTAGGTATCGATTATAGTTTCTATTTGGTATCGATCACATATTCGCTTACTAGGGCGAACACGTTGTTCTAAATGTAATCGATACAGTATCGAAGCTAAATCGAAACATGTTTCGATTATATGATTGCATGTAATTGATACCGCATCGATTACAAATCAATTACGTACTACCTGGGATAACACTATAGTCGGGAATTGATATCTCGTCTAAAGTTGTCATATATAATAGCTAAAAAGTTTTTTGTGATATAGAAGCTTGCTTACATTTTCGTTTGTCTGAAGCATGTTTGTCTTTTCTTTCAATTGAAATATATTTTTCGCACAGACCAGAGCTCTATAGAAGGCAGGATATTTTTGATATTCTTAACGTTTTCACGTATACTATAATTGTATTTTATTGCAATTAATAACCAATACATAACGAATAAATAGAATGTTTAAGGCTACATTTTTAAGTGACGAGCAAATTTTGTTCATCTGTAACTCTAAAGAAGAGATTTGAAAGGGTTTGAGGGATTGGTTTGGCAAAGTTATTATGTGGTAACGACTCACGATTACATCACATTTGGTTGTTACATCTTCAATTCGGTTGTTCCATCTTTAAATTTGGTTTTTGAAGATAAGGCAATCGCATTTGAGGTTATTGTGACTTGAAACATTGAGTTGGCACAAAAAAGACTGTAGTGACCGATTTTTTCTTTCAGTGTATCCATCACGTTTTTGAGAAATTCCAATGCAATTATGTGGTCCAAATTCACAAGACACGATTGCCAATGTTACCTTTTCAGCACACGTTTCACTAAATGATCAAATATTGCACTTACCCTTACGGAAAAAAAATATAAAATAAAATTTATTATTGTTGTACAGTTAGTGTTAAAGGCTTAAACCGGATTGGAGTTATCTGGATAATTCGAAAAAATTTAGCTATCCGATATCCGGTTAATTCCTAAAAAAAATCCGGATAACTAAATTAAGGCAAAAAAAAAATTGTTGTGCTATTTACCTTTTTAAAAATTTTAATCAGCTATTACTAATTTCTCATAGTAGACGTTTTCGTTTACTCAATACAAAACTTAGTTTTTAATATTTAGACGATTCTTTTTGGTTGATCTAAAACTTATCATTCCAGCAATTGTTTTGAATTTGAATTTTTAGAAGTGTAATTTATTTACAAAAAAAACAGTATTTTGCCTTGTCATAATTTACGGTTCAATTTTTTGTAATTTGAAAAAATTTAAACTTACTCACATTAAGGCAGTCTATTAACAAAACGAGAAATGTTGACCTAGTTTCATTAATGATGTTGGTGCATAATTCAACACTATTCCAAAATAGTAATTTTGACGATTTTAGTTGTATTTCGAAATCATAAGCTATATCAGTTGTGCAAAAACGTTAATAAAAAGTTTGTTTCTGGATACCAAAACAATCGAAAATGTTAAGTTAAAAGTGGCGGAACAAGAAGTTAAGGAAAATGAAAATTCTCCAACTCCGACCGAACTTATCGAATGTACTTTAGTTATGGAATTGAAAGATACGATATCACCAATCGAAAATACATAGTAAAGTTAATCGTTCAAATAATTATTTATCACTGGACAAGGAATTTAATTTATAAAAGCATAAATAAAACACTCACTCCTTACCTAGAAAAGCTGTTTGAAGACCATTGAACCTACTTCGAATGAAAGTGAAAGAATCTTTTCGGTTGCTAGTATCTTCTTAACGAAAACTACCCGAGCAGAAATTTCTTAAGGCTCAAATACGGCCCTGATCAGGCTAGTCCTATTTTGATAGGGCCCTGATCATGAGTGTAACGCTTTTGCCTAATCAGGCCCTGATTGGCATAAACGGATCAGGCACTGACTAAGTTTTTCATATAAAATTAAATAGGGCAAACCCTAGTAAGGCATTTTGTATCAGGCCCTGATCAGATTGCCCAACTAGGGGTCAGACACGAAAAACCAAATCAGGGCCGGATGTATCCAAATAAGGTTTGCTCTAAAAGGATATTCTAATTCAGGTCCGGAACAGGCCCACATCAGATTGCTCTAATAGGGTTTGCCCTATCTGACCCTGATCAGGCCCTGACTGTATTCAGGCTTTCCCTAACTAATTTCTGCTCGGGTAGAAATCGGTTGCAGTTTCCAATGTTAAACGCTCTTGTATTTTTAAAATATTATTTTTCAGATGAAAATAAATTATTAACTAATTTTAATTTTTTAAAACTACATATTGTTTTTATTTAAATCCACTATCCGGATTATTATCCGGATATCCGGATAATTAATTAACATACTATAACATATTATTTACATACTAGCCTGATATTCTTTTTTTAACGGAAACGATTATCAGCGCGAGAGCTGTATCGTTAGACAAAACTAAATATGTTTGTCCTAACTATGAGCTTGAATCTTCATTCTACCTGAAGCATGGTGTTTGTGCGTTCATTAAAAATTCTGTACCATATGTGAGAATAAATAATTTTGAATTGAATTCAAAATTTCATAATATGGTTTCCCTTAAGATTACCTGCTCTAATCAAACTCTGTTTGTCTTTGGATTGTATCGCTCGCCAAACTCACCGGAGAACATAAATTTATTTCATGACCTTTCTGAAAAGATAGATAGGTTGACTATATATCCTAACGCTAAAATTATAGTTCTTGGTGATTTCAATGTTCATAATAAAGAATGGCTTACACATAGCTCTAAAACTGATGAATTAGGTAAAGAAGCTGAACTTTTTGCTCTTTATCATAATTTCACTCAGATAATAGATCAGCCTACCAGAGTTCCTGACATTCTTGGCCAAAGCAGTAACTTGCTCGATTTGTTTTTGATAAATGATCCTTCGTTGGTTCAATTTAAAGTATCAGAGCCTTTGGGTGGATCTGATCATAATTTGATCTCCACACATTTAAATATACAAGTACCTGAACAGTTTAAAACTAGTCCTCGTCTTGTTTGGGATTATAAAGCTGCAAATTGGCAGGGACTTAGAGATTTTTTTAAATGGTTTCCCTGGAAACGCAATTGTCTTTCCAGCCAAGATCCAAACATTGTTGCTTCTAATTTTTCAAACATTTTAATAATGGGTATGCGTAGGTTTGTTCCAAATAGTTTGATTGTTCCGAAGGTTGATCGATGGTTTTCAAGTAAATGTAAAAAAGCAATAAAAATTAAAAAAAAGGCTTTTCAAAAGTTTATTCAAAACAAATCGGATGAAAACCTTAGATTATACCGAATAGAAAGAAATTCATGTAGAAAATTAATAGATGCAGAGAAACATCTATTTATTAGGAAAAAAGCTAATAAATTTGCTGAGCACCCTACTGGTTCACGAAATTTTTATAAGGCCGCCAAGGCTGTTCAAGGAAATTTTTGTAAGTCTTCTATACCTCCTCTTATTGATAGGGATATACCTGTTATTGACCCAAAGGAAAAGGCTAATTTATTGGGTAACTGTTTCTCGTTAAATTCTACATTAGTAGAACCCAATTTCCTGCCTATACCAATTCCTAGAGTTTCTAACAAAATGGGGCGGATAATTTTTCGTAAAAATGTCATTCGGAAAATGCTCTTGCAAATCAATACTAATAAGGCATCTGGACCTGATAGCATTCCTCCAATTATCCTTAAAACTTTTGCTAAGGAGTTAGCACCAATCCTAACTAAAATTTTCTATTTGTCATATAAGAAAGGGATTTTTCCTGATATATGGAAAATGGCTAGTGTACAACCAGTTCCAAAGAAAGGTACTAAAACGGATCCAAGAAACTACAGACCTATATCAATTTTGTCGGTTGTTTCTAAAGTATTTGAAAAATATGTTAATTTTAATATTATGAGCTTCTTAGAGTCTTCAATATTACTTAATGAAAGACAATACGGATTCCGTAAAGGAAGAGCGACGGGAGATTTACTTTCTTTTGTCACGCATATCTGGAACAAATCGCTTGAAAACCATGGTGAGACTTTTGGCGTTGCGCTTGATATTTCCAAAGCATTTGATAAAGTATGGCACAATAATCTTATTTGCAAATTAAGATGCTACGGCTTAGATGAACAACTTATTTCTTGGTTACAAAGCTTTATTTCCGAGCGCAAATTTCGGGTCAATGTTGATGGTGTTTCATCGAATATCTTTTCAACTAATGCTGGTGTTCAAGGTTCCGCTTTGTCACCTACTCTTTTTCTTCTCTATATTAATGACTTGCTAGATTCAACAATTAATCCCATCCATAGTTTTGCTGATGATAGCACACTTCATGCTTCACATGAAATGCCAAATTTGTATGCACCATCAAATCTTAATGTCGCTAGATCAAACTTGATAGAGTCATTAAATATTGATTTAAAAACCATCTTAGATTGGGGAGTTGCTAACAGTGTTGAATTCAACACAAGTAAAACTCAAGTTTGTCATTTTTCTAGATTATCAACACCTAATCCGTTTTTATTAAAGTTTGATTCAAATGATCTTGAAGAGAAAGAATCTGTTAGACTTCTTGGAGTTGAGATTGAAAATAATATGAAATGGAATTCTCATATTTTTAACCTAGCTAAGAACGCTGTTCAAAAATTAGGATTCTTGGGTCGTTGTCGTAAGGTTTTTAATAGCGAGCAGATTCTTTTAATATATAAATCATTTATTCGTCCCTGCATGGAGTATTGTTCTCACATATGGGGTGGAGTCTACATAAGTAGCTTGAAATGTCTTGATTCTATACAGCGGAGAGCTGTTAAATTGATCGGCAACTCAACTCTTACTAACGATCTTGATTCCTTGCAACATAGAAGAGACGTCGCTGATTTGACGGTCTTTTACAAGTATATTATGGACGAACGGACGTCTGCGGAGATCAAATCGATTTTGCCTGAACCAGCAAACTTCGCACGTTACACCAGAGCATCAATAGCAGCCCATCCTTTTACGGTTCAAGTGACAAGGTGTAGAACTGTCGCTTTTCAACGCGATTTTTTTAACAGAGTTTCTCATCTCTGGAATGCCTTACCGGCGTGGGTCTTTCCTGATAATTTTAATCCTCAAAACTTTAAGATTAACGTTAATAAATTCCTCAAAGAAATTTGAATAATACTTTCGAGCCCCTAGTTCCCTAGTTAGCATGGTATCTTCGGATATTCAGAGACGTTGATCTACATTGGTTAACACTAAACATGCCTAACATTGAATAAAAAAAAAAAAAAAAAATAACGTTTTAAAAATTAAACTGCGTTACAATAACGTAAAACGTAACGATAAAGTTAATATTTTATTTTGTTTTTTGTATACTTTTTGTATAATTATATGAAAATCAAACCGCAAAAATCGGTTGTATAAAATCCAACTTATCTGCTCTTTTTCAATTTCTGTGGACACTTAAACTAAAAGTTTTAGTAGTTATGAAATATTTGATATTTGTAACAAAATACATAATGAATATTTTGTAAAGTTTTAAGTATATTTCAAGTAATATCAAGTCTGTACTAGCTGTTCCTGTATCACAGGTGTTTCGAGTAATTTTAAGAAAGAATATTATTATGCTGTCCGATATAAGAAATTATTCTGAAGATCTATTAAAAGTTACTCTAATAAAGTCATTAACAAACCAACTATCAGATTTGCAGAAAATCCTGATAAGATTAAGAATGCTTAGTTTTGTTAAAAATTAATTATTTTTAATTTGTATGTAAGTTTTGGTTTATGGTTGATATTTTGAATAAATGTTTTTATTTTATCCGTGTTTATTACATAAAATTTATTTAAAAATTATTAATTTTAGAATAAGGTCTAGACATTAACTTGAAATATGAAGGGGCTGAAATCTCAAGGCTCTGAGGTATCAAGACTTTGGTTTGTGTTGAGGATTTTTATATAGTTTTCAGCAAAAAGCTTTTAAGCAAAAGGACATTGTTGTTTTAAGTTTTGGGCAGCGATGTATATTAAACGTAAAGCGCTTTACAAAAGTGTAGGTATTTTATCTCTGTTTAGAAGTTTGTTACAAAACTAACACGAAACACCAATACGTTGCCGAAAAATTAAAACAGATTATAAATAAACATAATTTAGTGAAAAGATGATACACTCAACAAACTACTCAAAAACCTCTCCATTTAGCGTTCAACAATTTCAACCTTTCAAAAAAAAACAACCCATATCTACCAATTTCATGTTCAATTACATTTTACGTCATACAAATATTTAATTTAATTTTTTTCAAGAAAAAAGGGGTCTGATTTAATTGATTAAAAAAATTGTAACAAAATAAAAAACATGTAAACAAAAAAACGACATTTAATCTGTAACAGCTTGATATTTTCCAACTTTATGTCCAACATTTTTCATTTGCATATACATACATTTAATCTTGCATAAGAATCAAACATTCAAACAAAAGAAATAGCACAATAAATGTACTAACTTTTCTAACCTTTGTAGTCCAACAAAAACAACCATTTAAAAACTTTGAGATTCACTGTAATTAAAACATACGTATATAAAAATATGAAAGTTAAAGGTAACCAATTTAATGTTATATTTTCTTTGTTTCATTTCATAGAAAAGTAATGTCAGGTAGATGAGAAAACCGATGTAATGATACATTTCATTTAAATCGTTGTTAAACACAGCTATAGCTAGTGTGGCTTATTTGCAAATATTGTATTGGTATTTCTTCTTTTGTCAGCTGTGAAATTTTTTATGAGTCAAATATGGATTGATTCACCCAGTTGGCTTAAATGTGTATGTATTCTCGATGCAAAATTGAGCTTTGGAAACACCTTGGTTGAGTTTTATCGTTGAACATTCTAGCTTCATTAGAAAAGAAACAGATAATGAAGAGTGATACAGATTTTCTTTCCTTTTTTCTCCAAAAACTTTAAATTCTTATTCTTCATCCAGTTATTTGAGTTTAACTAGTCACAAGTTTTCTATATTTAAAGGAAATGTTTTGGTAGATTTTAGATTATTAAGTTTTTGATCTTCGAGCAATTAAGCTTTGTTTGCTTAATACTTACGTTCGAACATTTTTAAATACGTAGTTTTAACTTGATAAGGATATTACTTAGCTATAAGCATAAATCCAAAACAAAAGAATATGGAGGGGCTGAAATCTCACAGCTCTGAGATATCAAGACTTCGGTCTGGGTTAAGGATTTTGATATAGCCTTCGGTAAAAAAACTTTTATTAGAACATGGTTTTTAGTTTTGGGCAGCGATGTATATCAAACATAACTCTTTGTTAAAGTACATTGTATTTTTATCTCTGTTTAGGAATTTATTACAAAACTAACACGAAACATCAATACGTTGCCGGAAAATTATAACAGATCATAAATTAACATAATTACGTGAAAAGATGATACACTCAGCAAACTGCTCAAAAACCTCTCCATTTAGCGTTCGAGAAAATATTACAAAATTACAAATTCATATTTCTTTCAAAATTCCAAAAATATTTTAAAAATGAAATAAAATCAAACTTTTTTCAAAATTCCAAAAATATTCCAAAAATTAGAATAAAATCAAATATTTAAACCTTTTCTATATTCCAATAATATTCCAAAAATTCTTAAAAATTCAAACTTTTCCAAAATTCTAAAAATATTGCAAAAATTATTACAAAATCAAAAATTCAAACTTTTTTCAAAATTCCAAAATTACAACAAAATCAAAAATTTAAATTTTTCAAAATTCCTAAAAATTTTCCAAAAATTCTTTGCAAAATCAAAAAGTGAAACTTTTTACGAAATTCTAAAAATATATATAAAATTCAAAAACTCTATTTTTTTCAAAATTCTAAAAATATTGCAAAAAATTATAACACAAAACAAAAATTGAAACTTTTGTCAAAATTCCAAAAAATATCCAATGATTAGAATAAAATCAAATATTTAAACTTTTTCTAAATTCCAATAATATTCCAAAAATTCTTAAAAATTCAAACTTTTCCATAAATCTAAAAAATATTCCAAAAATTATTACAAAATCAAACTCATTCAAACTTTTTTCAAAATTCCAAAAATTATAATAAAATCAAAAATTTAAAATTTTTCAAGATTCTAAAAATATTTCCAAAAATTCTTGCGAAATCAAAAAATTGAAACTTTTTTCCAAATTCTAAAAATATATATAAAATTCAAAAACTCTATTTTTTCAAAATTCTAAAAATATTGCAAAAATTATAACAAAATCAAAAATTGAAACTTTTTTCAAAATTCCCAAAAAATTAGAATAAAATCAAATATTTAAACTTTTTTTAATTCCAATAATATTCCAAAAATTCTTAAAAATTCAAACTTTTCCAAAATTCTAAAAATATTGCAAAAATTATTACAAAATCATAAATTCAATCTTTTTTTCAAGATTCCAAAAATATCTCCAAAAATTAGAAATAAAAATCAAATATTTAACAAAATCAAATATAAAACTTTTTCCAAAATTCTAAAAAAATATTGCAAAAATTATTACAATATCAAAAATACAAACTTTTTCCAAAAATATTTCAAAAACTATAACAAATTCAAAAATTTCCATGTGCAATTCAGTTGCAATTACATAAACGTCATAAAAACAGCTACATTTTTTTTCCCAAAAAACTGGGTAAAAAAATAAATGAAATCATTTTTGACACACTTGACATTATTTTTTTGACAAACTTATACTGCCATAATTCTCAATAATAATAATAAAATTTCATTTCAAACAAATAATTAATTTTATTTTTATCCAAAAAAATTGGGGTAAAAAATAAATAAAAATCTTTCTTTTGACACACTTGACAACATTTTTTTTGACAAACTTATAATGCCATAATTCTCAATAATAATAATAAAATTTCATTTCAAACATATAATTAATTTTATGTTTTTCCAAAAAGTTGGGTAAAAAAATAAATAAAAATCTTTCTTCTGACACACTTGACAACATTTTTTTG
>OY856187.1:243616805-243639703 GCA_963693315.1 Diogma glabrata | reverse complement strand
AATAATGCGCCACAAATAATTTTGTTTGATGTGGACCGAATATGATCCATTTGTAGAAAATTCGCCAATCATGAATCTACTTCTGATCAATGATCATATCTTTAGGAACATGATTCGTATAAAAGAATTCTTTCAGATAAAATAATATTCGCTCGGTTTAGGGACTAACAAATTTTTATCTGTACGACAATATTTTGATCGTATAATAAGAATAATATCTTAAAGATTTTTCTATTTTTTAAAATATAGATATAAAAACATAACCTAGAAAATTTTGCTTGTCACTTGCATATTAGAAAAATGACTTTTGAAAGTAAGATTTAAATCGATAATTAAATTAATTTGATTATTTAATTACAATTGAATTAATTTGTTTATTAATAATATATACAGATTTAGGCGATAATCCAAATAAAAATATAAAAATTTTGTCAAATGTCAAAATAATCAAATTAATTTAATTGTAGTTTGTAGATAATCATCAAAAATAATCAAAATTTTTTAGGTTATGTTTTTATATCTTACACATAAATAGAGCTTAAGAATAAAGATATTGTCGTACAGTCAAAAATATTGTCGTACAGGTAAAAAATTTTTACCGCCTCTCTACCAATCAGAGTGAATATTATTTTATCTGAACGACAAATTTTTTACATGAATGGCTCTTAGTTACATCGCCCTTATAGTCACCCGTAAACAAAACAAAACTGAATTCACTAAAAAAAAAACGCTCACAATACTTTTCCGTTTAGCATTAATGAATCTTTTCACTTATTTTAACTTTTGTAAAAAATTGATTGATTCGATCTACAACAACCTGATATTTTCCATCTGTTCCTAATAGTTGGGAGTAGCTGCAACTTGATAAAGCCATATTTCATGTCTAATTTCATATACAATTTGTCAAATTTTTCTAATTCAAAATGTTTCCCATTTTATTTTTGTCAAACAATTGGTAACAAAATACATGAAAATCATTCTTTTGACACACTTAAAATTTTTTTTACACAGTTATAATATAATCAATAACCCAGATACTGAACTCACATATATAGATGTCGACAATCAAGATTTCTCCACATTCAATGTTACTGCTCATTATCACCTAAAATATATGATTCTTAAGCTAAAAATATGCAAATTTACTTTATTTTACGAAGTAATGAGTTGTAATTTGTTTGCGTTGTCTAGAAAAGTTTTTGAGTATAATGGTTGTAACTTGTACTATCATTTGGATCAGGGAATTTTTGTTGGTATCAGGGGCGTTCCATTGAAAAACAAAAACTGGTTTGAGCAGCTATTTAATTCCAAGAAACGCATTGTATTCACAAATAGCATTCAATACAATATTTCGATTGCAGAAATTTTATAATTTGGGTAGTTCTACACACGAAGGAAGAAAATTGAGCTAATTACGACACGACATGTTTTTGGCGTATAAGTTCTGGCAAGTAGTTTAGTTAAAGTTGATGACGTTGTTTCAACTTTTCTGAATGTGGCCAGTCAAAAAAAAAAAAAAAACAAGTCACAATAAAAAAAAATCCTTCTTACTCCTAAATTAACTCAAAATTATCTCAAAATACGAAATAAACATTTGTTTAAGTCAAAATTCCAAATATTTATGTCACTTTGAGACAAGGGGACTGAGAATTTATCAATTTATCAGTATTTCGCTTAAAAATGACAAAATTACGTCTAAAAAAAAATAAACGGATTCTATACCAAGGCAATACATATTCACGACAAAAATTGCCTGTAATTCAAATACTTTTTACGAAAATACTTGCCAGGGGACTGTTAATTTGACTGGACAACACACGATCTTGCTAGTAATGATGACTGTTTTGATTGATAAAACCTCGGACTAAGTAAAACACTTGCAATATTATATTTATTGAACTTTAATTAATTCCTGTGACGAGCGATAACTTGATAAAAATATGAATTTCCAATATTTTCAGTGTGTTTTGATTGGGCAGGAGAATAATAACAAATTCGTGGGACAAACTTTCATAGGATATATCTTATATGAACTATAGAGTAATATTATGATTATTTACACATTATTAAAGCATCGTTATTCTAAATTATTACTACAGTGTAAATTTGTCTCTACACACTTAGAATCATTGATTATTTAGTTTACCAGCTTTGACTTTCAAGGTGGGACATGCCAGGGGACTGAGAATTTGACGTTTTGAATAATTTTTTTTGTAAGAAATATATTTCGAAACGGGTTTATTTTGGGTGACCAGCTAGACATAGTTTAGGTTTACAAATTTCATTTGAAAAAAAAAATTTTTTTTTTTATATTAATATACGAAATAAGCAGAGCCGTCCAAAATGCCTATGTTTGTAGAACTACCCATTTATAATTAAAAATGAACTTACCTCATACTAATTATAGCAGACTTCACATTTTTTAACTAATCTAGATGAACTTTGACAAACTTTTTTAAGAGAGTTGTAGAAAATAACTGAAAAAAAGATTTATTAATATGTTTTTAAACTACATAAATTCGAACAAATTTATTTAGTTTTAAAAAAATATTTACTATTAACATCATAACGATAATTAAATTATTAAATACATATAATTAAATTGTTTCAATCACAGTAATAATAAAGACTATTTTGAAATTGTTTTTATTTCCTGAGTAATTTCAATGCAGCACAAAAGACTTAAATGCTTTCCCTTAAAAATGACTAACCTCTAGATTTATTTTCGATTGCTTATAGTTTTACCACTTTCGCTGTTGCCCAATTAAATAAGCCTTTTTTTTCTTTATAAGAGAAAAAACCGGAAACATGTATTTATAAACTTAAATATTTCTAAGAGTTTTGATCAATAAAATATGTTACCTATAAACGAATGAAAAAATGATTCACGATTAAAAATTTGTTGGTACGTCATCAAAAGCAATGCTGATATTTTTTGCTTCCTTTTGTGAATTTGAAGATGTTTGAAAAACAAGGTCAAGTAGTGAGGTTATTGTAGCATTTATGCAATTTTATAAAAACTGGAATTTATTAAGAAATTATATGAGTATTTGTGGTAAAAATATCGGAAATACTGTGTTTGAATCATCGCATTTTTGATGATTTGGTATGTTGGACAATAGATAAAATAAAATTTAAAAGAAATTATGGTAATGGTAAGAAGGCAATGTGATGATGTAGTCATACCCAAAATTTTGCTGCTGATGTCATGAAATACAAAATAATAAAATCTTTCATTTTAAAACATATATATATTTTAGGCAGTAAAGTAAATTACTACAACAGTTCAAATAATTTCGTCTCATCGTGTCTTTTACAAAAAATTATGTCTTATCTCGTTTATTGAATTAATCTTACTAAACTATTATCAATATTAACATAATTAATATTAAATACTTAATAATTAAAATACAAAGACAAACTATTTTCGTTTTATCTATAAAAAAAAAATATAACATTTAAAATTTTTTTATTTTAATTACTAAAAAAATTACTAAAAGATCACAACTCTTATTTAACAATTATTTTAAAAAATATATATGAAAAATATTTATTATACTATTAACTTACATTATAATATTTTTAATGCTAGTTTCAAGTATTGTAAATTTAGGAAGTCATTTTATTTTGTTATAAACATCCTTAATTTAATATAGTTCTTACAATCTCTGTCTTTTTTGATTATTGTTCAATTATTAAAAAAAAAGTTATTAAAAACAGTAGATTTGTTCTTAAATTTATTTATACAACCATATTTTATTCAGAATAGTTTTCGAAACTGTTCTCATAATTTTTCGAATAAATCTAAACAGATTAACGTTAAAATTAAGCATACAAGATATTTAATTAGTGATCTCTAACAATTTTTTTTGAAGTCGATTAGAAAATAATTGTACAGAAGTTAGCTCTTAATAAAAGTAAAAACCAATTTATTTTTTTTCTTTATTAATATGTAAAAAAGTTTTTGTACGAGTTGTATTGAAGTTTATCAATTCCGCTTCTTGATTTGTGGGAGCGGTTTGCTTTTTTTTTTCTCTCCATAGGAATTAAAAAATAACAAACCATGAAAACAATGATAGTTTTCAGGGAAACAGTTATATTTTGTTATGTAGACTGGAGTATGTTAATGTAGAGCGGTAAAGTTCCCGATTTATTTAATGTCTGTTTTCTCATAGTTCACAATTTTGCTTACCCTACGTAGTTCATAATAGTTTCTCATTCATCCACAATCTATAGACATATTTTTATATTGTTTCCGTTACATAAATTGGTTCTTCGCATGAAACAAGTAACCATAATATTTCCTTTACAATCCCCTATTATTGACTCACAATACGTTTTCACCATCCTACATAAATTTGAATTCTCTGGACACTAACCGTAATTGCCCTGAATGTTTTCAAACCTCAAACAGCTGTGCATATTTGTCCAATCGTCGCAATAGAAAAAATTATTATCCTACAATTAGTTAAGTATTCGATTTCTTATATGGATATTTTTTGTCAGTTTATCCCTTCCGTTATAGATCTACATTTTACTGTAATACTATGGTAAGCTATTATTTCATAACACATAAACATCGTAAGATCGGTTAAACTTACGTTTAATTCATGTTAATATTTCTTACAAATGTGTTGGAAATGACTTATTTCGTGAAATCATCTTACAATGTTATGTATTACAAAATAACAAACAGTTTTGTTTTAACGAAAAGGTCCTAACATTTATTAACATAATATAAATTAATTTCCTTTCAACAGAACCACTTTGTCGAAGTTTTCGATATTAAAAATGCTATAAAAAGAGATGACTATACTATCTCTGCCTCTTAGTCTGTTCCTTTTCCTATAGGAATTTTGTGCGTGTTTGACGTCTCGTAGTCTAATTTAAAACGTTTGCATGTAATATTTGTTTGGTGTGTTAAACCTTTTTCGTTTTGTTATTTTTTTTATTTTAAAAATATTCCTTACCAAATTTTAAATAGAAATTATGAATGTTGTTATTTGTTCATAATACAGATAGTTTTATTATTGAAAATAAAGAATAAATTGTTTTATAAATTGTTACATAAATTGTTAGATAAAATAACAGTAACTAGTGATGTCTTAAATAAAAAAATAATTCTACTACATAGTTATCGTTTAGCTTAATTTACAAAAATTGTGAATGAATTTACAAAAAAAATATATATGTATGTTCTGTGAATTGTTCTGATAAAAATATAATATAATTTGAAATATTTTATAAAGTGAAATATAATGCCAGCAAGACAATAGAGTTCATTTTTTGTGTAACCAAGTTTTGTTATTATTCCGACTCAACCGTTATAACCAAGTTTCACTATTATTACCGTATAATATTTCAAATCAACATTTATATCAAATTATTGCGGTGGCTATCATCTATTTTACATATTTCAACTCAACATTGATATCAAAGTTTTACTATTACACCTTTAAACTTTAAGGGTGTCTGGCAGGGGGTTTCCACGATAGTAAGTGTCTGGCAATGGGTGACGTGATTTCTAATACTATCCCGAAGAATATATAAAAAAATTAGCTTTTATACTTTCACGAAACTTTGGAGGCCTCTTTGGAACCTGCTCCCTGCCAAAGCCACTATGATCCAAACTTCATATGTCGCTAATCGTTCCTACCTGAGTAGGGGTGTGCGCAGAGAAACGTTCAGCTTTATAAAATAACGAAAGTCTGGCCGTCGCGGGCTCTTACTCTATAAGTAATGTCGTCCAAAAAAGTTTGAATTTGTGTTGTATATTCGTTTCGCATTTTCACCTCAGGCTGTATCCATTGTGTTTTAAGTTTTGTTTTACATATAAACTGACAGTTTAAATACAACGGAGCGGAAGGAATGGAGCATGCTGTATAAAATTAATTATTTATTGATAGAATACCCGAAAGTATCACGACAACTATAGAATGGAAATAGGGGAGTCATATTAGATTTTAACGTTGAAAAAATTCTCCGATCGATAATTCTTTTTGCACTACAGTGCACTGAAAAAAAAATTAAAGTAACCTCATCTTGAAGCTATCAGTTTATTATTCAAACAAAGAAAAAACATTTATACTAACAATTTCACCGTAATTGGAACAACTACACGTTAACATTTTCCTGATAACGGAATGAAGTTTATTTAAAACATAAAGTGTTATATCCAATAAAACAGTAGTTGAATAAAGTTTATAACTATTTCCATGAAAAAAATTTCCTTTGGCCTTATACCATGAATTTTTAATTTTAAAATTGAAGTATTTGAAATAAATTAAAAATTTGAAATTAATTAATTAAACTATATTTTATTTTCACATAAATATTACGTTTGGTTGTCTCAACTACATCGTTCTATAACTCTACAGTTGATGAAATAATTTCGTGGTTCTATTCGTCATATCTGCCCCCACGGTGAGATTGAGCGAGACAACTGCATTTCGATTGGAAATATAACACGTTTTTTTCAGTGTGTAAAAATAACATATCAAAATGCGTCCGCGAGAAAAAGGGTGATACTTTTTGTAGACCTAGCCCAAGTCTTATTTGCCAAACTTGGTCCAAACCTGGTTTTCCAGACTTCGCCCCAGGACATCAGTCCAAGCTTGGCCCAAGCTCAAAAAATATGAATCGCGAAATTATTCCGAAGTTACGGTCTTATTTTATCTAATATGACTTTTCTAAAAGAAATATGAAAATATCGCCCTGTTGAGTTGAGTATTTTAGATGAAAAAAATTGACAGATTAAATCTGCTGTTCCAAAAGACGACCAACAAATATCAAATTTAAAACATAAGTAAAAACATCAAAGGTATGTAGTATTTTTTTACCAGCGAATACGAAAATTGGTCTTTGTGCGTATATTCATATGCGCATGTGCGCATATTCAGTGTCTCAGATTAAAATATTAAAAAAAACTGTTGGGGTCCCATTGAAATGGACCAAAAAATCACATAAAATTAATAAATTACTATTGAAATTCAACCAATTATAATAGAAATCAAAAAACTAGTAAACATGTTAATGATTTTGTACGTAGTATAACAAAATTTTGATAATTAAAAATAATTATAATAAAAATAACGACGCCTATGTAAACAAATTTCACAACAAACAAATAGTTCGTAATAAGAGTAGAAATTTAACTAATGTAATTGTTTTCAAAACAAACTTATCTTAAAATAAATAATTCATCTCTGTTTTACTTTTTGTCTCATCTTTTATCTCTTGCTGCGTTCTATCTGTCAAAAATTCATTGGTAAAAAAATTCTACATAGAAGTGTTTAATAAACTTTTTTTCCCGAAAAAAACTTGAGTTATGATCTGGGGTGCGTTTCGAAATTAACTATGGTTAACCACGTTTAACCATAAGGTAATAATGTCACTAATGTCATAGTTAAAATAGTGACGTCAAGTATTTAATTAAAAGTTTTTGGTTAATTATGGAACGAGATTTGGTAGAGCAAAGTTAACCGCGGATAACCATAGTTAATTTCGAAACGCAACCCAGTTGATTTGTATTTGGAAAACTTTAAAAAATTGTTATTTCTTGCAAATCAAGATTGTTTTGTTTTGTTTTTACTATAGTTGCATTATTATTATTTTTGCAATAAATTTTAATACATGGGTGCTTTCCAAACGACGACTTATTTGTGGAACGTAACTTATTCTAAACTTATTCGAATAAAGCCGGCCATTCATATACAACAGAAACTGAAACTGAAAACTATATTAAAAATTCAAAACTCTATTATCAAAATTTAAAATAATAATTAATATTATGTGACAGTTTCTGGTCATGTGACAGTTTCTGGAACAGAAACAATTAAATTTTAATTGTTTCTGTTTCAGACAAAACAGACGAATTTTCAGTTTCTGTTTCAGTTTCTAAATTCGGTTTCTGTTTCAGTTGCTGTCAAATTTGTATGAAATTTAGTTTCGGTTTCTGTTGTATGTGAATGCATGGCTTTAGTATGCTGGCGAGGTGACTTATTTTGTATCTCTTTTTCATAAAAATCTAATCTGATATGTCAAATATACTTTGTATTTTATGTAATTAATATCTGTCACCAATTCGATCAAACGTTTTTATAAATCAGATTTAAACTGACATAACTATAGACATTATTGTCTTGCATGATTTTTTTGACATTTTCAATATGGCGGCAAATAAGTAATAACTATCAAATAAGTCGTCGTTTGGAAAGCACCCTTTCTCTTACAAAAATCTAATTTGAAATGTCAAACATATTTTTTAGTAAACATATAACCAAAGATTTAACTAAATATAAGAAAACTTATTTGAATCTGTATGCTTTATTTAAAGGTACAATCGCAATCATAAAACGCAAAACAAGTTAAATGCAGAATTAAGTTCAAGAAACCGGACGTTAATCTTAAATCAATTTTGTTATTGATTTTTTTAAAACATGTTGAAATTACACCAAACTTCTAAACTTTTATTATTTGATATAATAAACCGCTTTTCTTTATAAATCAATTATTATAATTATAATACATATTTTTATTGTATTTAACGTATAAATCATTTTGGTTTAATATCTTAATAATCAACTTTGGAAATTTTCTGAAAACAAATTGTCAAACAGTTTGTTAACTGTCAAAATGGAAAATAAGTAAGGATTGGAATGACTTTTTTTATGTTGAATTCTTTTTACCAAAAAAATTGATCTGACACGCCCTTTTGTGCTCTGAGATCAATTTTTTGACATTACGGGTTGTATTTGGCCAAAAAAAGTGATTTCTTTTTGCCCTAAAAATATTTTTTTGAATCTAGATTTTTAGCTAGAGCAAAACATAAAATACAATAAAGAATACAAATAAATTCAAAAAATCTGTCAAAATTAGTAAACAAATAAAAAGCGATTTACTTATTATTTTTTTAATAGTGAAATAGTTACTATTTAAATCGTGTTTTAAGTTAAAAATTATCAACAAACTAATTAATTAAATACAATTAATTACAAAAATATTCAATGATAGTTCACAGATACAACTACAAAACTGGATCATATTTGTTCATGTTCTTTTTATGAAAAAAAAATCACTTTCGCTCTGGACAAAAAGAATTCGACATTACTTATTTAATATGGTGACAAATAAGTTTAGAATAAGCTACGTTCCACCATGGAATAAATCAGGGACTGAAACCGGATCTGAGCCCAGATGGGTTCAGGTTCGGTCTTTTTATAAACCATGAACGTTGAACATGAACATCCGTTAAATCCAAAAATTTATTCAGGTTCGGGTGCATAAAAAAATATAAAAAACATTTTTCCTACGCAAGTAAGCGTAGGGCTTCTTCAGCTTTGAAATTGGTACTGTCACCACAAAGAGCAAATTTAAAAAATATTTTGATTATTAAATTAAATGAGAATTTTTTTGAAAAATAAATAAAATATATTGTACTTTTTTTCTAAATTTTGAACCCGAACCCTGAACCGAACCAGAACCTGAACTTTCTATTTTAATTAACCCGAACCTGAACCTGAAACCAATTTTTTTTAGGGTTTCAGCTACGTTTCGCTACGTGTACGTACACAAATGATCGGTGAAGCATTTTTTTTTTAAATGTATTCGTTGGGTTGCCACACTGTCAATGTCATTTCATTTGTTTACGTCGTATTTTAAAACAAACTAAAGTGTTTTTTCTGAATTTTGTTCTTAAAATATTGAATTGTAATCCAATTTTATACAAATTACTATTTAAACTGTTTTTTTCACAACAATTAATTGTGTTTACATAGTTATTTATTCATAAAAATGGCGTACTGCATCAAAACATGTAAAAAAATTGTCAACATTTCAAGCATTTTGCTGCTAAAATTACATATATCAGATAAGGATATTTTGATAAAAAATGTTAAAAAAACAATTTTTCATATATTTTTAATATATTTACAATAAGTTTATGTCGCAAAATTAATTATTTTTTAATTTAATTTTTTATTTAATTTCTCAAATGTAAGGTTGCCCTAATGTCAAAACAATTTTGTTAGACGCCCCCATTCACAGGGATTGTATAAAGTCGTTGTTTGTTATGAAAAGTGTGTGTAAAAAATATGAATTTGAATTCGATTTTTAAAATTTAAATTTAAAATTTAAACGGATTTGATCTAGAATTTTTAATAGTGAAATATATTGTTCAAACATATATAACCGTAAGGATTTTCAATTTAACTACATAATACATTTTCATAATACATAATACATTTTATTAATAGTTTATTAGTCAAAGTATGGTTATAAACATAAATTAAAATCGAATTTTTAGACCAATATACAGTAGAAGCTAATTTCGTCAATATTTAGGAACAATCATCTTTTAAAGTGGGTTTGAAGGTACTTTAGAGTATTTTCAACCTATGTCAATTTCGTTATATTCTAAAAATGGTAACTGTTAGAAAAAACTGAATACGATAGAGATTTTAGATAAGTTTTTTTATAGAAGTTTTGTAGTTAAATAAAAATATTTGCTTACAGAACAGAACAGCTTTACAAATCTGTATTCGTAAAGAAGTGTTCATTTGTATTGTTGGTAATGATGTTAGACTGTTGTTAGTGTGATACTGCTATTATTGCTGAAGATGATGGCACACAATTTTGCTTTTTTGTATTTAATGTTTAAAAATATCGAGAAAAAATTATTGAAATAAAATCAACGAAATATATAGCTTATTCATTATCTTTTATTTAAGTAGGAAACAGGCAAAAATACAAATTTAAGTCAAATTTTTCCTAAAATAACGATTAGTTTAAACGAGAAATAAATAAAATTTTGAATAAATAGCTATTTATTTATCTAGAACGAAAAGTGAAACTTTAAAGAACGAGCTAGTTGTTTACTAGTGAGTACCTTTAAAAACACTTTTCGTTTGAGGTAAATACAAAATTTTATTTCATACTGGAAATTTATTAAAATAAAAAGAAATGAGTTTTAAATTTTGCTCAAAAAGTTGAACTTTAACGTCCTAGGACTTTATAAAATTTTATGAAGTCCTAGGACGGTAAAGTTCAACGTTTATGGTACAAAAAGATGAACTTTAACATCCTAGGACTATATAAAATTTTATAAAACCCTAGAACGTTAAAGTTCAACTTTTTGTACCATAAATAATCCGAAAAATGTCGTTTTAGATATCAGTATGAAATAAACCTACTTATTTCAAAGAACAGTTCATGCTGCCACCTAAGTTATGTTTGTGTAACTATGTACAAATTATACACAGTACCACCCTACGATTAAATACAAACACCATCAAACGCACTAATACTACAAATTAGATGCTTCACTCAAAAAGTCTAGTTACTCTTCCTTAGGCTGCTTTCTAAACGAAGACTTATTTGATACTTATTACTTATTTGCCGCCATATTAAAAATGTCAAAATAATCATTCAAGACAATAATGTTTATAATTATGTCAGTTTAAATCTGATTTATAAAAACGTTTGATCAAACTAGTGAAAGATAATAACAAAATTAAATAAAAAGTATATTTGACATATCAGATTAGATTTTTATGGAAAAAGAGATACAAAATAAGTCACATCGCCAGCATACTTATTCGAATAAGTTTAGAATAAGTTACGTTCCACAAATAAGTCGTCGTTTGGAAAGCACCCTTAGATATTTATTCAATGCGTTCCACAAATAAGTCGTCGTTTGGCAAGCACCCATAATTAGATTTCTAATTATCATTGCTGTATGAAATCTGACAAATACATACATCAATATAACGATTTGAGTTTAAGTAAAAAGCTCTCAAATCAAAAGTAATGTTCGATGGCGTTGCCATCGGAGAAAAAAAAGGAGGTTTTGAAACCAACATTGTTTTTTGAGATGTTATTGTTAAATAAAAAAAAAGGAGCAACAATCAACATATATACATATGTATTAATCAAATACTTTCTCGGAATTTGTAATACTTATTGGAGTACTGCACTGAAAAAAAAAAGTTATATGTATTAAAAATTTAATTAAATCTACGAATTTGTTAAAGAGTTGGAGCTAAAAAATGCCATTTATTAATCTTATAAATAGGAGTTTATGAAGTGATAAACAAAGTTATCAATTGATAACTATATATTTATAATATTCACGAATTGATTTATAAATTTTGTTTGAAAATTTTATAATCCTGTTTATACTTTCAGAAATAATTTAATAAATTACATAAACTTACAAAAAATATACGATTATATATTAATAAACGCTGGTTTACAGTATACATTAATGGGTTATCAAACGATAAACAGAAGTTATAAATATTTCGTATTATTTGTGTAAAAATTTATAGATTTCATAAATAATTTGGTTATAAAATTTAATAAACAGCGTTATAAACAATTTTCATTGATTTTTTTTTGAGTGTGTATATTTATGTTGTGGATTGTGATTTTTCTCAAATAAAAAATTATTGGTTTTAAATCAAAAAGGAGTTTTTGGACCGAAAAAGGAGTTTGGGCTTCTCGAGCTCAAAAAAGTGTAAAACTCCAATTCAAATATCAGTTCAAATATTATAAAAGTACAAAATTATCGCAACATAATCCATGCGAACATGTAAAAGTGATGAGTTGTGTGTAATTTTGTCGCTCTCGTTGAAACGTTCTTTAATGTATAGAAGTTAGTGGCAGTTTATACCGGTGACATATAAAAACGCAGTGCGCATTGTTAGCTATCCCAATAAAAAACTACGAGTTAAGCCGGGTATTCACATACAACAGAAACAGAATCATTGCAAAAAATTCGAAACAGTTGTCAATGATTCAGAATCAAAATTTTTTTATACATATCAAATTATTACTTGAACTTATTTTTTTAGGGTAACTTAAGTAAAAGGGACATTTTTTGTTTGTTTATCTTATAAGCACATAGGAAAAAGGGATGGTAAATTTTGTAGAAGGAACATATTTGAATAACATCTTGTCAAAAAAGTGTAATTTTGTATGGATTTTTCTTTTTTCAAAGGGCTGTATCTTGGACTCCGGGTTTGATATACAACTCGTTTTGGTTTTATTCGCTCAGTCAGCGATTCTATATCAAATAAAAAAAATCTTGGCGCCTAAGTAGAAGTAATATCCCCTGAGGCCTGACTCTGCCTTTAATGTTGACCATACTTCTTGCACCGTAAATTAAAAAATACATAATTTTCAAAAAACAAATTTAAAATTGTTTGATCATGATACTTGGATGATATATCTCGTTGCTTTTAATACCTTGTTCCGAAAAGAATTTTCTTGAATCTACTGTTACAAGTTTAAATGAAGTTTTGAATCGTATTTATAACATTAACTAAAACTTCGCTATATAAATATAAAAATGATTCGATTACATGTATTGATTGCTTATTACATATTTGTATAATTATTAAGGCCACTATTTTCAAAACTCTACAAAATCGAGAATCTATGGCATTGACAATATTGTTAGTAAAAATTTGTTTACTACATAGTTAATGTTTCATAAAACTTGAAATTAAAAACAAAAAGTTAAAAAAGGAATGTCTTACTATTTGTATGTAAAATCTTATAAAAACACATTAATTTTTTACATCTAATTTGAACACAGTTTTGGAATGTTCTAAAATCTTGGCAGCAAAGCAATTAACATTTTATTTGTTAAAATTTAATATCTTCATTTTAAAATGGCAGACTCACACGAATATGATTATTGTTGATGTGTTACTAAATTTCCCCTTCGATTCACTTTATACAATACAAAAGTTGTATTATATTTGTATCTGTATAAAAAAATAAAAAAACGATGGATTAGTATTTTGTTTATTGAGGGCTACCAGATGTTCTATTGCACGTGATATAAGCCGTGTTCGATTTGACTGAAACAACTGAAGCAACTGAAAAATTAAATGCAATTGTTGTTGTTTTTTCAGTTGTTTCAGTCAAATCGAACGCACCTATAGATTTTAATAAATTAATGAATGAAATTACTAAACAATATTTAAGTTCTAGTTGTAAGATTTAAATGAAAAAAATTGATAGCCCTGTTTAGAAAATAAATGTTTTTTAATTTTTTTACTTACCAATTTTAGAATTTGTTCAGCGTCATACATTTCAGGGGAAATTCATTCATTGTGCTTGTTTTACTACGATTTTTGATATGTATAAGTATTGAATGTGGCACTTATGAATTACGATCGTATTCGATCAAGGAATTTAGGTGGGGATAATTTTGATGCTTTTTTTACCAAAGTATAATATGTTTGTGGGGAAATTGGAGATTCATTTTTTAAACGCTTTCTTTGTAATTAAATAAAATTTTGTTACGTGCAATCAATTTTAAGCCATTCCAGTAGGCATCGGTAAACTTGCATTTTCTCGTCCAATCACCATTGCCAATTCACGTATAAATTCGTTGTAAATTAATGGATCAATATTTTTTCCGAGTTGATATAAAACAAACCAATCACCAATTTGGCAACGATCGCATATCTTTTCGACATCCTGTTGTGATGACAAACGTGATCTTGCACGTAATAATAAAAAGCGTACTTTTGGAGAGAAGCACACTACTGCACGATATATCAATGAGACTCCTGATAATATCGTTAAAGAAATAAACCAGAACCACAAGAATACATATATCTTCTCGTTGACGATGTTTAATGGAAGAACACATAATCCATCGAACTTTTGAACCGATCCCGATGGACCGTATTTATGGAACGTACATTTAGTAACTTTTGGAAATACTCTTGACATGGGATCGCCACGTTCTTCAGGCTCCATTTCGGTGAATCGAACAACATCACTACCATACGTTGTAAATTCACCATCCAAAAAAAAATCCATGAAATAGATTTGTCCAAACACATTTACAAAATTCAAAGCTTCGCATATGAAAAAGCGAAAAGCATAAAAGTTGTGCCGTTCCAAATTGTCGTTGATATATTGAATAAGAATACCTTTACGTTCGTTTTTGCACGATGTGTTGACAAGCGGGCTATTTAAATCCAACACCAGCATTTTAATTCTGCCACCTTCCCATGTTTTCCACAAATACCGTGGTATATAGAACAATATTGCTTGGAAGAATAACACAAAACAAACCCACTGGTAGTATTTATGATATTTGACTTCATCCTCCCCGTCGACATGCGACGACACTCCTGGTTGAACAATATCTCGACCAGCAACTCCTGTCAATCGATTTGGTATTGTAAATGTTGAGTAAATCCAGCAATAAGTATCCATAACATTTAATGGAATTTCATCGACAATACAATCAATCGGATCACCGATATATTGTCGAGACGTTACGAGTAATGAAAACGCGATAAGTATTATCACTGTTGCTTTATAATGCAAACGAAATATATTATTATCAATGCAGACTGCATCTATTTTTAAAAGCCCCTTAACGGAGCCAAAAACATCAAACATTGTTTTAACTTAACACAAAACACGTTACAAATCCAAATAACACTTTAATATCACTTTAACAATATTTTTTGCTATAAAATAAATAAAAAAGACATTAAGTCTTATTTTCTCTTTGTTTTTGTAATAAAATCTTTTTAATTAAATAAAAATTTAATCAACTAATTTTAAAATAATTCGTTTCAAAAACTAAGCGTCACCACAATGAAACTCAAATTTTGACTGAATTATTTTTTTCTCATTATGTTAAAAAAAAAATTGTTAAATGTGTTAGTGAATGGAAACAAAAAATGAGAATCACATAAAGTATAGAGAGGAATTTTATCAGTAGCGTAGACAAAAAGCTTAATATCCTTATAGTGTCATTGTCAGATATACAATACAAGTGGACAAAGCGAGACAGTGCACAGCATGAAATACTCTTCGTCGTTAGGGCTTTATGTATGTATTTTTTAATATAACCTATAAATGCAATGAAAAACACAACAAAGGAATAAAATAGGTAAATTGTTTTTAGATTTCATTTTAATAATATTCTGTACACTCAATCAATCAATACACAAAAACTATTTTTAAGAACTTGACAATTGTGTATACTGTATGTGAATGACTGCATGGATCATAAATATTTAAATGGTGTTTGTGTGCATGAAGGTATGCACATAAATACATAAAAAACGACTAATGTGAAGAAAAACAAGTTACTGAATTTCATTCAATAGTATGCATATATTATTAGTAAAAAACTATAAGCTAATCTTTGAAAAAAGATTTAATTAAAAATGATAACGAAATAAAAGTTTTGCATATAAACAAGAATCAAAGCTTTTAAATGATGATAATCCAATATTCGTAATCTTAAGCTGGACGTTTAGTCAGAATTTCCCCCACTCATGTGTTAAATATTCTTTATTCAACGTAACCTTCAATTGACTTTGTTGCCATAGCACGTCATCTGTTGCGATGGAATTTTGATTTTAGATTTAGTATGGAGATAGGTTTACTAACCTCGTTTATGATTGTTATTTAAGAACCTATTTTATTTAGATGGATCATTATGAATTTATGACTGACAGCTTATTGCCAAAACATAAGATATTGTATACAGAACTGAAACTTCCGTTGAGTGAGCTTTATTTTAGAATTACAATATTACTTCACTACACGACCAGTACATCGAAAAGAAAAATAATTTTTAGACATGATGCATACGTGATTTCATTTCGTTGGTGACAATTTTTACAAAGAACGAAGTTATCAACTATGATGCATATTACTCGTCAAAGAAGTGGAGAACTATGTGTTCAGTATACTGTCATCTGCAATCCTATCTATATATAAATACATATACTCTATTGGGTTACTGGTAGACCTACCACCTTTTTCAATTTATAAAATGGCACACAATCGTGATCAGTATCACCAATTTAAGTATGGATAAACCACGGTTTCCTTGTCTACGTCTAGGAGTGGGCATCCTATTCCGAGCGAAATTAGATATTTTCTTTAATAAAAAGTTGTACCTATAATTAAAAAACTCGAAAATCAGTTGTGTTGTATGTTTTGATATCAATGTTTATTGTACCGTACTTTGAATAAATAAATCGAGGAAAACGGTGAGACTTTGGTGTTTCTTCGGAGTGACGAAATCTAGCAATAACAATGAAAGTGAGTTAGGTTTAAGAAATTCAAAAGCTTACGTGGATCAACGATTTTCTATCTTACTTTAAGGAGCTGAAAATCTGAAAATTGAACGTTAATCCGTTAAGGCTAAGTTTTAGAACTCTAAATCTTGTTCTAATTTTAAAATGCCAATAACCAATTTAATTTTTTTGACGATTCTAATTTAATTTGCATCATTTTTTTCTGTGATTTTTCATTATTCTAGTTTGTTGTGATAATGATCTGTCGTCTAAGTTGGACAGTTCATATAAAAAAACTGTAATTAAAATTACGGCATTACCAGTAGATAAGTTATAAATTGTTTGCAGTGTTTAGTGTTGCATTTAAGCTGGCAGTAATCTAACTTAAAGTTCCATCGGCTAGATTTTTAAGGACAGACAAAATTTGTTCTCAAGAATTCTGTTTTTATCAAAACGGTTCAGTTCATAGTAACGTTGGGACTTAAAACTTGATTTATATGTAAATCTTAGTTAGACTTACTGAGTCTTAACTAATTTAGACTTAAATATAAAATTTTTACAGACTGAAATGTGTCCGATTCGGATGAAAACCATATATAGAAAGCCATACATACGCTTGTAGTTCACGTTGACATGTCAGATTTAATAGAAACCATTACCATTATCACACTAACGTTTATGATCCATTTAGAAGCCATATGTAGGAAATGTCTATTCCCCCAATCCGTGCATCGCCGTACATCAAATCTTTCTTCTCAGCACCACGCTCAAGCTTCATGAAAGTCTCAGTCAGTACAGCTTAACTTCGGCCAAGGATGACAACATCCTCAACTTTCGCGATCTTATGTACTGAGTTTACACTGATAGTCTTCAAACAGTTGTTTAACAAAGGATTGATTTGGGCTAGCAAATATATGAAAAGATCTTACGCACTGTGCAATGGTGAGTGTTTTCCTACCATTTGCACAAAGGAGATGATTACCTTTTTTATGGATTGCTGAATGCCAATTCTGTGGCATGATTTCAGTCCTACAGATCATTTCCGTAAGCTCAAACATTTTGGAACATAAAGTTTCATAACCATATACAATAATTTCGGATGTTATATCCTTGATACCCCAAACAGGGTTTGCCAAACTTTGAAATACGGCCAAGCACTGACCCATTAATGGTTAACAGTACTTGGCTATTGTTTATGGGCCAGTACTTCAACCATTCATTGGCCGATCTATGGTTTGCAGAAAAGAGCCAGAATATAGTTACCTTTGAATGGCCAAGCACTGGCCAATGAATGGTAAAAAGTACTTGGTTATTGTTATTGGGCCATTACTAGCACCATGAATTGGCAGATCTACTGTTTAAAAAAATAGCCAGTACACTTTACGGCCAAGTTTTGGTCCGTTAATGGTTAACAGCTATTGTTATTGGGCCAATATTGTAACCATGAATTGCCCGATCTATGTCGTTGGATTAAAATTCACTAGAGTAATATCCATTTTAGAAATATATAGTTTGAAAAGTTTTACCTGCAGTTTAGTTTATCGATTCTCAGTTGAAAGACTACGATAATATGATAAGGTTGGTAATTGGTATAAGTTTTAATTTTTTTTTTCATTTCTTAGACATTTGTATTTTATTTGAATTATTTTGTAACTAATTTATTTGCCAAAAAAAAGTGTTTTTCTCTGGCCCATGAATGGCGCAGCCAGTTATTGTCCGAAGTTATCATCCACTAAAATTATGTTAATGGCCCAGTCATGGTTGCCAGTACTCGGGCTTTGCTGCATTACTGGTCGCCAGTAATGGACCATTACTGGACCAGTTGGACAATCTTGTATGGGACCAACCAGGTGATTACGATTTAATTTTGACAGCGCCACATCAAATTTTTTTTGTGGGCTCGTAAACATGGACCTTTGACGTACGAAAAAGCTTTGCTCGTCGCACGACTTGCTGCTGGTCCCACCTTCGTTTTGAATAGCAGTTCAGTCGATATGGTTTGTGATCCCTTCTTTAAGGATTTAATCTGTTAAAGAAGTTATTTGATTGATGTTTCCGATTGAATCTTTGAATCTCCTCACAGTTTCTCTTCCATGCTCTCTTCGTTCATCTTCATAACTGTATGTAACGGCTTGCTTTGCCAGTTTGTAATTTTTTTTCTATGGAGCCGGTGTTTCGTCCTTTTAAAACACCAAACATTTAAGACAGAAATCTCTTTTGCACTGGATAGCATAAAGACATGCTTGATTCACCCACGGTTTTTTGAAGTGGTTTTCTGGTTGCCAAAGTATTCCGTTCCCTCAGCACCGCTTAGAACAGCGTTTTTGAGTAGAAAGGACGTATTAACTTCTCTATTAATGATTTCTGAGTTCTCAATTATTTTGTTTAAAAGTTTTGATATGTCTCTTCACACGCAGCGTTCTTCAGCGATGAGATGTTAAAACGTTTCCATTGTTAAAATTAATTTTTGAATGCTTGGGTTTGGAAAAATTGGAACTTTATTTTAGCACATACAAAGTGGTGGTCAAAGACACTTCAAATGTATGCACCTCTAAAGAATCGCAGATCCGAAATTAGCGAAAAGAAGCGTGCTGTTACTAGCAAGTGATTAATTTGATGTCGAGTGTTTCCTTTCGATGACACCCATGTATGCTTATGAATCGATCGATGCCGAAAAAAAAATACTGACAATTCTGTAATTATTTGATAATATAAACTCAGTCGTTCTCTCGCCATTATCATTCGAATTAATTTGCAGGCTGTTTGCACTTAAAAACCATCTCTCCTCCATAAGAAATATATCTACCAACTAGCCTATTAAAGTCACCAACTACACATCCAGAATGACCTGGTCTGAAAATACACATTCTGTACAATACATATATAGGAAAAGTGAGTGACAATTAAAGCATGTCTCCGTTATTTAATAGTTTGGTCCTTTTTCATGTCCAGGTAAAATGTTATTTTGGCTTCCGGATTTTTGATTGTTTTTCTGTTTTGTAAATTTAACGATTAACGATTAATTTACTGATTTCTCGAATACCCACCTCACGTAACACGTTAACCTCAAGCATCAGATTCCACAATAAGCAATAATTGAACGAACGTACGAACAAACAAGCATTCCATGCTGTAGCTAAATACTCATCAATCTGACCCTCCACCCTCTCTTTAATATGTGTTATTTTTATTCCGAGAATATTTCTCGCATTAAGAAGAGTATGCACCTTAAAATAAATTTTGTGTTCGAAAGTGTGTATTTATTTCCGAACGAAATTTAAAATCTAATAAAAAAAATCTACATAACATTAAAAATATCTACATACGTGGAGAACATTTGTAATTAATACACAGTCAACTCTTATATAACGCGGTACTTTTACAACGCGTTTTCATATAACGCGCGTTGAAAGTACTGTTCTCCTGTAACGCGACGCGATCTCCTTATAACGCGTTTTTCATTAGATTAAATTATCCTAATTAATTATATACTTTTTGACATTTTATATAATTCATTCATGAATTAATCACCACCTAATAATGCATTTCGAGAATGTGTTTTTATAGGTGGAAAATTGAATCAAGACGCCGGTGAGGTGAGTCCGACCATTTCCGGTTTTTTTGAAACTTCGGTAATAGTTAGTATAATAAAAAAAAATTCATGCGTGTTTTTTAGTTTTTCATTTGTTTTGACACATGGTGGCTCGAAATTTCTTTATTTCGTTACTTTGTGCCATTTACTAAAAACTACCTAGTTTACCGATTCAATTGAACTTTTTATCGTTTAGAAAGCATTTAATCAATTTTTTTTATTTGTAATTTTGTTTTAGTTTTGATCTAGGGGTTTGACAATCCCGCGTACTCCAGTCCCTACAATTGTTATACGAGCTAAGGTGAGATATATCATACCATTGGCAATAGCAGTGAGATATCACTAGGTAGCCAAGGTGATGTCTAAGGGGCGCTGGCGGATGAACTCCATTCAGTCAACGGTAGCATCCTCAATCTTAGCTATGGTAATGCCACGTTATTGCTTACTCGAAGGATCGAGGCTTCATATAACTCTATGTATGGGCTTTAATCATTGAGGAAGAAAGTGCGTCGCGGCCACCAAATTTTAGTTTTGTTTCTGTAAATTGTTAATACAAATTTGCTGTTTACCTTTTATTTATATAATAAAACAAATTTGCGTCCATCAACACCTTAAAACGCATGTTGTTGTGGGACCTTGGTCTTAAAAGGTTTGTATGTGTTGTTGTGACACATATTGGAATTACAATACTATACAATACTACTGCACAAAACATTTTATTAAAAATAAAAAGGCACACCGAAAATCTTTTTGCTCATTTGACTTGAAATGATTCAGTTTCAATGTTTCAAAAAATGAAATTTTTAAAATGCCGATATACCAAAGAACCTATTTTCTTGACATTTTTTTTTTGATTTTTAAAATATTTAGTCTTTGATTCAAAACTAATAATATATTCAAATGCCCTTTTCTCAAAAACAAAAGATAACGCTTGTCTGTAATTAGTAGTAGCAAATAATAAATCTTTAAAATATGAAAAAATTAAAGAAAACAAAACGGTAGTTGTTAAAATCGCCATGTTTGAAGAATTAAAATTTAAAAAACTCATCAAAAATATAAATTTTTTTTTGTGTAATATTGTTATAAAGCTAAAAAAATTTACTTAAATCGAATAACCCGTTCGAGAACAACTTAACTTTAATCTTTGATTGACACTAAACTTCTTAAGAAATTTCGAGTCACCCTGTGTCAAAACTAGTGAAAAAATAAAATACTCGTATTAATGTTTTTTTTATTATAATAACGATTACCGAAGTGTAAAAAAAATTTAAAACGGTCGGGTTCAAATTTCATATTCTACCGGCGGGCGTCTGGATTCGATTTTTCATCTATATAGGTTTATTTGTGTGATATTTATTCATTTCTCAGATTCCATACAACGCGGTACGAATTCATTCAATTTATATTAGTTCTCAGTTTCTTATAACACCTATTCCATATAACGAGAAAACAGATTACATATAACGCGATCTAAGTTAATATGATTTATCTTCTATATTTCTTTGTTTCTCATAACGCGGTTTCCATATAACGCGGTACGAATTAACCGCGTAATAGGAGAGTTGACGTACTAAAAAACAACAAACAAACAAATTTTACAATTTCAAATTGTCAAACATTCAATTTATTTTGATTTTTCGTACGAAATAAATGGAACAATACATTTATTTCGCTTGGTAATTTGAAATTAAGAAACGGGTAACCCGACATCTATTGACCGATCACTTTATCACTTATTTTATTTTCAGAAACCGCAAAATTTTTCATTTCTTTTATTTTGGTTTTTTCACATAGGTTTTGTAGAGGAAAAATAATTTATTTTCAGCAGGGTACGATCCACCAGCGGCCAAAACCTATTTTTTTAATATTCAAAATGATTTGTCTACTAGTGGAGAAAGATTGTAACCGCTGTACGAAATGGAAATGAACAGGAATACATATAAATGAATTGAGCGTTGATATGATGTGTGTTGTCTGCGCTAGTGGTTGGTTAGCAGCTGAACTTGAATTCGGAGAAGCCGGCTTTGACTCTAACTCCGGCCAAAGTATTTTTATTCGAAACATTGACATAAAACAACACACTGAGTTTCCAATTACCAATAGTTAACGAACATTGTTGATAAATTTTCAATAGGCATCAATAGGCTGATAATCTTTATAAAAAAAGTCAATCGAACTAAGTAATTAAGTCGGTATAGTTGGTTCGGTTCCATCAATCACTTCATATATTTTCGTTT